>BGNK01000030.1:1866-342283 GCA_003297005.1 Symbiodinium sp. clade A Y106 | reverse complement strand
TTTTCTGAGGTAGGTCCCTTCATGTCTCCACTTGCACAAACAGATAGGGTGGGCAGGTTGAGCAGCTGCAAACAACTCTGCTTCAGACCACATCCGATCAGGCAACACCAGAACAGTCTCATCGAAGTTGACGCTCAACCCAAGGGACTGAAGTGAAGTAACTAAATCAGAGAAGCAAGACGCAAGCTCGGACCATGATTGGATGTTCAGGATAATGTCATCAACATATGCCCAGCCATAAAGGGGCGCACCGTTCGGGAAACAATGTTGGAAGTGTACACCCTGATGCTCCCACTCTTGGAACAGGCTCTGCAAGGCACGACCTACAATGAGACCAAATATCCCAGCGCTCGGAGGTGCACCCTGTTGAACTCCTGTTGTAGCATTGACTATCCAGGTGTCACTGCTCCATGAGAAGTGCAGGTCGCACTGCAAAAGCCTCCAGAGGAGAGATGCCTCATGATGAAGCTCAGGCGGGGTGTGGCGCAGCAGCAAGTTCAAAACAGACAGACAGCTCAGGTTATCGAAAGCTTGTCGCAGATCTAAGAGCACCCAAGCACTTTGTGTGGCAGTCTTGTACTCCTTATACAATAGTGTTTGCGCTAACCACAGGCAATCAATGACTTGACAGCNCTCAGGTTATCGAAAGCTTGTCGCAGATCTAAGAGCACCCAAGCACTTTGTGTGGCAGTCTTGTACTCCTTATACAATAGTGTTTGCGCTAACCACAGGCAATCAATGACTTGACAGCCTGGGAGGGCACCAAGTTGACAATGCGGCTTCTCCCAGGCGTCAATGAGTCGCTTGTACGCCAGCCCGCTGACAAGTTTGTGCACGGACTCCAGCAGGCAAAGCGGCCTATACTGCTTGGGCACAGTCAAAACCAACTCCTTAGGAACAAGGCACACATATGCTTGCAGGTAGCTCTCAGGTATAACTTGGTCCCGTAGCAAATNATGCTCAGTCAGAAAGTCCATGCCCAATTCTGAGAAGGAAAGCGCCCGAATGAGCTCAGCACTGACACCCAACATCCCACTGGTCTTGCGAAGATGGATTTTCTCATGGATGTATTCTCAACCCTAAAACCTGAACAACTAGTAGCACAGCCGCCAAGTTACCAGGGAAGCCCCCAAACTCTCAACCCCCAAACTAAAAATAGAGTTTAGGGTGTAATTAAGGCAAAAACAACACATTTTTTGCAGAGGCTTGTGTGAATCCCGCCTAGATGTGTCGCACCTAAACTACCCTAAACCCTAAACCCTAAACCCCAAAAACGCCAAGTCACCAGGGAAGCCGTACTGGCTCAGCATCTCGCGCGTCTCCAACTCCACCAGCTCCAAAAGCTCCTCGTCGTCCATCATGTCCACCTTTAGAGTTGAGGGTTTTAGGGTTCAGGGCTTTAGGAGTTTAGGGCTTTATAGGGTTTAATTGAGGGTTTAGGGTTTTGCACTAATACCTCTAGGAGCTAAGGGCTTAAACCAATTGTGAAACTTAGGTTTCTGCAAGGTAACAGCGGTAACACCAAAAAGGCACTACAATGGATCTTATAATATACCTGAAACATGTTTTGTTCCTCTCGCCTAGCTAAGACTCAACTCACATCGCAAGAACAGTTTGGGTTTAGGGGTTTAGAGCGTTTAGGCTTCATAAGGTTCTTTCAGGGCTTCAGGAGTTTAAGTAGGGTTTATAGGGTGTGGTGTACCTAAAGGCGCTTATTGTGCGGCTTGAAGGGTTTAAAGGTATAGGGCACAGGGTCTCCATGGAGCCGTTTCGGGTCCAACAGGGGCTTATCATGTCCATGTCCACCCCGGACTTGGGGGTGGGTTGAGGACTGGAGAGCTTTCAGATTTACACTCTCATGCTCGGGCACTACCAGATAAGGTGCATGGATCGAAAATGAATTGGATTTCGGATTTGGGTTAGGATTTCCAGGAGTATACTCAGGATGTTGAGGGGTGTGAGGTCCCTTTCCGATGCAGCGAATTCGGCTTAAGGGGAAGAAAACTGGGCGCCTTGTTCATGAAGCACACCAGAGCAGGGACGCCAACCTCAGGGAGAAGAGTCAGAAGAGCACCGCCCAAAAACTCCCTAAACTCTATACCATAAAACCCATTATTAATGGGTTTTAGGGTGTTAGGCCAAATGATTAAGCCTAAAACCCTAAAACCCTAGTTAAACTACTTTCTTGGTTCCTGAAACCTGCTTCGAGAGAAGGATGTGCTCACGGGTCTGGGCCATAGGACCATCCGGAGAAGAAATCACGAGGATGCCGCCGTCCATCTGGCACGCTCCTGGCAGGGTTCCGGGCCGCTTAGGGCTTATGGGCTTATAGGTCTTGTAGATGTGTATATGGTATAAGCAAGCGGCGTAGGGTACAGTAACTATCACACTTTGCGGAGTTAGGGAAGTTTTAGGGCTTTAGGCTCCTGTGATCATGTTCTTGACGTAGTCGGCGTGGCCTGGGCAGTCGACATGGCAATAGTGCCTGGTCTCCGTCTCATACTCGATGTGTGAGGCGTTGATGGTGATACCGCGCGCACGCTCCTCCGGTGCATTGTCGATTTCCTCATATGACTTCTTTGTCGTGTCGTCGGATGTGCTGAACTGGCCGCAGACAAGGGAGATGGCGGCGGAGAGTGTGGTCTTGCCGTGGTCGACATGTCCGATGGTGCCGATGTTGATGTGGTCCTTGGCTTGGCGAACGATGGCGGCAGCACGGGACTTCTTGCCGCGGCTGCTGGCTCCATAGAACCCAGCCGCCCCTGCGGTGGCCAGGGCCATGGCACCCAAAGGCAGCTCTGTGGAGCGAGACTCAGTCGCGGCACTCGTGCGGCCACGCAGGGAAGGCTGCGAAGCTGGCTCCGACACCACCGTGGTGGCAACGAAGCTCTGCGAGCTTGCGAGCTGTGTGGCGGCATAAGCAGCCGCACCGCCAAGGACCAAAGCGGAAGCTCCCGATGCACGGCTCATGTTTCAATAGAGGTGAGCTTGTAGAAGAGTGAGGACCAAGCGAAAGGAATCTTTGAGCTTTGTCAGCCAAAATGGCTACATTCGACTACATCGCACGTTGATGTCCTGTTGGCAGCAGTAGCCGAGTTTTTGGGGCCGTCCGCTTCTTTGGCGTGAGTTGATGGTTGAGTTCGGGTATCTTGATGTTGAAGTCTTGGACGAAGTTGTTTCTGGCTTTAAGCTCACAGGGAAGACTCCCTTGACTTCAATTTTCCCCCCACATTCAAGCCATCCAGGCGCAATCGGACATCGACGCCTGATGGCGCCTGCTCTCCGCGAGAAAGTGCGTGATCGATGCAAACCCTCAGGGTGAAAAGGACTCCACTGTCCATTTTGAGACGATTGAGGAAAGGGCTAAGGGTTGGGCACGTGGCTAAGTCCCGGGGTTCTTGAACCTGACTCCCTAGTTAGTCGCAGGTTCGGTTTGAAGCAAGGCCCCAAGACCCGCTTGATTGATGACCTCACAATGGGCGGAGTGAACGAGTGGGTGATTGTTCATGAGTCGCCGAAACCCCATGGCCCCGATATCATTGCTGGCATGCTCCTCACATGCATGCGTGAGCTTCCTGGTGTCGAGTTGAAAGGCCGTGCTTATGACCTCCGCTCTGCATGTCGTCAATTGCCGGTTCATCTTGAGTCACTCTTATGTGGCCCATTGGAATGAGGTAAGCAGTGCTGTAGAGATTGGCCAGATTGACCAGCTACTTGCATTGCCATTCGGAGCCGTTGTCGTCAAAAGCCCCTTCCAAACTGCGAGGCTTCCAAACTGGGCTGAGAGCCTGCTAGAGTTGTTCTAGAAGCTCCGGGAAAGAGTTGAATTTCTGCTTGGGGATCGAAGATGGCGGGCCGTGATAACATTAGCAAGTCTTCCTACTTCTACCATCGCAGTGATTCCCAAAAACATTCGTCCTACCCACGGTCAACACGGTATACCCGCTTCAAACTGGAACACTGCGTAGAGCTCTGATGGCCTCAAGTTTCTCAGCCAAGTAACCCGAAGCCCAGGAAAGAAGACTCACACGGGTTGCTATCCAGGTGTCGTTGAACTCACCTTGGGATAGTGCTGCGGATAGATGCCGCCTCAGGAGGAAGGGAGGACCGACAACGAAGCATTTATTAGAGCAGAAGCCGCTCACCAGCCTTAACATCATGGAAAGCCCCTCATCAGCAGAGAGACATGTCACCAGAATCATCCTCACAATCATCAGTACTCAATACGAGCGACAGCAGCAGCAACAACAGCAACAGGTGCAGCAGCAACAGCAGCAGCCGCAACAACAGCAGCCGCAACAGCAACAGGAACAGGAACAGCAGCAATGGCAACGGAAACGGCAACAGCAACATGAACAACAGCTTCACCATGGTTACCGCCAAACTCATTACGAGAGTCGCAACATGTCACCATGATCAGTGCCGCCACGAAGACACATCCCTATCTTCATTACTCGGACTCCCTAAGTGCGACCACCATCGCCATCATGTGCCTTGTCGTCGTCTGCATGGTCAGGCAGCCGTAGCAAGCACTATTCGACAACCACGTGCTACGTACGAGCTCCGCACTGACACTGCGCGAACCTCGAAGGTGCAAAAAGCGACTGCTCTCTTGTCCCACGCGCGGGGTTTGGGGTTGGAATTCAGCCCTGGGCTTGCGCAGAGTGCGGTCCGAAAATCTGTCGGCAGCTCCAGCAGGTCTTCGCAGCAAGGAAGCCTTCGTTGCACAGAGATTCTGCTTTCCCGAAGTTGAAAGATTCCTGGTGGGTCTAGCGTCGCAAAGCAGTGCTGACGGCATTCTTCGTGGGACTCTTATCACAGTTCCGGTAACGTCACTGAGAATTAGTCTTAGTTGCATTACTCATCGCCCTGTTTTGCAGTAGTGCCACATGTGTAAACATCTTTGACCCCATGGGCACTAATCGCGTGTGGACGATAGCAGCTTTAGCTTCTCAATGTCAAAAGCAGGGTCCTCCTTGCCGTCCCCCCAACATACAACAGACAATCTTAATGTTGTCTAGGTATACATAGACATGTGTCATATGTATGCACACATGCGTGTATGTGTAAGTATATGTAAATGCCTGCTCAGATATATGTATATCTATGCACATCTGTATTTACATATACCTGTATATGTATATATCGACAAGCAACCCCCCCCCCCCAACAAAAGCAAAACTAAATCCCACCTTTTGGGGCACGGAGAAAGCTCTAAGTTGGGGATCTTAAGGCTATTGTACTAAAGAACAGATGACTCTGGCAACACACATGCACACAAACCGCATACACGCAGACACCAAGCTGCAGCAGTAACCCCCTCGAGGATTTTTGTGTAAGTATATTTTTCGTACTTTCATCCCAAACCCTAGCAAAACCCTGGAACCTGGCTTCTCTTCCGATAGTCTGTGGCCGGTATGCGCCTGCTTGCCCACGATGCGAGCAGGAATGAACTTGAAGACGGCGTTCAAGATTTCGTTCATCAGCAGGCAGAGCTGCACAGCAGGGTTACGGGCTTGCAATGTGGCACAGAACAACACAAGGTCGCCAAAACTCTGTGCCCTAAATTGCAGTCAGCTACAAACCCCGCCTGAATTGACCAAAGTCCGAATTCCCCGCTTCTGTGCCCAAGCTCTACTACCTCGTGGGGGAAGTACAGTGTATCTACAATGATACGTACAGTTGAAGACAAGTCAACTCAAAGCTCCAACATTGCGCGGACCCCTACAGGGCCAGCTTACATCTATACAGGGGACATGCCTCCAACCACGCGGCGTCTTCAGAGCCAACAATGATCGCATAAGAGCCTACAGCGATATACCTTGGCAGCATCTTCGGCCTACTATCGGGGGCCTACTGTAGGCGCATAAAGAATCAGAATAGGGTTTTGGGATATACTGCACTTGGTAATTATGTAAGCGCAGCTTGACATAATGTCAACCTCCGGAGTTGAGCCCTTAACCCTTAACCCCCCACAACACACCCGGGCCGCTGGCAGAGCTTTATGGCATTCTGCCCCTCAGGGCTACCGGACGAAGGGAAAGGGCAATGCAGGGCCCTAAAATAATTAGAGTAAGGTTCCGTGGAATGATTTACGATAATCATAATAAGGAACCCTGGGGAATAGTCCTGGTAACTATTCACGCCCCCTTAGTTCGAGCCACCAGTGTCGCACAGAAATCAGGCCTGGGAGTTTTGGAGAAAAGTGATAAGAACGACAGGGAGGCAGTTGTTGGAAATACAAGTCGGTGATTGCTAGGACTCCTCTAAACCCTGATTTCCAAGCCTTAAACCCTTGAAGCCGTAAACTCTACAGATGCTGTGCGACTGGGCACGGGACTGCTGCAGGGATGCGTCATGTAGGGGCCTTGATAGTCTGACTTGGGTCTCAGGATTTTTGCACTATACTTGTAAAACGGAACCTAAGGAATAGCATTACTAGTTGTTCAGGTTTCTATACTAATCCGAGGATCTCACAGGTACCATTTCGCCTAAGAGCGCTCTATTTCCGACAGGTCACGTAGTGTAGGGCATGGTTCGCATCACCTCAGTGCCGGAAAGACAACTCCTAAACTCTGGATCCGACAGTCCCTAAATCTGGGCCCAAAATGCCCGAGATTCTGAATGATGTCTGGTTTTGGGAGCTGGGGCTTCTGGATGTATTAATTACGATTCTTGCTGCTATTGTTCTTACCTTTGTTATACTTGTTATTACTACTATACTTATTACCAAACATTATCATCAGGCGTTCAGTGTTGTATGCCTGTTGTGCCAAATCTACAGTAAAGGCCATCGGCTCAACGCGATGAGTTGGATTAGCTCAATCTGGCCCAGGTAGTTTGACCGCCTTTTCGCTGCACACACTCTTGCCAAACGCATGACAACTTCAAGAAGCACGCAAACTGGAGGGCAAAAGGTCTCGGGTTTTGGTGTTGGCGCGGAGTAATACACTGGGAGGCGTAGTAACCCGAACCCTGCCTAGAGTCTCCATGGTAGTTCCTTATCTGGGATACCCAGTAGGTTCTTAAATGTAAACTGGGTTAACCCGCCAAAAGGAACTACGATGGAGACTATACGTAACCACAGAAGGCCAACAGCCCTTCAACGACCTCCCCCAAGAAATCCAAAGACCTATATGGGGGTTGCCGAAAATAGAGAACCCGAATATAGTACCTTAAATAGCAGGATCCTTATTATAAGGACCCCAAAATAAGATACCCTAATTTTCGGAAACTCCCATATACACTGGCTACCACAAGGGCATCCTAAGCCACACCTGCCCCGAAAGGTCTCACCACCATCCCAACCACGGCTTGAACTCTTAGCTTTGATCCTTCAACTCGAAAAAACCACACACACCCCCAAGGCCCTTTTTTGAACCCAGACTCTGCCAATCAGCCCCAAGGCCCTAAACCCTAAACCGCCAAAACCCAAAACACCAAAAACCCAACCACGGCCAACAGTCTAGACTTTGCCCCGGCGGCATTGGATGGTAGCGAGGCCAGATCTGACCTCTCCTCCGACCGATGTCACATGTCCAAGCAGCGGGAAGGCTGGACTAAAGTTTAACTTTGAAGTTCCGGGGTTTAAGGTTTAAGGCTTTCTTTGGGCTTAGAGTTCGAGGTTGCTGGGCTCAAGCTTTGACGTTGAAGCTTTGGGGTTTCAGGCTTGGAGCTCCTATGATGCTCTTGCCCCTCAACAGTGGAGGTATAGTAAAGAAGCTTGGCTTAGGGTTTAGGGTTTAGGGTTTAAAAATTTAAGTTTGGAGATCGGAACGTTTTGCGTGGTGGTCCTCCCGAAGTCAAACAGCACAGGTGACTAGCACACTCTTGCAGAGAGTTTGGGAGCTCTTTCTACACACTGCCACGACTCTGCATGCGAAACCGATCATGTCCTAAACCCTCATGCTTCAAGCACAAATACTAAAGCATAGCTTTTGAACCCAAGATCTAGGATCCCCAGTAACCTAGGAATAAATAAGGGGGCTCCCCCTTTCTGGTAGTGGTTAGTTTGATAGGGAACCTGAGACTACAGAAAGGTACAAATGGGCCCACTGGGAGAAGTAGAAATCAAAGGTCGGAATTGCGAAATCTTACATGTTGTGTGCACGCCAACGGAGGAGCAGGCATGTAATATCGAGATGTGCTCCTGCAGAGTGAAAGCCACAATGAAACCCCACCCTCCCCACTTGCATCCCTAAGATTTGCTAAATATCTCATCCTTGCCCACGGCAGCCAGTGCAGCCAGTGGCGGCGAAGCCATGGCGGCGTCGAAGCAAAAGGAGGCCGCTCGCCGTTTACCCAATGCTCTAGTAAGACTCTAGTACCAGGGTCATGACCCACTGGATGAACTAATATGTCCTTGGCGACCTACTGTTTACATAGATGGAGCGCGGGGTGTAAGGACTGGAGGTGCGGCTGATCGTGTAGGGCTTACGGGCATCTAAAGCTAATACTTAGAATAAGGCTGAATAGGGTTTTTGGGGTCTACTATACGATAACAATAAAGGACCCCGAAGGAATACGACTACCAAAATATTATGGCTTCTATATGGTTGAGGCTGGGATTTGGGCTTTCGATGGCTTTCGCCTTGCCTTGTTGAGTTTCGTTGCGCCAACCCAACAACAGCTGAACCCTGGAAGCCCTAACCCTGAATCCCCTTTATCGCACAGTCGTTCTGGTCGTCAGTCGTCAGCTTCAGGGTCTATTCAACTAGCTAAATAAAAGAATCCCAGCTTAGGACCCGAGTTGATTTTGGGGCTTCGGGGTCCACTTCCTTTCTGCCGGACCGGCTGCGGAATTCACTGCGAAACGGAGACTCGAACCCTCATACCAACCCTGGTAGCAAGCCTCAGGATAGCCCTAAGAACAAGCCCTGGAGTCCTTAACACCCACATCATCCATCGCCAGGCAGGTGCTGAGTCTTCGGGCTTCGGGCTTCTGAAGCTCAAGGAGTTCAGGGATTTCGGGCTTCGAAGCCCTGAGCCCGGAAGGGCATCACAAAGCATGTAAGCAGTGCTATTCGCGCTGAGGCGGCAAAGGACACAGGACGAGATGAGCAAAAAGTTGCGGTGGCTCTGGGGGTGGTATTGGTACCGGTACCGGTACTGGTATATACTGCTACCGGTACAGGACCGCTACCGCTGTGATAGTGGGTAGCGATAGTGGCTGTGGTAGTGCTAGTGGTAGTGACAGGTGTACTAGTGGAAGTAACAGCAGCAGTTTTGGTCTTGGCAGCAGCAGTATTGTTATCAACAGGAGAAACAGACTTATAGTCGACTAGTGCACCTTGTCGTGGTCAGGCTACACACATCGTACCGGGCTCGAGGTCTGATTAAGGAAAGATTTATTAGGACTTTCCTTGCGAGAAAGACTTTTCTGCTTGTATAGCATGCAAGCATTGCATAACAACTTCAACCATACTGTCCGAAGTATATATCTAGGCTGCAATTTACGTCCGATACATGAATCAACCTGTCCGACGGAATGCTGAGGTCATGGCTGGATGGACCCAAGCCCTCGCGCACAACGGGCTCCGCCTCCAATCGAAGGGGCCTGAGGAAAAGCTTACAGTGGGTGAGACCACGCTTGTCATCGTAGTCGTCGTCGCAGTCGGATTCGTAGTCGCGGTAGTGGTATAGTAGTAGTGGTCGTGGTCCTGGTTGTACGGCAGTTGTAGAGGTAGCGCTAGTGAGATAATTACTGGTAGTGCTACGTAGTGGCGGTCGCGGTGATAGTGATAACCGTCGTGGTAGTGGTCGTAATCCAAGAAGGAGCGGTGGCAGCGCTCGTAGTTGTCGTCGTCGGAACTGTAGTCGTGCTTGGTAATGCGGCGGCTTTCCCCGCAAGATCTCCGTTTGAGGCTCCGGCAGGGGAGCATGATCGTATCGACCGGCCTGGGGTGGCGGATACGCCGCCTGCGCTGGTGGCGCCTGCACCGAAGTCAGACCGCTTCCGAAAGTGTAGAGAAATACAAACGACTGCATCCGCGTGCCTGCGTGTACCCAAACGATTGCTCGAAGGATGTGTGTGCACGTGGAGATTCCAGGGATGTAAAGACTTCATGTTCCATTGTGGTTTGGATCGCGAAAACTCCTGAGTTAGGTTCCAGCTGTGTCTTTCCACACAATGACCCGAATCCAAAACTGCTCCCAGCCACAGATACCAGGCTATCTGCATTGCACCACATGGTTCAATATTCAAACTATGGGATCGCCTGCGGGCGACTTCGTGTGCTGTCTGCTATGAAGGCCCTGGCTATGAAGTCTGAAGTCGAGGAATCCGAAAGCATAGCATGAGTAAGAGTTAAGAAGGCAAGCACCCCCTCGAGACGGAGTTTGTTCGACCCTCAACTCTAATATAAAGCCTTAGTGATTAGGCTAGGGTTTCGGGGTATGCTATACTGTGAAAAAATCATAGGGAACCCCCAAAATAGCATTGGTAATTATTTAGGCCCCTATAAAAAATTAGCTGGTCTCTTCTTGCACAGGCGGAGAACTGCGAAGCTGCCTGATGCCAGTGTGCATGAGGAGGCGCCTCAAGACCACCGTTTCGAACCCTCAGCATCCTCTTAGGGTTTAGGGGTTTAGGGGTTTATTTTTTTTTTAAGTGCAGTAGCCCCCTTTCTCCGAATTTAGGGGTTTAGGGGTTAGGGGGCCCTGACCGCGACTGATAAGGGTTTGGGGCTTAATCAGGGCCCGAAGGTCATGATCGTATTCTGAACTCAGGGACGCAACTACAGAACACCAAGTTGGAGACCTCAGATCTGCATGTTCCGTCTGCATGCTCAATTTCCCCTAACTCCCAAACCCAAGCATGGATCAGTCTGTGCCACCTCCTTCCCAGATTCAGGGCTTCGACTCTCATAGCTTCGCATTGCCCGAAAACTCTTGTTGAGCCCTACCCCACAACCCCCAAACACCCCCAACCCAACCAACAAAAAAACAAGACAATTGGGTTCACCTTGCAGCATGGGGTCCAAAACTCCAGAAACCTGGGCCTATACACCCACAAAGTCTCCATCAGATTCATCCAGGATACTGGAAGCCATAGATGCTTAACCCTAAATATCCGTGTGATAGGCCAAAAAATATTTGCAGCCCCTAAACCCTGCACAAATCCCCAACCCCTCTGAAGCCCGAAACCCATTTTCAACCCTAGACCCTTTATGCACCCTGAATCCTCTTTAAACCATAAACCCCGAACTCTAAACCCCTAATCCCCCAAACCCTTTAAACTATAAACCCAAAACATGGGATGAACTTTAGAAAAAATGCTCAACACTCTGAGGAAGTGCATGCACTCAAAGCCAAGCGTCCTGCGCCCATGCGCCTCGAGATTCTGTTATAGGGCTTTTCAGGAGTTCCTGCAAGAGCTAGTGTAAGGGTTCCTAAACAGGGGCACAGGGGCACAAATGAAGGTTGCTTTAGGGGTGTAGTGTTCAGGCTTCAGCAAAGGCGTTGGAGTGGGTTTCTATAATGTGTTCCCATAAGGATTCTTTTCGCCTGCAGGGTTCAGGGTTCAGGGCTTGGGTTCAGTGAGAGTCTAAGGTTTAGTGTTTAGCAAGTGTTCTTGTAAGGTCTCTTGCAGCAGCCATTAAATCGGCTGGGGTTCGGCTTAAGGGGTTTCGGGTTTCGGCTTGGCTGTCCTGTTATGATTATCTCATCAGCGTGAAGCAACAGGAGCCCCGTGGCAAGTAGTATGGCAGGAGTTCATCTCAAAACTAAAAAGACACGTGGACCACAGATGCAAATCCATCATATCTACATGCCACCTGTGCAAGGAGCTCTTATTCTTGCGCGAAACCCTACAGCACCTTCAGGATCGGACCCCCAGCTGAACTTCATGTAGCACAGCAGCAAAAGCAAATACTGCAAACTCAAAGTACGAAAGATGTGACTCCGAAGTCATGAGGGCAGTGACCAAACATAGCGAAGACAAGAGACAACACTGTTTTACCAACCGCGACCGACGGTCGCCAGAAACCCTGCATCTAAACTCCTCTATGGCTGCCGACGAAACAATCAAGCCCCGTCCTGCTCCCCACATAGCTCACAGCTCCAGCCGCTGCTGTGGCATGACCCGGCTGATGCTACATTGTTTAGAAGCTGTCTGCAGGCGGTTTACTAGGCTTCCAAGAGTTCCCGAAGCCTTAATATAGGCATAATATAGGGGCCTTCATAACTACCTATACTATTTTGAGGGTTCCTTATTATAGTTTTTGTATAATATACCCCCCAAAACGCTATTCTATTGATTAAGGTCCCTGTATTAATTGCAAAGGGACCGTAGGATCTTGTTGTGTCGCGGTGCTGTTGGCTTTCGAACAGTTTGTTTTGTCTGCTACGAAAGTAGTTATACGGGCTGCTTCAATTTACTGCAAACTTAGAGCAACTTTTACATGGTATCTTGCCAGCGTGCGCAGATAAGATGTTTGGGCCTATAGCGCTTGCCCGGATCATGACGTGTAGGGTTTGGGCCTATAGTATGTAGCACTCCCCAAGGTCTGAAACTCTAGCCTTTTACTTCTTACCCGGCACCCAGCTTCACGCCAGGATTGAGGCCTTTACCTCGTCGTCAGTGGTTGCGGGTTCCAACAGTATTTGGTAATTGTATCCACGAGTCTATGCACTCACTCTCTCTCTCTCTCCCTCTCTCCTTCCCCCTCCCTACATATGTGTATATATATACACACACACACCCATCAGTGTTCACACAATTGTGCCCAAAACCCTGTTGAGCAATGCTGAAGCCGAGACGGAAGTTTCTATCATCAGGTGTTCGGGCTTCGGGTTGCGGCTGTGAAATGGTATGGCATGGCTCGCCCAAACGGCGGAGGGTTCAGGGGAGTTCGGAATTCTCAAGCTCATGGCCGGCTAAATAATTACCAATACTATTTCCGGGGGGCTCATTTTAGTATAATGGGCTCCAAAACCTATTCTGGTTATTCTAGCTATTAAGGCCCCTATATTAGGTTCTTCCTTTGGGGGCTGGTCCTACAATCCAGGGGTCCCGAATATTCGAAAGCTCACATGTGCGATCCTGGGGCTGCTTCGTGAGAGTGAGCTCAGTGATACACTTACGCTTCGGTGCAGGTACGGTACGGTTCAGGGTTTACGGCTTAAGGTCCGTTTGTGTTCGCTTCGAGTTGTTGTAACCCGGATAAACTTGCAACCAGTACTGGGTATGTCATACACTGCCTACCGATGAGCCGTGCTTGCCATCCCAGACTTCTAAACGTGTACCATGCCCATTTATCTACCTATCTACACATGCTTTGGCATGCTTTGGCTGCGTACCAGCTTAAACACTCCAGCAAACACCAAGCAAGAAGATAACACCGCGCCCTCGTAATGACGCTGATATCATTCTATGCTGATTCCTATGTGCTGGTGCTGTTCATGATTGTTTGGCTTCCCGTGCCGCGCTTCTTCAAAACTCCCCAGCCTGTACCAAAAACCATCAACTTATCAAAGCTGGTTTGCCAAATCTATCTAGGCCCTACATAAGCCCGAAAAAAACCTAGCTTTGAAAGTCTTTCTACAAGGAAATCAGGAAGAAGGAATTCTAGAAAGGCAGGATTGATGAGGTTCAGGTAAGCCCTAAACTCTAAAGACCCCGGACTCTAAACCCTTCAGCCCTATAAGCCATATATGAAAACCTGTGAGCCCTGAATTCTACCTCCGAGCCCAGAGTTTAAGGTGGTTTTTTGCCTCCAGGGTTTATTACAGAGTTCCTACCGTGATGTGCCGGGCGTCATCCGATCTAGCTTTTAGGACAAGGCTGACAGCCAGGTTTAGGGTTCAGAGTTTCGGGTTTAGGGCTTCGGGTTCTCGGAGTTTAGGGTTACGGTTTAAGTTTAGGGTTCAGACTTTCGGGTTCAGAGCTTCGGGCTCTCGGAGTTTAGGGTTGAATTCTCAACCATCGACTCCCTCGGACTGAAACCTAATTAGGGGTCTAGGGGCGGGGTTGTCAGGAGTAATATGGGAATTTCCGAAAACAGGGGACCCTAATATGGTACCCTAAATAGTAGGATCCTCATATTAAGGACCCCAAAATAAGGTACCCCTGTTTTCGGAAACTCCCATATAGGCCTTAAACTTGAGAAGAATCTCGACTCAGGAAAACCATTCGTAGTGATTCACGCTGCTGGATTACCCAGAAGCTCACAAGCAACACCACGGTTTTCCTTGAAGCGATGGTGCCCAGTGCCCACTGTACTGATGTCGGAAATTATCCGGTCAGGCTTCAACAAGGTGGCAAAAGCAGTCCCAAGCAGACTGCACCTTATTCTGCGCGAGGTTTCCCAACAGGTCCGGCTCTTCTCAAGGAAATAGCTGTCCGTCTACTTCAGGCGATGCCCGAAAAAGCCTCAGGCCCCCGCAAGCACCAACCAGAAACTCAAGCCCCGTGCAGTCATCATGAGAGCCCATGAGCCTTTGTCTCTTGCGCGGAGGTGCCTCCCCAACAAGAAGCAGAACTCCGATCTTCAGACAGAAGCAGAGCAACAGCGAGCATTGACAGCGAAGTCGTAAGCCGCACATGATCAGTTGCCCTTTCGCGTGAACTGCGCATACCGCTGCTATATGCCCACATGTTCTCAGTGTCACTCAGTGCTCAGGAGATAGTATAGTTGTAGTGGTAGTAGTAGTAGTAGCAGTAGTAGAGGTAGTAGTAGCAGCTGTGGCTAGTAGAAACGGCAGCAATAGCAGCAATGTGGCCACCGCCGCCGTAGCCGCAGTGGCAATGTAAGCCTAAAGCAGGAGCCTTGCTGTGATGTTGGTGACAAACAGAGTCCGAGAGGGTCATAAGTCATAAGCAACATAATTAATTAACAGCACTATGAAAACAGTTTTTCGCGCAGCAGCGGCGACAACTAGGACACCTATGACAAGTCTAGGCCAGCAGGGGGTCATTCGTATTATGCTTCTTGCTGTTAGTACATTCATTACCTACCGGGACACCAGCTCCACTTTTGTCCGGTCTTCTCAAGGCTGTGTCTCTCACTGCCAGCGTGTCCCACAGAAGGTGCTCAGGGAAGCATTCGAAAAGGAGTTTCCTGACAGGGCGTCAGATTCAAGTGGGCCATTCAGGTTCCCTGTCTGTCTCTTCAGCAGATTCTTCCGTCTCCTTCTTCTTCCGTTTCGCTGTCCCTCCCTCTCTCGCTTGCTAACGCCCGCGCTCGCTCTGTCTGGCAAGCAGCTCCACCAAACCACGAATGCGCTGCGTCTCCTTCTCCGTCCGTTTCGCTGTCCCTCCCTCTCTCGCTTGCTGACTCCCTCGCTCGCTCTGTCTGGCAAGCAGCTCCACCAATGGTCCACCAAACCACGAATGCGCTGCGTCTCCTTCTCCCTCCGCTTCGCTGTCCCTCCCTCTCTCGCTTGCTAACTCCCTCGCTCGCTCTGCCTGGCACCAAACCACGAATGCGCTGCTCGCTTACCCTTGATAGCCAGCGCTATTGTGCCTCTAAACCTCCGGATTGTGAAGGATCTGTGGGAAGAGAACATAATAAAACTATGTCGGTACATAGCCCGAATTGCATCTGGACATGACGCGTGCTCAAATACATGTAACATACAGGCGTCTAAGTCCATATGGCTTAGCTGCCCGGTCGCCTATGAACATGCCACCTTATACTAGCTCGTGTTTCTCCTCGTGCCGCCTGATGACACGAGTTTGACTTCCACGCAGCCTTCTTAAAGGTGCGGTGATGGATCCAATGATCCAATCCGGATTCATGGACAAGCATTTACAATCTAGAATTTGGTTCTATCGTCTTCTCCGAACAGTTGCGCAGCTTTGCTTCGCAATGCCGGCGACTGCCGATTTGATATTGTTACATCGGCACACGGCACAGAAAGCACGGCTCCGCAGAAAACCAGGAACCTGAACGATGAGATAAGTCAGTTAGTAATTGCCACGTCCAGTTTTGTCTTAGGCTGCAGTAGGTCTTACTATGCGGGAATATATTGCATTGTCGTATACCTACATTACATCAAGTTCTTCGGCTGAAGCTTTATGTAATATTGAATATCGTAGTCTGCAGTGCAGGACTACATAAGATTGTTTCACATTGGGCAATAACTGTTTGTTTACATATGTACATATGTACATATACATACACGAGGTACATCCTGACATATCAAGCCATGCTGTCCTTTGTTGTTTTATGCTACGCTTATACGACATTAGACTAATGTAGGAACCTGATTAAGAAACCCTGGGCATTTATGAGGGCTCCTTGTATGAATCCTACTATTTTGGGGTAATAGGCCCAGGGTTTCTTAATCAGGTTCCTACATTACCCAAGTCTTTCAAGCTCGAACCGTTGGGTTTCCTGCGCTGCTGGTGCGGCTCCGCGAATGTTGCAGACGAGGCTTTGTCAATCCGCAGCAGCAAGTCTAGGGTTCATGGGCTCTACAGGAGTATATGGGCTTGCGCTGTCGAGGTTTATTTTTTTCCGGGGTTCTTGAGTTTACGGCTAAGCCCGGCTTTTAGAGCCTTGTAGAGTCTGGTGTTTGGGGCTTCGGTGGCCTTGCACGGGCTATGAAGGGTTGAGCTTGCTCCTATGACATCCCACGACACCACGGCATGAAGCATCAGCAGGACCCTGAACCTAACTCCTAACAATGCCCAAATCCTAAACCGTTAAGGCCCTAAAGTCCCAAGCGTAAAAATCTGCACCCTGAAGCCCTCAACCCTAAACCCGTAAGGCCTTCACATCTAAAGCCCAAGCTCAGTGCCCGAGGAGGCGAGACGACATCTCTCGGGATCTTTGTCGAGTCAGTCGTGCCTGGCGAGTCTTGTGGAATTTGGGGGTTTGCTTCTCGAGCCGAAGGTTCGCCAGAAGTCCTGAACCCTGAGGAACCATGAGCAGGAACACAGCAGGGTATTGACGAAGCCATTGGATTTGAAAAGAAACCCCGAATTCAAGATGAACCTTCAAGAGCCCAAAGTTTCCAAAGATGGAGATCGCTCTATTTTGAAGAACTGTCGGGGCAGGCACCAAGACTGCGTTGTGCCCGGTTTCGAAGCCGCTCAACCTGGGTACTCAGAGTCTATCGAATGCACTAAGCTTCGGGGATATGGGAGTTTCCGAAAAAAAGGGACCCTAATATGGTACCCTAAATAGTAGGAGCCTTATTATAAGGACCCCATAATAAGGTACCCCTAATTTTCGGAAACTCCCATATTGGGGCCGGCAAACTATTCGCTCCCGTATTTTGAATAGTTCCACGTATCCACCACGACCTCTTCCCTAGCAGGCCTCTTCCGCATGTGTTTCCTAAGCCATAAACACTACTAACTCAGCAATAAACTCGAATAACCCCGATTGTACCTGAGGAATAGGACCAAGACAGGAGTCGCAGCATCACGGCCATGAAGGACCAAAGCGCTATTAACCACGAGTCTGCAATAACCTCATCCAGGACTCGACAAGAGTTGGGCCTAAGCCGGACCAAGATGCTGCTTCTGTAGGCGGTGGATGAGAACCTGCCACGACACTCGGGAAGAAGCATGTCCCAGAAGGGCCACTGAACGTACGGATTGTGCCGTTCATGCAACAGTGAGACTGAAGGACTGTACCCTCCACCGCCGTTCATGCTCCATGACTTAGCCTATAAACAACCTCACTTCAAACCGCTGGCGTGGTCAAACTTGAAGAGTGACTGCCACTAACTTTTCAGCATCATCATAGTGGTCTTGATCACCTTCACCGTCACCCTCATCAACAGCATCATCGTCTATCCGCGGCACCATGATGAAGTGAACGTCGATGCTCCGCGCCATGCCCTTCAGGCGCAAGCAGCCATCAAGGAACTCCTGCGAAGGGGAATTGTGCCGCGGAGACATGCGCGGCTTAGATTCACGGTTGTCAGGCTTCGTGCTGCGGATACTACCGGGTTACTACCAACATCACTACCACGCACGCCTGGGAGCACGATGTCGACTGGTATGAGGCTCCTTCTCTCTACGATCCTTACTACTAATTACCAATCTTACTAGCTAATTACTAGTATTGCTTTACTAGTATCACACCATCTTCTAAACCAAATTCCCGAACTTGCCAGCAACCACAGGCCACAAGACGGCCAACTTGGAAAGCAGGCAACCCAAGAACTTGGACTGCTTGCATGTCCTCAATGTCAACATGCCCCGACCTAAGTCTCTCACGGCGTTTAGGGGGTCATGTGCGGAGATTGGCTCACCCAACCCCAAATAAACCCTAAGCCCTGACGCTTTTAATCCAGGTCTTATTTCGGACTTGGAGCTGCTAGGGCTGCGGATGTGGAACAACCACGAACCCTTAAAGGAACCTCTAACTGGCCCAAAACAACAGGAAATAAAAGCTGAAACTTTCAAGATCGACCACCTTGTTAGAACCCCAAAAGTTGAAAAGTTGAGTTTACAGCCAATAAGACCTTTACTGGTTATGGATCGAGGACCGACCAGTGCTAGGTTCGGGCAGCGCTGAGAGCGAAGGTCTCAGGACTGCTACGTTCTGTATTGTCGTATCATACGAAAAGCTGGACGCTTTTTTGTATTATGTTAAGTTTTGTTCTTTATTGTATAGTTTATAATACCCAGGGCTAAGTTAATGTGTCATACAATGCCGTGCTCCGTATCGGAGCTTGGTTTAGCCTAAAAAAATTCGGTCGTACAAGGTACAGGGTCGTGGTTGCTTTGTAGTGGGCAGTCCGAGTAGGGATCTATTCATAGAACACAAAGTGGTGTTAACAGATGCGTGCATTGCCCCATGTCATCATTAGCAGCTGCGGTGCTGCTGCACCTTTATTTGTTATCGCTATCATCCGTGCTACGTGTTCCTGCAGCCAGTACTTCGTGTCGGGAGGCTCCCGTCAGGAATGGTAGAAGCGGCAAGCGATGAAACTGTGTGGCTGTAGGTAAATGCACGGGGTGTGCCGGTGGTTCACTGTGAGGAAGTGTGTGTGGCCATTGTGTGCATGTAGGGAAGTAAGCGAAAACCTAACAGAAACAACCATCCAGCGGGCGCCAAGACACGCATCCTCACCCAGACCCTACTTCATGAACTCCTTTCAAACCTTTCTAGATTCTTAGGTCCTAGATTCCTTTAGACGACTCGGTCACACGGTTTGTGGTGGGCCGAAGCTAACCCCAACAGGAGAGACGGCAGCACGACGACGGTGGCCGAATGGTAGGGTCACAGTCACCACGGCGATGTGCTGGCGATAATTGTTCGTAAGGCCATCCCCCAACCCTGCGTAGTACGTTGAAGATGCTGAAACTCATGACGCTTATGACAGCCGTGATTGAGACCTACCCGTGTCATGGCATGCAAAAAACAGTACCACTATATCTGGATTTCTAGGGGATACATTCATGACGACACTAAGTAATTATTGATGATGATAGCTCTAGCTCGGAGTTTCGAAACAGCTACTCACTCGTCTCTGCAGCAACGCGGCGCATCCGAGTCCAGAAGAGAAAACAGGCGAACGCAGTCGTGTGCCTCGAAACCTCAGGACTGTTGGCATGAGTATAGACAATTAGAGTTTACCCCAATACCCCCAAGTATGGACTAGCTTTGACTAGTTCTTATATCTGCCATGGACTTGGGACTTTGATGGGTTGGTGTCTGGGACTTGAGATCTCGCCAGCTCTGTTGTTGAGCCTTCGGAGGCTGGTAGAGAAAGAAGGCAGAGCGTGTAAGACGAGTCAGAGCTTAAACAAAATGCCAAACCTGACCCTCATCTCGCATTGATTAACCCCCTTTGCACAGTGGTTGATTCGATCTTTGGGACCCTGACTTTCAACGACTACAAAACATGCAGCAATGATGTTGTGCTTTTGCCTTCGCTGCGACTATGTCCTAACAAGAACACGAAATACTTCCTTAGCATCGTCTTGTGCATTTGTGCGTGTTGCCACTGCCACCAGTCTAGAATCGAGGTAAATGGCTAATTGAAACTTAAGGTCTCGGGGAAACGTCAGACTGCAGGAATACAGGGGGCAAACATTGCACCAACTGCTGCGACTTGCTCTACACGATGTCAATATACATGTGTGCCTCGGGCTGAGATGCCGCAGAAGTTACATAAAGTAACGTTGCGAGACACCGGCCAGGGTTCGTGTAGGAGGTAGCTGTACCCCGGATTGTGGACGCAGACAAAACTAATTGGCTCAGGCAAGTCGCCGAGGGCTGAGAAGTATGCCGACATCTTGGGATCCTCTCGGGCTTCTAATTGCTTCCGGGCTTCCGATGTCAGTGTTTGCAGGTTTGGGGTTGGAGCCTTCTATGGCAGTCTTCCGGGGTTCGAGCAGTCATTGCACACCTAGCGTGCATCTGCGATAATCAGATATTTGCTGCTACAGACGTATGAAGTCCTTCACCAAGTGCTGCATCTCTTCTGCGGTGAGGGTGCCTGATGCCTCGAGCTTCCAGACTTTCCACGACAACTCAGTCGGGACATTCTGAGCGTTGTTGCCGCTCTCGGTGACCTTCCTATTCAAAACTATCGCCAGCAACAGGAGTAACTGCAAATATGACAACCACGGCATCAGAGGAACACGAGGAAGACTACGACAACCACAACGACAACGACTGATGATGACGACTACTACTACCCGCAGCAGCAGCAGCTGCAGCAGCAAAGCAGTTCAGCAGCAGCAGCAGTGCAGCAGCAGCACCACCACCACCACCAACAACAACAACACTACTGCTAGTTTAGTTGGGCTGCTACTCCTAGCGCAACCGCCACCACTACAGTACCACAAAGACTACTGGCACCACGACTGTTAGCCCGAAGACGACGATGGCCACGTTACCACCACCACTGGCACCAGCTATACTACCCCTGCTTCTGCAGCTGCCTTCGTTTACAATAATCATGGCAAGAATGAGATTGTCAAAGACAACGTGCGTTGGGTGTGGCGAAGTTTAAACTATCACTCTGTGTGCGTGTCTGTGCTCATGTAAGCACTGCATGGAGTTGGAGTCATCGCAATATTGCGGGTGTGACCTATGCGTGCTCATGCTCCTCTCCGTCTACAAGTCACTACACGCAGGAACGACAACAGCACCAAATTTTATCGTCACCAACACCACCAACGGTCACCAACACCGCCATCGTAACACCTCGCGATGGCCCCGGTATCTCCCATTGAACCGGGCTCACGAGCATAATCTGCCAACGTACGAATCAACGGAGTTGGCACAGCGAGAACCTCATGAGTGGCACTTTTAGCCCTGAGCTTGCAAGAATATGTGATTCCTGCGGCACGGCCGGTGCTTCAACTAAGCTGCATCCACATCCATTTCCAGGAACAGGTTTTGCAACCTCGAGCACCAAGCAAACACAACTTCGAAACGCTACAGGCCTGTGCCCGAGCCGGCTCTATTCAAGGCTTTTCGAACTCATTAAAAACCCGGTGTAACGAAAGTATGTAAGGTCATCCTAACAAAAGGAACTGGGAAGCCTAGCAGGAAGGGGTGGGGAAGCTCTGGCGCTAGGGCTTTCCTGTTTCGTGACCTTCAGGGTTTCCTTTAGTCTCTATTGTAATACCTTCTGGGCGTGTTTAACCAATTCTATCTTGGGGATCCGAAAAGGTATCCAACAGAAAGAATTACAATGGAGACTATAGGTAGTGCTTTCTTTGGTTTAACCAAATGTCTAATTTGGAGAATCAACTATAGGTAGAGAAAAGCTTTTCGCTTTCAGGGTTTCACGTCCTGGGAGCTTGGTGCTTGCGTGTTTCGAAGGGTTGTTCCTGAAGCATGTATAAGGGCTATTAGGGTTGATGGCGAAGCTGTGGCCAAAGCATACTATCCCTGCTGCAAATCTTGGAGTGTCTACGCGAAAGTTGTTGTATGCGTCTGTGAAGGCAAATCCTTTTAGGGCCCCCCTCCGTTCATCCTTCTTATGAAAGCTGCAACCACGTTCCGAACAAGCTCAGACACAGACCCGCGAGCAAAGCAGAGTAAGCTTTCCCAAAGGCTCCATGTACCCATATAGTAGGTACTTAGGCCTTAAAGTATCTATATAGGGACCCCTTTGAGGCCAAAGTACCTACTATATGGGCACATGGAGTCTTAGGGTTTGCGGATAACTAGCCGAGTTTCAAGAGGTGGAGCAAAAGCCCATGGCCTTCAAACCTGCATACCACCTTGAGAGCCACGGTCTTACTTGGAACCAGCATCTTGCAAACAGCAGCTCTGAAAAACCCGCAGAAATCCGAAGCTGTACTACCGGAAATGCCATTCGGCCCAATCCGTCTGGAAGTTGCTGGCTGCTGCATAACCCTCTGAAAAAGAGCCCGTAGTATCGACCCGTAAAGGATCCCAATGTCGACCAACAAGCCCTGAAACCTCTAAAGCCTCCCAGCCTCAAGCATCCCTGAACCCTAAACCCCTAAACCCTGAACCCTAAATCCGAACAGCACCGAATTTTAAGCCAGGTGCCAAAGCAAACCCAACGGAATCTCAATCTGGGAGTTTCCGAAAATTAGGGGTATCTTGTTTTGGGGTCCTGATAATAAGGCTCCTACTATTTAGGGTGCTATATTAGGGTCCCCTATTATCGGAAATTCCCATCTAGGGCCGGCGCTCTTTGATGTACTTCTCCTTCACCTCCCGCTCCTGTCGGGTGCAGGAGCGGCGTCGAGTCCCGGGTAATGTAGGGCCTAAATAATTGCCAATACCATTTTGGCCTCTACTTATTATACGTACAGTATAATATACCCCAAGACGGTATTCTGATTGATAAGGCCCCTATATTGATTAGTAAGAGCCAAGACCAGAAACCTGATACCGCAGCACGAATCTCACTGAGCAAGAACCTGACACTCATAATATCATAATCGTCATAACGGGACTCACTAGCATCCCAAAGCATCACAATCTTCAACATCCGGGCAGGGAGACCATGACCACCACACGAGTTCTGTAAATAGAGATCTGCAAGTCGAAGCATCGGGGTTTGCAGGGTCAGAACTTCGTCTGGGGTGGTTTGCGCAATGGCTCTGCCAATCTTGAATCACAGGGCTGCGGGATGCAAAAAGGCACATTCACAGATTAGTACGTTTCAAGGGCTGATAGGATCTCGAGGCGCGGTGACGAGGGTAAATACATGTCTCGCCAGTGCCTTCTCAATGAGGAACTCACGCTGAGTCTTGGCTTTGTCCACGGCATTGTCCACAAACACTCCCGTCCTGAGATCCGCTTGCGGGAGAAGACAAACACGTTGTAGATCTACTAAGCATGTCGAATCTGAGCCAGAACTTGCCATCAAACCCAACATGGAGCAAACCTCAAAAGCCCGCGGGCAAGCCCTGCATGCGGCAAAGTCAGCATCGTTGGCTTCCCGCGAGGTCTAGGTACTCAGAGCTCTGAGTCTAGGTCGAAACTCCTTGTGCTGACTGCTGAGTGTTTAAGATAAGGGTTTAGGTTTATTAAGGTCTTCGAGACACCTTTAGAAGCACAACGCCAGGTGCTGAGCTCGCGGCACGATATTCAACACCGCCTCAGGAGGGGTGTGCATATGTATGTATAAATAAACAAATATGTATATATATATATATATATATGTGTTTTGTAAAATGTCTGGGTTGCATGTTCAATGAAAGAGGGGGTGCCAGTAGTCACTTCGTGCTGGGAAGGGGGGCTTCCCAGTCGCAAAGCCCGGGGATTCCAGAAAACGGATCCGTGTGCAAGAACGGTCCAGCACTATGGGTAGTTCTCTAGAGTAGGGTCCTTTTTGTCTGTCCCCAAAATACTACGGCACCCCCATAAAAAAGGACCCTAAAAGGGACCCTGCTTTAGAGAACTACCCATATGCTTATAGTAAACCCCATAAAGTTGGAAACATGATTAAGGCCAAATAGTGCTGGGATTCCCTATACATTACTCTTAAGGATAGAGGCTATGGGGTTTCCAACTTTTCGGCTTCTACTGTATCCGTTTCTCCCCAAAACAGGGCACATTTGGATCTGAAGCAGCTCTGCGGTCATCGCGGCACCCCGGAACCTCAAAATAGAAGATAATATAATACACTAAAATAAATAGGATAATCTAGTCATAGTATAGTACACACTAAAACAATAAGATAATCTAGTCATAGTATAGTATAGTATTGTGTTGAACTGTAGTTCCATCTAGTGATGATGCAATAAGCTGCGCCCTTTGGCTTGGATACTGGATCTCTATGCGATTGTACCATGTGCATGAGCAGTTTGGTCTCGCTGGCTTTCGGGCTTACGGCGTTTAAGGCGCATGCGATGTTGCAAGTGGAGTGTAGGAATTTGGGAATTCAAGGGTTTGGGATCCTCTGCTCAGAGACTCCACATGTTGGTCCTAAAGGCTCTGGTTGCTCGTTCTTCGCGCTGCCCAGTCGCCAGCAGTGCAAAGAGGACATAGAAGATGAATAACCTTATCGGCAGGAGCAGGGACCGAGATAGTACTCTGACATGTCTTGTGGCGGACGTATCACAAATAGCACACCGGACGGTCACGCCTCTGGCAAACAGCCGCACTGCTGGCAGTCGCTGAAATTTCCGGCAGCCGGTGGCGAGTTTGAGCGCATCTGAAGTGCTGCAAGGACCAAGTGCGTGCAAGATGCATTGGCGAAAGTGTGTCCATGGCCAGTAGCATGTCACCTGAAGTACCGTGCAGCAGCGCTTGTCTAACTCGTCTGGTTTGAGACGACCTCACCCTGAAGCAGTTACTGGCTCAACAAAGCTTCAAACACCTCTGGAGCAGTTGATATCGCGAGCCATGAAGTGGCCTTACCATGGACATCTTGCTACAAGTAAAGACCATCCCGAACAGCTCCGGACCCAGGCGTATGAACCCGAAACGGTCCGCAGCACTCGACCCACTGTCAAAGAGAAGTCGCACAGAATTCCCCAGTTGATGCCGCCCAGCATAGATCGGAGGAGGCTGTACGTGGTCGCTTGCAATGTTCCAAAGTTGGCTTGAATGTTGACAACCTTGGTCTTGAGATGTTTGAGAGTTTAGCTAAGGGTTCTACATGGGTTCTACAAGGGTTTCTTGAAGGTTCTGTCTTTGAGGTTTCTATAAAAAGTCCCATGATGGACTTCATTCATTTGGAAGCCCGTGCTCTACCGTCTCTACCTATGTCCCCAAGCCCGGCACTCAGAAGATTCCGAAACAGTCCTTCGGGAGCCTTGGTTGGTGGCTCACAATTCATGACCGGGTCAAAATTAAAAAAAAACAGAGATGGAAACCCTAAATCCCATATAAACCCTCCTTCGGAGCGAAAAAGGAGGGTAGTTTGTCTACAAGAGACGAACCCGAGCTCGGAAACCAAGAAAGGCCACTCCTTCGATTCGGAACCTCACTCCGAAGTCCGAAAGGGATCACACCAAGGGCTCCAGGGATTCGGCGCTCACACTCGGACAATCTCCAGGGTGTAGGGTAACAGGTTTATGGTTTTGGGTTTCAGCTTAGTAGGGTAACCGCCAAAGTCTAAAATTTGACTGGGCGCATTGTCGATTGAAGAGCTTTGCAGCTGCTCGAACCAGTCATCTCCTCAGACAGAGGCCGTGCGAGGGGATGGGGGGCATGCTCAGGTAGTGAACTACGGCTGAATGCCTGCATATCCTTGCAAAGGTGGAACAGCCTGTCGCAGCCCAGAGTTGAAGATTCCGCTAGAGTTTGAGGAGGAGTGCTTCCAACCAGGCAAAAGGCCCGCGGTTATGAAGACTTCAAGCATGTATGGCGAGGTTCCTCAGCATCCCCTTCTTTGACCACGAAAATAGTAAAGAGCAGGGACGGGTAGCGAAGCCTAGAGAGTCTAGGAGTCAGAGGATTCATAAGATCTCATTATGATATATGTTTTATGAAGGGGATCTCAAGGGCCCTACCAGGGCACCACTTTATGAGGGTCCATGCCTGCACTTTCGAGGCCATTACAGTTTCGGGCTCTCTACGGTTATATATATATATATATATATGCAAATCTATATAAATATGCGTATATATATATATATATATTTATTTATATATTTATATTTATATGTATATCTATTTATATTTATATATGTCCAGGGTATCGGGCTGTCGCTCTAGGGTTTCGGGCTTAGGGCGTTGAGGTCTTGGGCTTTGGCCTGTAGTTGCTTTTTATTGCTTAAGGTTGATGGGTTTAGGCTTTGGGGCATTTGGGCTTTTAGGGTTTAGGGTTTTTAAGGTTGATGGGTTTAGGCTTTGGGGCATTTGGGCTTTATGAGCTTCTGGGGCAGCAGATGCATGGGATCTACGAGGGAGACTCTCGTGACTAGTGATTCGGGACACCAGCAATTGCGCACGCAAATCAACCTTCAGCAAATGATTGCTCGCGAAGAAAACAAACAGCACAAGAGGCGCTGAAGCCAACCTTTTGCACACGACTTCGAGTTTAGGAAACAGCAAAAGGGCATTAGTACGCAAGACCTTGGTTCTGACGGACTTCATAATGGGTACCTTCTCGGCCAAATGTTCGACTGAGTATTGAAAAATATACTCGGACCTCTATAGCGAACGGATCACCGATGTGCCAGGAGTTGGACCAGTGAAAACCCCAGAGTGTACTGCGCCAGGAGTCGGGACAAGTCAGCGTTGGGCTTCAAGTAGAAGGTGGCGTTGGTGGTGAACCAAACCGCGAAGACGAAAATCCTTGGATGGCTTCCGCCAGAGGTTGTACAAACTGACCGTTACCTTCATAAAACTACACTTGTAAAGTAAAACCCAACGAAACCCCCGAGCACCAAACCGCCACACCCTGAAAATCCTTCCGACGCCCCTTTGATGAACTTGACAAAATCCGGTGCGGTCGAGGGATCATCGTCAGGGACGACCCAAGGTAAGTCCATCGCACAAAACACTCCTGCATTCCCCGTGGTAGCTATCCTGGATTCAACCAAGTTGCATTAACAGCAGCATCAACAAGGCCTCACCCAAGCCAGCATGTACATGCACACTGGACACATCTCTAAACTCTAAACCCTTCTTGCAACCGGACTAGCAGGAAAGACGAGGTGCCCCTAGACTCTTAACCCGAAGCCCAATGAGCCGTCACCGAGCCAAGCCATGTCCATGTGCCCAAATAGTATGTACTTTGGCTTTAAAGTGGTCCCTGTTTGTCGGTACTTTGGGGCCCATGTACATATTCGTTGGGACAAGGAACCGTCAGGGTGTGACCTGAAGGAGCAGCCCTGGACGCCCTCAGCAACCTTCCGAGGACCAAGCCCACATCAGCGATCGCATGGAGTCAATGATCATGAGCGCCATCAGCGACAGCTCCCGGGAGAAGCGAAACTGAAGCGATGATTGAGCTTTTGGTGTGAGTTTTAAGGCTTGGGCTGAGGGGGCTTCTTGATTCTTGTTAGTTCAGGGCATCCAAGGCTTTGGGGCTTAGGCTTAGGGTGCGCAGGGGTTGTCTGGGGAGCGGGACTTGGTGCTCCAAGCAGACCTACAGGGGTAGCTTCGGAGTAGTTTATGTGTGGAGGGTTTTACGATGTCATGTTGCGAGCAGCGGAATGAGGGTTTAGGGCTAAAGCGCTTCACTTCTGTAGGGGATTGTGGAGCGGTTTTAAGGGAAGGCTTGAGCAAACCAAGTTGCCACGCGGAAGATGCGCGCAATTCCTTGGCAAAGAAACGTTAGTTAGTCAGGGCCTTACATTCGACAGTCACAGCGGACCTTTCAGCTTTAACACACTCAAGTTCTTGGTTCGGTTGGCGCAGTTTTGCGACGTAACCAGATTAAAATCCTACGGTTGGGCAACAATCAAAATCCGTCACCTTGCTTCGGTTCCGTCTTCAGGAACCTTTTCGAACCTTTTCCCTAAGGCTCAATATAGCCCAAAAGCCTTATATAGTATGGTCTTTGGGCCCAAAAGCCTTCAAATATGAGTCCTTAGAGCCTTAGGGTTTTGCAAGGGTCGAATTCTTTTCGGACCAGGGGCCACAGCAGGAGGAGGCCGACGTAAGCTCTTACACCCTGGGCAGCTAAAGCCTGAGTCCGGGTTCAGGATATGGGAGTTTCCGAAAATTAGGGGCTACCCTATTTTGGGGTCCTTATGATAAGGATCCTGCTATTTAGGGTGCCATGTTAGGGTCCTTTTTTTCGGAAACCCCCATATGAGACGATGTGAAACTGCCTGCAAAGGTCCATTTCGCTGCACTACGTCAGGGGTTGGGAATAATATGGTTTGAGGAGACCGATTGCGGTCTCTAGGGACTGGCAGGTGAAAGCAATCATCGTGGCTGAAACCATGACTGCCTACCCTATGTCCAAATCGTTCTTGCCTCTCCGTGCCAACCTACAAATCTGCAAGCACAAAGTTCAGGAACCACAGAGGGCAGTCCTGTGTACAAATGCTACCTTGGCGCGTAGCATTTTGAGGATCCTCACTGCTTGCAAGACATCCATCGTCTGATCCTGAGTCATGGTTTCCTTTCTGCAGGCCATCCCGTTGGTGACGCTTGTGAGGGCTTGGCCTAGGATTTAGCTGCTAGGGGTGCAGGCTGCAACTTAACAACCTCGATTCCCGATGCATTTTGCGAAGCTTATCTTCCAAACTGCAAACCGAACTCAAACACAACCATACCTAAACCTTAAACCCAAGCCGTGAACCTCAAGCACAAGACAGGAGAGAGCTTCGTCCGCTTAAGACTGCGCAGCAGCAAGGCCCGAAAGATCAAACCAGTGGAGCCCAATACACCTTTATAACGGAATATGCAGTAAATTTTATTCTCTTGTTCAATAACCGGGCCCAAGAAAAGCTCAAAGTTTCTAAGATGGACCAAATACATAAAGCCGAAAGTAAAAGTTCCTCACATTGGATACCTTGTAAGTATAGGGGGCTGTGAACATGTCGATTCCAGATAGATTCTTTAGTTAGGGCCATGAGGGAGTATATTGGGCTCTCCAGGAATCTTGAACTCAAGGCCAAAGATGAAGTTATTCCGTACTCTAGCAGGGTTTCGTGTTGAGGGCTTACCTAACAGGGTTTCGACTCGCACACTCGCACAGGGCTGTAGGGTTTAGGGCTTACGGCTTAGCCCGGCTCAGGCATTCAATATGTGTGTCCCGTATCCTTAAAGAATACGGTGGTTTTATCGTAGAGCCACAAAGAGAACCCAGAGGGTCCATATATACTACCATTATGGAATTAGGTCCCAAAAGACCATCTGTACTATGGTTTTGGTGACCTATTTCCATAATGGTAGTATATATGGACCCTTTGGGGAAGAACTCGCCAAAAGCGAAGTCAACGCCCAAAAAAGACCCCTCCGGGCACCGAAAGCTTGCGGTCGCATATCTTCGCCTTTCGGGGCTCTGAGTTTGGCATGGGGTCTCACTACCCATAGGCCCCAAAATAGTTCCTTTTTGGGGGTTCATATTCAGAACTCTATAAGGTAATCCCAAAAAGGAACTACTTTGGGGCCTATGGGTAGCAAGTTCACGGGGCCTGATGAAGCCACGACGCAGAAACTTGCCAACAAGCAAAAGCCACCCTTGACCAGGAAGATTCCAGAGTCCTCAGACCCCAACTCCAAACCCTACTCGTAGACCGGAGAACCTCGCCAGATTCAGGAGCGGCTGGGGCGCCCGGCACGCCCATCACCGGCCTCCACCTGTGCACCAGGGTCCTTGCTGTCTGCGTCTTTCAGAAATTCAGGCTTTAGGGTTTGCAGCCTGAGCTTTGGGCTGTAAGGCTTCGGAAGTTTGACACGTTCGCGGCCGGCTTGCCATGAACAATCAAGAACTAAGCAGAATCGTCTTCATCATCCTGTTAGCAAACCTGAGCTGTTAACATGAGCAAGGCCAATGCTAGCTGCGCCAGCATCACCGAATGAATCATTGTGCAAACATTAGTATCACGGTTGTCGTTATGGTCGTCCTGATCGTTTACCTTTGTTCGGATCTTCATTCCCGTCAGTGCCGCATCCTTGCCATATCCATCGCGAACACCGTCATGTTCTTGAAAATGAAACTACAAGTACCAAGGCTCATGGGTACCAGGGCTCATTATCTGACATGTTTCCTTCTAACTGGCCCAAAACCCAAGGAAATAAAAGTTGAAACTTTCAAAATCGACCACCTTATTAGAACCCCAACAGTTGAAAAGTTGAGTTTGCAGCCAATAAGTCTTATGGGACCCTAAACCCTACACCCTAAACCCTAATCAGCCTTCATGACCGATGGGAGCCTCGGTGGCTCTAGCAATTGCGGCTGTGGTTTCGGGGCTGTGCCCCTAATAGTTTAGGGTTTAGGGTTTAGGATCCCCTCAGCCCGAAACCCTAAACACCGAAACCCTGAACCTACACCTAAAACCCTTTTTTGAGCAGGGACTGCAATGCACCAAGCCCTGAATCCCTTCAGCCAAGCTTCAAACGTCCAGCACTTATGGCTGAGTACTCGAAGCGTGTTAAACCCCTAAACCCTAAACCCCTAAACCTCTAAAGGGTTGAAAGATGTTGATGGCAGGCCACCGGAGTAGCGGCTGAAGCAGCGGTATCCACGATCCTTAGGCTCGGAACATGTTATCTAGGATGCCCAGTACCCTAGGAATAGAAAGGGTTCCCTTTTTGGTATTGGGCAGCTTTATAAGGAACCTAGGACTACAACAAGGGAATACGGGTAGTACTGGGCATCCTGGTTATCGGAAGACGCATCGGGCTTGAAAGGTTCGACGCTTGGTTTAGTGTTTGATCCAAGAGCATGAAAGGCAAAAATGAAAATTAGTAGGACTCCTTGTTGTAGTAATCCATACCCGAATATTTCCCAACACCCTGTTCTAATATGTAAAGGCCCTTATACTATGAAGGCTTAGGTGTATCTGGGATGCAAGCTCAGCTCGCTCTTGCTGCAGCGTGATCGCAATAAATCTGCTTCGGGTATGGGCGAAGTGATGTACCTGGTTGCTGTAATCGTGCAGAACTATGCGATAAACAGCACGGCTTTATAGAAACACGAAGGCAAGCAGAACACTGGTAACCCCTGATCAGCCCTACAGCGCGAAGGAACACACACACAAATAGTACGTGACAGTAACAGGAGTCGCCCCAGCAACCGAAACGTATTGCTCGCCGTAAGAGCACAACACGGCAGCATCAGTACTGATGCAGTCGTGCATGCCGAGCACATGCTAGATCGCCAAGCCCAACTACTGCAGGCTCAGAAGGCACCATGCCACAGCCATGTCGAGTAAATGCATGGCCAGGTCTCCCAAGACTGTACGACACTCCAGTGATGAGGTTCAAGCTTATTGGTGAAAGGCTACATGTTTTCTTATCATACCATAGACTTTTCCTGAAACTTTTTCCCCAACCTTAGAACCTTGACCAACTGCCCACACCAATGTCCAATGCAAGCCGTGTTTTCGAAATGATCACGAGGCACGTGTCGAAGATGTTCCAGCCTGCAAATGGGGTGAAGACCTTCAGCATAGGCCCTATACAACCCTCAAGATCTTCGAACCCAGCCGAAATTAGCAGAACACCACTGTGGGAAAGGTCTCATTATCCAACACATTCAACTCGTTTTTGGTTCCAAGTAAAAATTCGATATCGATTGTAACATCCCAGGGTTGATGCAGCTCATTTGTCTTCTTTCAATGCAACATGGTCCTGTTTGGTTGTCTGCAACAGCACGTGGTCAACGGGACAGGTAGGAGGCAGGTAGATGGGTACATAGGAAACTAATTAGGTAAGGTTGGTGGGTGAGCAGGCACATTACCGCAGTCACCTCACGCTTCCTCTGTCGTATCACAGGCTACAAATCACGTCCCCAATGCTTGCGCAGCATATACGGCAATAAAGAGCAGATGTGATTGTGAATGCTGCAGTAGTTGTATTGGCCACCCTCCATGAAACCTGAGAGCCCATGGGATTCCCATAGTGAACCACTCCATATTGGCACGTGCATATCCATCCATCCCTCCATCCGTCCATCCGTCGATCCGTCCATCCGTCCTTCCATCCATCCATCCATCAATGCATCCATGCATACCTGCTTGTGCAGGCTTGTTGAAGATTCCCTTGTTAAATAGTTACTAGGGTACTACGCAGCGCAGCAGGCTACTAATTAGTTAAGCCACTGCAGCCTGAATTCAATGCCCGGCAAAGCAGCCTCGACCTCTGGACTCGCAGCAGAAGTCCCACCGCTGCCTCAGCAGCCAGATCTTCTTCAGGATTCCGAGGGCTACAGTATAGGGCAGTTTGGGCCTTACGATGTCGAGTTCCGGGGCAGCTGAGGCTTAAGAAGGCATAGCTTGACGGGCATGTGCTGGATCTGAAGCTGAAGTGTCACAACTCACAAGCCTTCAGCCCGGGCCCAGCATCACTGCGCATTCGACCTTGTCCGTCTTTCAACAACCCTTGTAAAGTCCGTATACGACCCCCCCATACAACCCTGAAATCCTAAGCCCGAGGATTCGAGGATTACTAGCACAAGTCTCTTACCCACATGCGCCAGGCGCCCCGGCGCCTTTTTTTCAAGGGTTCGATGGATCTGCGAAGCTTCGGGGGCCCGAGGGCTTACGGGGTTTTTGGGGTCTAAAGGGGGTTACGACATATGTAAGGGTTTAGGAAAGAAGCATGTGTCGGGTGTGGAGTCATCGTGCAAGGTTCAAGGTTGTACAGTTGTGGGGCTACACGGATGATTTGAAACAGCACTCGTAAGTTAGTATTAGAACTCGTATGAATATACCGATGCTAGTGTTAAGTCATCGTGTGGTAAGGACGATAATCCAAAGACGAAGCCGATTCCTTGCTCTGCATCCAAGGGTCGCCATGATCCGCAGGAGAAGCTCCAAGAGGAAGAAGGCAGAAAAGAAGTGGTTGAGCACCTGTCTATGCTAGCTACGCCTTATGCTTTAGGGTTGGGTCCGACAGATTGGTAACAAGAGCGCTGAATCTGAAGTGGGGATATTTCGATTTTAGTGCCGAGCTCTCGCGGCGCAGTATCAACACGAACGTGACCGGCACACTCCTATTCTGGGATGAGCGAACGACTTGCCCCCGTGTCTCGCTATCAGCACAGCTGCGAGGGAGCTCCGTGACGTGCCTCCAGGGTCATCGGAGCTTCAGTGTGGGTGGCCAGCCACTGGGTTTCCACGGCGATGACGAACGAATTGGCCTTGTAATTAATGACAGACCGCATTGTCGTGGGCAAAGCGAGCAGGCTTGTGCGGACTTCTTCCAGCCACGGAGAATGATCATGATGATTGTGCGATCTTAAATTTTAGATGAGGATGTCGAGGATAGTGGTGACGAGGATGATAGCGAAACAGGTGGCGACAAGAACAACGAACAACATGTTGCTGCTGCTGCTCGTGGTGATGATGGTGGTGCTGGGCGCCTGCCGGCACAGATCGTATAAAACAAGTCTATCTGATGTTGCTTATAGCACACCTCCACCAACAGCAAAATCAGCACATGCAGCGGTTGTTGCTACTACTACTCCTTCTCCGCCTCGTCCTACTGCTTCCCCTCCGAAGAATAACGAAGGCTCTTAAGATGCTTAGGCTCGGAGACGAGCTTGCTGCATAACGCTGAACTCCACCACTCTCGGAGGAAGCTTGCAGCTCATGCGTGGGGCTCCCGAATCGGCACGTAAGTTGTGGAGCTTCGGACTATTAAACCTTTTTCCTACCTGCCCAGCTGACAAAGGCTCACCGCACCGAAGTTTGGCCGAACTGAAGACCGAAAGATGAAAGTCCAGGGGGTTCGAGGCTGAGGATTGCCTAGGTTCCCCTGTAGCCCCTTAATAATAAGGGTACCCTTTTTCCTACTATTCGGTTTTAATAAGGGAACCCAAAAGGAAAAAGGGTAACAGGGTACTACTGGGGAACCTAGTTGCTTTGGGGTCCAGGTTGAGCGGTCTTGACATCAGGTTGCGAGTCGAAGGCCTATACCTGCAATGGGCCTGCGTCTAGACATTACGGGGACATCTCAAGCCCATCAGAGTATAGTATAGTATAGCATAGTATGTCATATCGGACTTATGGCGTTATATTTCTGTTGCGGTGTATTATAGCAAATTCGATTATTTCTAATACATGTTGTTAATGAGAATAATGAAACCTACAACAGTTGTTGCTAAGCACCTTCTCTAGAGTCCCCATTCCCGGCACAATCGTGTACCCGACATCAGCTCCTCCAAACGGTCCAAGTAAAACCCCGGAACATTTAGTTGCTGTAGTCCCCATGCAGCTAATACTCATATTGAATATACTATCAAACATGCTGTCATAGCCTGCATTACTACTCTTCTAAACCCAAGTTGCCAAATCCGGGGTCCTCTAGACCCTCCAACCCGACTAGTCACCCGATGCATCAGCCCTGAATGGCGTCGTAAGCGCTGGAATCCTCAAGCCCAGCAGACCTCAAAACCCCCAACCCTACACTAGCCCAAGACCTTCCCCACAGAGCCGTGCGGCGAAAATCATCGTCGAAGCGCAGAAGTCGAACCTGAAAACACTTCGGGGCCTATCAGCCCTGTACTGCATGCTCCAAGCCCAGAAACCATGTAGTTAGTTTATACCCGAAACAAGACCCCTGATCTTTTTTGCATCCTGTTGCATTCGTGAGCATGGGAGGACATTATCGTATAGACTTTACACCCCAATACATAGGTACTGTTCGTATACTTGGACCCCACAATTCACGCCTCATTTTACAGATTTCGGAGTTTCCGAAAATAGGGGACCCTAATATAGTACATAAATAGTAAGATCCTTATTATAAGGACCCCAAAATAAGGTACCCCTATTTTCGGAAACTCCCATTTAAAGTGTTGGAGGTTCGCACTGCAGCCCTACTGGGCAACAGTTTCACGGGCGGTAGACACGGGCAGCCGCAGCTAGACGAATTGCATCAGAATCCTTGTGCTCTGCCCTATAGGCCCGAAATCTTGCATCCTCCAACGCCATGTCTGTGAAAAATCTGCGGTTTAGGGTTTAGGGTTCTGGCGAGCAGCAGGCCATGACGCACGAGACGGCTCACCCAGTCTTGGGGGACCTGAGCTGCGAGAGGCCTAGGTAATTAATACCTTGTTCCCGTAAAGTGTTTATAAGAGTGGTTATCGATAGTAGTAGTAGGGTCCCTTTTTGGGTCCCTATTATAATACGGCACCTATTATCTAGGGTACCCAAAAAGGGACCATAATTTTGACAACTACCCATAAGTAGCTCGCACAGTCATGTACCCCCAAGCCCTACGAATCCCAAAACCACGAGACTCCATACTTCTGGACAGCAAAGATGTGACGTTCTGCATCCGCCATACTCAAACCACATGAAAACCGCAGCATCAAGACCAACAAACATATCCCTCGATAAGCTAGGCCGCCACACATCCGTAGCTCCATGTCGTAATGATCAGAACAAGGCTTAAACTGTGTAATAAGGACTCTCTCTCTCTCTCTCTCTTTCTCGCTCTCTCTCACTCCCTCTCCCTCTCTCTCTCCTCTACAGGTCCGCCCCTAGAATTTAGTGCCTACTTTGAGGTAAAGGTTTTGGGATTCTTGAATCCCCAGTGGCCCACATACTCCTTGAAGTAGTTTCAGCATGTTTTTGAACATTGCCACGATTGGAAGACTCTCGAGAATCACGGCCATCTGCTACAAACACCACCTTGTTGACTGCATGCCATGGACAAAATCATCGGGAGCCCTCCAACATGAAGCGAGGAAGCGAAACGCGCAAGCACCAAGCTTGGAGCCAAACTCTGCACACATGGCACTGCTTAAAGCCTGTAATAACCCTAACCGGCCCTTGATGCTAGTAGCACAAGGCCGGTCCACAAACAAAACATCATTGCTGCATTCCCGCTCGCACGGCCTGCCACAATGGACCGTAACATACGGTAAACAACCATAGCATACGAGAATAGGATGGCAAGAGTTGAGGCTATGGGCTTTCGACACTTGCATATCTCTCTCTCTCTCTCTCATATCGACATACACTCATATGCACATACATACAGATATCAATATACAGAGGGACAGTGAAGCGATTGCTAAGAATACCGGCCACTGAGGTAAGGCAAGGCTTATTTGGTTTATGATCAGAGTAGAAGCGGGGCTGGCTCTGGCTTCAAAGAACTTTTGACAGTTTTGGATTGAAGCGTTCCACGCAAGCTTTCAAACGAAATCTGTGTTCCGGGCTCAACATACCACTATAGTGTACAAAATTATACGACAACATACCAAAATAGACCATACTTCGATTCCCGTCAAAGGGCAAGCTTTGTATCCTCCTTGGTTTCACGATGCAGCTGCAGCGGCTGCAGAGTCACCTGCGGAGTAGTTCGGTTCGTCCGACTGAATAGTGGGTTTAGGACTTTGGGGCCCCCGCTGCGCCAGTCAACTGCCAACGAAGGCAGCAAGAGTTTAACCCACAAACTCCTTTCGTTTTGAACCCGAAACTCGAGCACATGCCTGGAATAGCACCTTGCCATGCTATATGGCAACACCAAAGAGCAGGAACACGAGTGGGCTTCCTAACAAACCTGATCACTAAACTGAACCATGGTAGAGATCAGCCACAGTATCACAAAATCCAGGAGCTGGCTTTACCCACCGAGCGAAGAAGGCACTGCCACGGACTGGAGCCTTCGCTTCCTGTTTGGCCTTCTACTTCTGAGGGTTCGACACACGCTCCCCTGACATGGCCTCTACACACAACAATGCTCCACCACACGCCCGTAAATTCTGAAAACTCTTAACTGTGCAACTGGCAAGGTTTAAGGCTTATAGGGGTGTTTTTGAGCCGAACGAACCCCGGCAATCAAAACAAAACCTGCAGCAAACTCAAAAGCCCTGCACACCAGACGCCCAAAACCACAATACATCAGTTTCTGCCACAGCACAACAGAACCCACTTTCATACAATACAATAAACTAGTATACCACTGCACACTATGCGACCAGATGCTACGCTACACCATATATAACATTATAACAACCATAAACCTGATGCGAGTTAAGAGGCTCCGTAGTGCGCTGTGAGCTCTTTCCTTGGCTTCGCCAAGAAACCCGCACCCCCGAGCCCTAAATCCTAAACCCCTAAGCCCCAAAATCCTAAACCCCGAAGCGACGGAGGAAAATTATGTGGTGGACCTTAGCAGTTTCAGGGTTTCGGCGCTCACACTCGGACAGTTCAGGCGAGGCATGTGTTTCAGGAATCGGAGTTTAGGGTAAGACCTCGGACTGGCTTTCTGTTGACGCACCTGTTGCTGTCCGCTCAGTTAAGATTGGTCACCAAGGTTTCGGGCTTTGGGGCTTTGCGTGCTCAGCCATAAGCGCTGGCGTTTGAAGCTTGGCTGAAGGGAATTCACTTCTTAGTGCATGAGAGTCCCTGCTCAAAACAGGGTTCGATCTAGGGCTTATAGGGTGTAGGGTTCTGATACTCTCACTATCTCTCACTCCTTGATTGGACACGGCGTGTCCTACACTGCACAGCGAAGTCCTCACAAGGCTTCCCGTTGCACACGACCTTTCCGAAGCCAGGAGGAGATCTTGAGCTGCGATTTGGCACTTCCACCCTTGAAGCCAGAACCTCATATTGGAAACCCAAGGCCTAAAGAACACAACATACTAAAGTCAACTAGTCCGCAAAAAGCAACGATTGAGAGCCTCACTACCGAACCCATTTAAACCCTAAACCTGCAAATGGTACCCCGAATCCCCTGTAAAACCAGAACCCAAGCAAGACCCTGTCCTATGGAGCCCTTATCATTACCCTATGGAGCCCTTACAGCCGGTAGCCCTCGTAACAATAGTTAGCCCTATGACATCCTATGAAGGGTTTAGGGTTTAGGGTTTATAACAATAGTAAGCCCTATGACTATAGAACCCGTCCAGCCTAAGCCAAGGCTCAACTGAGCCGAGACCACCTTCTCGCCAAATGCCTCCCATGAACGAACTTGGGCTTAAGGCGCTTGGAGTCTTGGGGTTTAATGTCCTACAGTACGGATTACGGACGGTTTAGGGTTTAGGGTTTAGGGTCGGTTTATGCCTCAGGTTTGAGGACACAAGGGTCTAGGATTTGGGTTGGCTTTCATCGCCTGAGGCTTGACCTTGAGCTTCAGGGCTTCCGGGTCGGGGTCGGTTCAGGGCGCACATCGACCCATCTACCTGAGCTGGCGCTCGGTTACGTAGCTGAGAGTTTCAGCAGGCTATAAACCAGCAGAGTGTCAACAACGAGGCACCTTTTGGAGCTGCTCTTCGCAGCTGCTGGCAGTGCCTCGAAGCAGTCGCACCACTACTGAAACGAACCAAGTGACTGGATATGTGACGGAATGCCTCTTCCAACATCGACGAGTTTGGGACCAGAAAGGTGAACAAGAAGATGCATCACATGATTTCAATTTGTAGACTGAGGCTTCAGTCAGTCTCACATTAAGGTATCATGATCGGCTTGATAGCTTTTGGTGCAAGTTCCAGAGACTTCTGGACAATCCTTCGTATGTGTCGCCAGAAACAAAACTGCGAACTCCGAGCCTAATGGCGACTTCACGGCATCAGGGGACTGGTGAACCTGGCGGACAGGGTCGCAAACAAACACCAGTGATATGTCTGGACTTTAGAAGACTTGAAGGTAGGGCAAAGCTGCAGTGCAACGTCTTCCTTTACACCATCCCTCCCCCACTTTTAGACGTGTCCAGGACAGCCACGCATCGGGAAGCTTTCAACGTCGAACATGGCCGCGTGGTGATGAAACTGTACGTTAGGCTTTGGTATTTGATGGACACACGAATTACGGAACACTGCAGACAAGCTGTACTGGACATACTGGACAGACATAATGCAAGACAGAGCGGATCACGGGCTTAACGCATCCGATCACGGAAAACCCAGACCGCAGCGACTTCACCCAAACCAAGTCCAAACCACGCCACTTCAAGAACACGAGATCCAGCCATTCACTTAGTCTTACAGCCCCTACTTCGCCCAAGAATAAGAGTGGCACCAATACTTGCTTGTGCTGCGGATGCCAAGTTTGTAGTTACAAGCCAGGACAATCCAACCGCTCAGCAAGGATCAGTCTGATCAGAAGCTTGGGAGCTCTTCCTGTTCCCGCCCCCTCACCAACGCAACCACCTTGAACTTGACATCCCCGGTACGTGGTTCTGCCGGAAAGTCCTTCACAGACTTGCTTGTAGGTTTCGGCTTGTGCTTAGGTTTAGGGCAATGTAGGGCTCTTTGAATTGACGAGAACTAGGACTGCTAAGGATGGACATGGCAATGAAAAGCAACGCTCGCACACATAAGCCGTGATAAGAAAGCAGCGACGAAGGCGGTCGAATTGCGAACACGTGCCATGGCAGAAACTAAACGTGCCAGATTTGTTGAGACTCATCTCACGCAATTAAAGTAGTTGGGGGTTCTCGGTAAGCGATCTTAGATTTGCCGCAACCAGCCAACGCCTTCTCTGCCGCCCAGCGCTCTGTCGTGCAGCGCTCGGGGTCCAAGACGGGAAGGCGCAGTGCCTGGACAAGGGTAGAGGATGCCGAGTAGGATATCTCTACCGTTCTTCCACTGAGAGTCGCCCATTCTGCTGGAAGTTCTTGCTGATTAGATCTATTTGAGCACATGTCTCGCGACTGTGATGGACACTAACCTCGCGATTGCAGTCCTAAACTGGAGCCCATCCTGGACATTCTTATCATCACCGTCATCGTCACCGTCATCATCATCACTATGTAATTGGTTGCTCCATCAACTTCCGGGTTCCACTGACCTGGAATGTGTACATATATGTATATAGATGCATACATATGTATACACATGTGTATGCATGTGCATATGCATATATATATATATATATTTGTTGATGTATTTATTTATTTAAATACCATGTACGTGCGTACGTATGTATGTATATGTATGTATATCCGGCACAACTTTCCTTCTATGAGCATGATATACAATGTTGTATTATGGCCGGAACATCGACATTCGCGAAAACTAAGCTCGGTGTCCGATGTAGCACTATCACGGTCTCCAAGCTTTTGTAGCGCTTGGACGAGGTCGGAAGGGGAACAGCCAGGATGCGCTCCATTGGGCGGAGCTATCTTAGTTGCGCTTGCAACAGGACTTCGTGAAGGCTTTCGGTTTGGGACCAGCAGGAACCTCAAGGCCTGGATCACGAGGTTTGAGGGAGATGTTATAAGGAATGTTCGACATGGTTCGTGGCCAAGCGATATTCTCCTGAAGCATTCATTTACAGGCCGCGCTTGCACTCGACTTTCCTCGAACATAAGATACGAAAACGTGAAAAGCACATGTTTTGAAGCAGGGCTCTGGAGCCATGCCTGCCCCTCCAACCCCTGAGTTCATGTCACGACAGGAAGGCCGATGAAGAAAGCAGTCGATTACAAAAGTAACTCTATAAACAGCGCATATTGAAGTATATGAAGCCATAAGCCATACAGTATGTATGCTTACACGTACCAGTGAACCTGCGGTGTAGACTGCGATAACAACGGTGAAGACGGTACTGATGGATGATAGCGGAAATGAAGGGTAAAGCTTCTGCAGGATGTAAGTACGAAGCGTCATGTGTGCAGCTAATACGGGGCCATTGCGCTCTTGCTGCCACTCAGTCTTGTTTTGAAGGTCCCCTAGCAACAGGTACATCAGAATCCGCAAAGGTAGGGGACTGAGACTAATGAGTTGGGGGGGTATGTTTTACTCCAGTACACTCTAATCATGATAGGGAGCTGGCCTTTCGTGTGCGTATACTTTTGTCAGCCACATGCCTGAAGTATCTGCGTGTGGAGGCCGGCGAGATTGCACCTCGCATCGAAATTGTGCGGGATCTGGATTCCTTTCAGGAATCCTCTAGGTTGGTTACTATAAATACATGATAAGGGCTCCTTCACGGCTTCCTTGGCTGCAAGATTTCTCCGCAAAGTGCAACAACCGGGGCGGGTTGCGCACGGCAGAGTGAGGATATGAAAAACTGCCAAATACACCGCGACAAGTGCTCGAGCAGGTTCGAGCAAGCCGATCGTGCGAACAAGAGACCCAAAATTGCTACACCTGCATACGCACCGAAATGACATTCCTCATCGCCTAGGATTGGCTTTGAGGTGATTCAACATTCTAACCGAGCTCCCCGTCTCAGTTGGCGCCCAAGGGACATCGCGGCATCATATTGTGCGGCCAGGTCAGGCCGTTCCCACGGCACGGGCCTTCAACAGAAATGGTTAGTGCAGAGATGACGGTCCGCTTGCAATCGATAGTAAAGCGATATGCTTGCAGAAGACAGGTGTATCCATGAGGGTCCGGGAAAGGATGCCGCAAGCTATACAAGTGGCTGTGCAGCGACGCTTGTAAGCAACCGGGCTTCTATATTAGAATGCTGTAGTCGGCTCGAGGTATAGACACTGGAACATTGACTGGATCAAAGAGACTGCATCGCGTCTCTAACCTGCGTAAGGATAGTAAGGATCCCTGCCAGCGCTGTGGCTAGAAGTTTGTATCTTCCTGTCACCCCTGCTGGAGTTCGGTAAAGGAGCACGGTAAGGAAGATCGGACGCCAATGGGCCAGTAAGGCGGCCAGTACACACCCCCTTCCAGAATCGTCACTATCTAGTTTGTGGGTGGTCTTTGCTGTTGACTTGTCCCTGGGAGGAAATGCCTGCAAGGACATTAGAGCTCAAGGTTTATGGCTTACAGTCCAGTTGCCAGTTCGGTAGCCTATCCCCAGTCACCCTAGTCTCTCCCACGCACTCGCCTTTGCAGTGGAGACACGCTGTCCTGCCCGCATCTTACGGTATGTAAGTAGATAACAGCTTCAAGCCGTGAACCGTACTACTAACCTACTAACCCTATAACCGTGCAGATTATGTGCACAATGCTATGCCCTATAATGAACACCCACTGCCGGCTTACAAGTTTAAAGCTTCGGGGACGAGGGCTGAGGGACGCCGTGAGAGACTATAGAGTTCTCCGTTCTAGGGCTTTGCGTGGATTTCTTAGTGCTGCAGCTAGTAGTAGTAGTAGTAGTAGTAGTAGTAGTAGTAGTAAGAGTAAGAGTAAGAGTAAGAGTAAGAGTGAGAGTGAGAGTGAGAGTGAGAGTGAGAGTGAGAGTGAGAGTGAGAGTGAGAGTGAGAGTGAGAGTGAGAGTGAGAGTGAGAGTAAGAGTAAGAGTAAGAGTAAGAGTAAGAGTNGAGTGAGAGTGAGAGTGAGAGTGAGAGTGAGAGTGAGAGTGAGAGTGAGAGTGAGAGTGAGAGTGAGAGTGAGAGTAAGAGTAAGAGTAAGAGTAAGAGTAAGAGTAAGAGTAAGAGTAGGAGCAGCAGTAGTAGCAGTAGCAGTAGCAGTAGCAGTAGCAGTAGGAGTAGGAGTAGGAGTAGTAGTAGTAGTAGTAGTCGTAGTCGTAGTCGTAGTAGTAGTAGTATAGTAGTAGTAGTAGTAGTAGTAGTAGTAGTAGTAGTAGTAGATTTGCTGGTACATTTCATGAAGCCTATGGGCCGTAATTTGCATGGTCGGACTCACCTTCTTCTCCTGACTGCAACTATACGGGCCTGGAGTGAAGTGCCATCTTCGGGAGTGAATGAAAGGGGAGTGGCATTGGGATCAACCTTCTGGAAGCCAGCAAGAACTTCCCCATCTATGGGGCATCCGGCTCCGTGGCCTCAGTAGTTTTATGATGCTTGACCGCCGGCCTAACTACGTACTATCACCACCACATTCTGCCAAGGCGACCAGCACCAGGATGAACCTCGACGACAACTACGGCTGCCACTTCTTGCAACTGCTAGGGAAAATGCTAGTGGGTTTCAGGTCGAGCAAATTCGAGCTTACGATTGCGTGGTCAAGCGATCAATTAGGGGCTAAGCTTTCCGGTCCTCACAGCTGCCCACACTGTCCGCGATGCTAACGGCGCCTTGGCTGCAGGTTCAGGCATTCCCGGCACACCTTTGGAAAAGGAAAATGAGGTGCTTGAGTTTGAGCCTGTTGCTTCAGAAGCATTGACAGTTCACGGACCATCGACGATGAGGTTTCATTGGAAGACTGTAGGTCTCGGATGAGATGGAAAAGTTCATCAGCCCAGCACGACGACAACAGTTGCAGGAACTACCTCAAGCTCGACACCCTGTGATCCGCAAGCCCTGTAAGCACCTTTGCTAATACCTTTTTGTGCCGCATGGACTTGGATTGTATTCCAACGAACACTCAAGACATTAGCCAACGCTGGCTGTGGCTGTGGCAGTAGAGTTTGCCAAATCACCTTAGGGCTCGTGTGTCTGGTCAGTCTGTAGTCTGTATAGCCTAGGCAGCTGCCACCAGTCCTTCAGAGAATTTCAAACCCCCAAAACCCGTGATTAACCCTGAACCCCCTGAACTCGACATGCGAATGAAACCCTAAACCCTGAAGCCCGCAGGGCCCGCAAACCCTTTATCTGGTGAGTTGCTGCTCGCTGGTTTCATGGCCCGCGCCGCGGGCACAAAGGGCAAGGCTTCTCCGCTTCATTCTTGAGCCCGGCCGAAGCGCCAAGGGGTTTTTGCGTGCTCGACTAGAGCCGCTGGTTTGCACATGGCTATGTTTAGCAACCGTGGGAAACCATCGCTTCCAAGATATATCTACAGTGATTGTCTGCTAGAAGGCCCCTGAAAAGTAGGTGAGGCACTTGACATGTCACCGCCCTCCCTGGTAGGCGATGGCAACCTGTAGACTTTGGTAGTTCCGCATAAGCTTGTAACCCTCAACCACGAAGCACAGAAATGCTAAGACACCAAAACCAGCCGCAAGCCATCCGAAAATCAGATCGCTTCCCCAGCTCCATCCAACTGCCTATGCCCTTAATGCATAAGCAGATATCTACGCGAATCCCCATCGTTTAAAAGCACCTTAGGCCAACCATAGATAGGGTCCAAAGTAACCTAGGAACAGCAAGGGCACCCTTATCGGTATTGTGTAGTCTTATAAGGAACCTAAGACCACCAAAAAGGTCTGGGGGATACACTTTTTGGTTTATGGTTATAGCGGAAGCGCCTTTTACACTATAATCAATACAACATGTTGAGTAATCGCTTGGAGCCGACTTTCAATTTGTTCTAAAAAACATGATTACTAAGAACACGAAAAAGCAGTCCCTACAGTTGAGGCTGCCTCATCCTTGAGCATCCTCGTTTTCCGCTTCTGGGATTGCCTCCTTTGCTCGCGGCATGTTTAGGGAAGTTACGGGGTTTAGTGTTAGGAGGGTATACCTTGACCCGGAATAACCTACCTTTTTAAGGACTTATATAAGGAAATCATAATAAGGAACCCTAAATAGGTAGGCTATTCAGGGTTAAGGTAGGGTTTAGGGTTAGGGTTGGGATTTCCCGCTGCTGGGCGTGCTCTTTGGTTTTGGAGGCTCTGGGTTCTCGGTTCATGAAACTGGATCATGCTGACCAAGTGAAGCCTGACAACCAATCATGTGCCTGATGGGCTGAGGATTCCTTCCTTCTGATATGCAGGATGCTAAACTGAGTGTGCGACTTGGGGGGATTGGCATTGAGGCTGGGATTTCTCATGGCTAGGGCGACAGGGCTACTCCTCTGACTATTGTGTCATTATTTCTGTGTGTGTTGTCGTATAGTAGTTGTTACTACTGCGACCTTTCATTTCTCCTTGCTCGTGACAATAGCTGAATGCTTTCCGATTGTCTTTGCTTTCCTCATGTTACTGTTGCCAGCAACTGGCGGCATGGTACGAAGCTGTCTACTACATGGGGGAACCCGCCTGCGATGATGACTGCAAGAAGCTGTTGTAGTGCTCAGTCATGACATGCATGGTCTGGGCGGCTCTGATGCGTTCGATCAGGAGGCAGGCGACTGCCATGCCTACCTAATATAGGGGCCTTAATACTTAGAATAGGGTTTTTGGGGCCCAGTATAATTATACTATAAGTATAATTAGGAAGCCCCCGAAATATTATTGGTAATTATTTAAGCCCCTATATTAGGGTCTAGGGTTATCCATGCTGCTCCTGCTCCCGGCGGTGTTGGTGGTTTCCGCTCTCATCGTCTTACCCTTACCAGGCTGTCTAGCTCCTGGCCGAAAGCACCTAGCATCTTTGCAACAAGGCCACAGAAAAAAGTAAGGCCTGCAGCAATGGCAAAACAAACAGGTACAGGAATAAGGCAAGGCTTATTATGGTTGTGCGAACTCTGTCCTTGAGCCCCTAAACCCCTTTTTTGGCCCCTACATCTTTAGTCTGAGGACCGATCGCCACGAACGCCCTTGAAGGTTTTTCGGGCGTCAGGGGTTTAGCTGCTCTCTGGTTCGGGGGACTTTGGGCGTTACCCTACCGGACCCCGCTCCCTAGGCATGGAAGCTGTAGAAATTGAGGGTCCCTCGGGTTCCTTAGCAGAGCCGAGCACTCCTCCAAATCTTCATCCTGCTCACGTGCGAACCGCACGAAGACCTCCATGCTCCGGCGATTTCTGGAGGTAGACCCTACGCAAGATCCATAGATCTAATCGGCCATCGTTGAGGGTCCAGGATATATTCCTGTTCGGGGTTCAGGACCGGATGTCTTGGCTTACGGTCCTAAGTCAGGTTCGGGATTTCGGGATTGGCGGTAGTTTGAGAGGCAGGTCTCTGTGTCAGAGAAGTCAAGACTGCATTGTCAAGTAAAAGAACTCTCTGCTTCCAGAGCAGGCAAATGACTTGTAATTCGGCCGGCACGGACACGACACTACATCCAGAAACGCCCTGCGCGCAACCCGCAACGGCAGAAGAAGCTCTGGGTGGAAATTCCGCGCGGTCACGGGCAGCGATAAGTGCTGTGTGAGTAACAGCTGGCGATAACCCCCCCTCTGGCGAGCAAGCGTTAAGTGATTGTTGATGGCGCAATGCAGAACGAAGGGCTATAGCATATGTGGCACTAAGAGCCACGTGACGAACATCAATGAGCCACACGGGACGTTCTGACTCTCCAATGAGTCCAGTAGGCAAGTCAGATTTATACTATGTACCGGTATTGTTGGAGTTTCACATGAAGTTTGTCCGGTTTCTCGCACAGATGCCTCAAACCATGTCCAGATCATGTCAAACACCAAACTTGTGGCATAGGGTCTACAAAGACAGTAGCTGATAAATTACTTGAAATTGCATGCATAGGTCATGGGTTTGGCAGCGACGTGTGAACACGTTGGCACTGCCAAGGGCTCAGGGGAGAACGAAGACCTGACCATCCGACTCAAACCTAAGCCCGATCACACAGACTCGGAAGCCAGACCCAAACCGTACATCCCTGCATCCCTGCCCCCGGCCTAACGCGCCATCGCCTGGCCTCTAGGTCCCAAGCCCCTAAAGCCCATAGGCCGTGAGCACGAGCCTGCTCCAAGGAAGGCTGAGTGATGGAGTAGTCGGAGAGACCTAGCTCTGCCATGTTCTTCTGCACCTGCGGGGGTAGTGGCTTCAGCGGTGTAGCTTCAGGGTTCCTATTCAGCTTTGGATTGTCTTTGCCAAGACTGTTTGCCCTCTTTCCTGCGAAACCGAAACCTTAAGCCCAAGTCCTTCCTCTTAAACCGGGCTGTTCAGAGTTTCCGGCCGGAAGTCCGCAACAATGGTGATCATTAAACATGCGGCGCCCCTGAAAACAAATTCATCATCTCCATCTTGACCCTTGCAAAGCGTTGCTGCGCCTCAATGAAGATGTTGCCCAAGGTGAGGCGCATCTGGCAGAGTGGAAAGGTTCGGGCTACCGAAGCCCCAAATTCCAAAACCCTGGCCCTTGACGGACTATCTAAGCAACAAGCCCCAAAAGCCCCACCCGGTAGCGTGCAGCCTGAAAGTCCCCCAAGTACCTAAAGCCTACAGCTGAAGCCCTAACACCCAGAAGTCCTTAAGCTAGAACATTGGTGGAAATGAACCTCCGGCCTAGGAGCCCCTAAGCCTCATGCATCCTTCCACCCAGTAAGGGCTCACAGCTTCGGTACTCAGACACTTGAGGTGTACAGGGTCTTGGGCTGTGCTTCGCACTGAACGGGCTGTTGACGGTTGACTGCTTTGTCACTATAATGCACTATATGCTGCTACATCCTAAACTGCAAAAGTCTAAGTCCTCTTGAGCTTAAAATGTTAGAGACTCTTGTGTGGGCCCGCGCTGCAACTGGCTGAAGACCAACCTCCACTCTCTGGTAAGACCATGACTGAGCAACACACAAATCCAAAGTCCCCACTGCCCATTACAGTAAACCCCATAAAGTTGGAAACCGGATTAAGGCCAAATAGTGCTGGGATTCCTTATACATTACTCTTAGGGATTGAGGCTATTGGGTTTCCAACTCTTGGGCTTCTACTGTAGGTTTCGGGCTCGATCAGGAAAACATCCCCAGATCTGCATAGCTTGGCTACAAACCTGTCGCACCATGCTACAAACCTGAGGTCAATGCCCCATATATCCTGAAGCCCAAAGGCAGTACCCTCAACATGAGAGCCGAAAGAAACCCAACTCCGAACACCTGCCCAAACTGAAACCCTGCTCATTACTACTCCGGGCCAAAGCTGGGCTTCGAGTCATCTTCTGCAACTCAAGCAAACCCTCCCCTCACGATGGGGAATCAACTCTTTCCACCCCAACCTGACAATCCGGGTCTGGTACCCAATACAAAGGATACTTAGAAGAAGGCTTTTGGAAGAGATTATACTCTATTTGTAAGAAGGGCTATAAGGTAGTACTATCGGCAAATGCTGCGACCCCGAAATTTCCCAAAGCCCTCCACAAATACTTCGCGTCTTGCGGCCTCCGGTTTCGTGGAGAATGCTGCCTGCTTGGGCTTAGCCCTCGGGGCATGAGGTCGGGTTTAGAGTTGTTGGAGGGTTTGGGTCAAGAACTTCAGGTGTGGGGCTTAGTAGTCAGGGTTACGGTTTGGGGGTTTAGGGTTTAGGGTTTAGTGTTCAGAGTTGACAGATTAATGCCTCACGAGATTTTATACGGACACGTCATGAACAAGAGAATTCAGCGGAATGCCGACCACAAATGCCGCATTATTCTGCAAAGCTGGGGCTGCAAGACTAAAGTCCGAAATTTCGATGCATGTGTTCTAGAGTATTGAGGTGCTCATCGCTCCTGTCACAGACGGTTTTTAAGCAAGACCCGTGCCAAGTAAAGACGGTAGGTGATAAGTAAGCATCCTAAACCCTAAGGCCAAACATCACAAAAAAAGAGTAAATCGTGAGCTTCACCTCTTGGACTTCGAAACGTAAGCCCAAGCCCGCGCATGTTTTACGACCTTGACAAAGCGATGAAGGCCGACCTCGGTCAGAGGAGGTAGCTGGAACAGGAACCTGCGGAGAGCTTACGGGCTTTATAGGGCTCAAGGCTTAAGATGTTTAGGGTTTTTGTTTGGGGGTAGGGTTTGTGATTCCTAGGGTTTGGGGCTTGCCGGCCCCAACACCTACCTGGACCTACTTTGACAAATATAAACGCAGCATAAGAAGCAGCCCTGAAACTCCGGGGTGGGTGGGGTCAAGGCGCAGCTTATCGAGTTCGTTCTTGTTGTCTAAAGGCCTGGGTTGCTGAGGCTTACAACGCTCGAGGGTGTTCGGTGCATGGTCTAGGGTTTAGGGTAGCACTTACCAGAGCTTTATAGGGTCTGGGGTTCTAATCGTTTCGAGCGTGAGAGAGGTTTTCGGGATGATGGATCAGGGCTTGGGTCGCCATGTTTCAGGATCGGGGAGATTAAGCGAAGAAGGGACCCATAACAAAGAGATCATTCTTACCAATAATTCAGGATCCCGCAAAAAGACAACCTGTATACATGGACCCTACAGTGCAGGATATTAAGTTGGTTCCTTCAGTAAAACCCCTTGCAAATTACACCGACAAAAACATGATCTTAAGAATCCCCATGTCCGTTTTGTCGGTGGATCAAGATATGATAAAGGTCCGGCTTCCCAATGCAAAGCACAACATTACAAGCTTTGGGGTTTGCAGCCAGCCTGGTGTTTCAGGTTTGGGGGAGCAGGGACTTGTGTCTAAAAAACCCTGGGTCCGCATCCACCAGAAATGCCAGGGTCCATAGTGCCCCACCTTCCGGCGTGATGCTCAAGGAGCGAACCTTTGGGCGACAAGTGGCGCCTGACGAATCGCATAAGCTCCTCTGGACTTATTATCTGGCTTGCGGACTAGGGTTTAGGGTTTAGGGGCTTTAGGGTTTAGGGGCTTTAGGGTTTAGGGGCTTGGAGCAGATAGGGGTCTTTCTGCGACGCTAGAAATTCAAAAACAAACGTTGGACTAGACGGTCTTTTGAGTTTGCGGCCTCGGGTGCAAGGATTCCGGCTACCTGCTGGACCCTACTGATCCTACAAACCAAACCAAAGGTGCTTCAGGTTTACGCTCTCACAACTCGGACACAGCCAGGCGAGGGTTTAGGGTCTAGTGCAATTGAGAGACACCGACACCCCAAAGGCACAGAAACAACAAAATAAAAACACAAACACACACGTACACAGACACACGCGCACTTAGTGAACTTCCTCTTGCACTACTGACACTACTGCTTACCCACTGCACACCTATGTCAGCCCCAATTATGTCACCAGGCCTGACAGGTACCCGAAACTGCAAGATATGCGCAACAAGCCCATCTTTCGACTGTCAACCGAGCCCAATGCTGCAAGCATATCCCATAAGCCCCAAGCTACATCCTCCCTCCGGAAAGCCGGTACGCAAAGCTCTGTCGGATCTCCTCTGCTTTCGCAGCCCAGAAGTCATGGCCTACGATGGCATGGGGCTCTCAAGCAGTTTATGTTGGCTTAGAGGTCAGAGGCTTCAAGACAGATGTGGGGCTTTTCAGACTTCGCAGCAAGAGTCGTCCTCGTGGGGTAGTCGTAGTCGTAGCCATGGTACTGTAGTCGTTGTAGTAGCAGAAGAAAGAGTCGTTGCTGTAGCAGTGGCAGTAGTGGTAGTCGTCGTCGTCGTTGTAGTGGCAGTGCCAGTGCTAGTGGAAGTGATACTGGTAGCCGTAGTAGCAGTAGTAGTAGCAGTAGTAGTACAGTGTGCTGGGAAAAGAGGTCCGATATTCGACCAAAGTAGTACGGTCAATCTTGCAATCTTGCTTTTGCCAGTGGGTGCAAGATTGACACAAAGCTTGCCCAAGGACCACTTGCACCACTTGCAGCACTGTCACCTGCACCACTTGCACCACTTGGGGGAGGGGCAATCTTGCTAATCTTGCCGGTGCAAGCGGTGCAGGATTGGGAAGATAGACACCCTTAGATTAGCTAGATTACCAAAACTTTGCTCCCAAAAAGCGCGCTTCGTTTCCCAGCACAATGTAGTAGTAGTAGTAGTAGTAGTAGTAGTAGTAGGAGTAATTAGTAGTAGTAGTAGTAGTAGTAGTAGTAGTAGTAATTAGTACTAATAGCAGTAGTAGCAGCAGGAGTAATTTTAGTGGTCGTCGTCGTCGTGGTTGTGCAAGTGCCAGCGCCAGTGCTAGCGGTAGTGATAGTTGTAGCAGTAGTAGAAGTAGTTGTTGTTGCTGCTGCTGCTGGTGCTGGTGCTGTTGCTGGTGCTGTTGCTGCGTTGCTGTTGCTACTGTCGCTGTTGTTGTGGCGTTTTTGTTGTATCTGTAGTTCTAGTCGTTGCGGTGAGGGAAGATGGGTCAGGTATGTTGAAGCTATCAGTATCTCATTGCAACAACTACATGGGCATCTAGGCAACATGCGACAGTCCACAGGGCTGCATGCTTTGCTTCGAGCGCTAGACGAGCAAGGTGCGGAACAGCAGCACCGACAGGTGGCCCCAACGCTTGGGATCCAAAGCCGATGGTTAAGAAGCAGCAAGTCGCAGAATACTCAGCCCCTGAAGCAAACGGCATCTAGACCCTGGGCGCCGAACTGAACTCATCTGCAGGAGGATCGCAGAAGAGCTCCAGCTGATACCCGGAACCGTACTTTCCCCTGAGCCGCGAGCAGATTCAGGGCTTCAAGTGGTGGTGACGGTAGAGGCAACAGCAGCAGCAGCAGCAAGCGTAGTGGTACTAGTCAGTAGAAACCCTCATAGCAATCATCGCAGTAACCGTCGTAGTGGTAGCAGGAGCTAGCGAGGGAGCAGGAGTAGTAAGGAGCAGTACGCGCAGAAGGAGGAGTACTAGTAAGAGGAGGAGGAATAGTAGGAGTAGAAGTAGGAGTAGGAGTAGGAGCAGGTGTGGCAGCAAGGGCAGCAGCAGCAGCAGGAGTAGTAGTAGCAGCAGTAGGACAAGGAATGGGGGTAGGAATTGGAGTGGGAGTAGTGGCGGTAGCAGTACCAGTGTTGATGAGAGCAGAAGTAGTAGTAGTAGTAGTAGTAGTAGTAGTAGTAGTAGTAGTAGTAGTATAGTAGTAGTACCAGCAGTAGTGGTAGCGGTAGCAGTAGCAGTAGCAGTAGCAGTAGCCGTAGCAGCAGTAGTAGTAGTAGTAGCAGCAGCAGCAGCAGTAGAAGCAGCAGTAGCAGTAGCAGTAGCAGTAGCAGTAGCAGTAGCAGCAGCAGCAGCAGTAGCAGTAGCAGTAGCAGTAGCAGTAGCAGTAGCAGTAGCAGCAGGACCAGGACCAGGACCAGTACCAGTACCAGTAGGAGTAGCAGTAGCAATAGTAGTAGTAGTAGTAGTAGTAGTAGTAGTAGTAGTGGTCGTAGTAGTAGTAGTAGTAGTAGTAGGAGTAGGAGTAGTAGTAGTAGTAGTAGTAGTAGTAGTAGTAGTAGTAGTTAGTAGTAGCGGTAGCATAAGTCGGAGTAATAGCAGTAGTCGTAGCAGTCGTAGTAGCAGCAGTAGTAGTAGTAGTAGTAGCAGGAGTAGTAGTAGTAGTAACAGTATCAGTACCAGTAGCAGTAGGAGTAGGAGCAGTAGTAGTAGCAGCAGTAGTAGTAGTAGTAGTAGCCGTGGCAGTAGCAGTAGCGGTGGCGCAGCAGTGCTGATAGCATTAATAAATAGCACTCTGTGATTGCTCTTCGGGTCAAGTCCTATTTGTGCATCAGTCGCATTGACGGATTTAGGAGACCACTTCTGCAGGGAGTAACTGAGACTTTCAGTCTAAACACGTAGGGGACTTCCAACAAAAAGGAGTATGAGGATATCGGAAACAATATACCTTGGAGTTCGTGACTGTTTGAGTAAGCGTCTCATGGCTTCAACTTTCCATCTCGGCCTGGTTCGCAACGCTCGGGCACAGATGTTCAGTAACCTACTAATCTACTACTGTGATTGCACCGGAAGCTGCAACAATCTGTCCCAGTGTAAGGAACTGGGAGGAAGTGTGTTGCGGTGTACCCTTGTTCCTAGATCTCCAGGCCGCACACTTGATGTGCAGCGGCGTGCCCAAGCATCGAAGTTGACCACGGACCTAGCAGTGCGGGGAGGCGGGTGTAGATTGTAGACGTCCGCCCCTGCTCCCAGCTGTCCCGCACAACCGGAACGAACCCACGCAAACCGGAGGGAGGGAGGACGATGGAGAATGATCCCAGCCAGTGCTTCTTCACAGGAGCGGAGAACCGCATCAGAGCAGGGACAGGGGCACCGTTTGCAAGGAGAAAAGAGCAACATCATATTTTTGTATGGTAACGAGCACGTAGCGATGACATTACTGTTAACAAGCGGCAGCAACCATACCATGTCTCTGTAGAACACACTGCCCCACACAGGCGGGGCGGGGCCAACCAAAACGACCACAGGCCCCACCCCACAGGGGGGGAGGGGACAAGGCATGTAACGATGACATTACTACTAACAAGCGGCAGCAACCATACCATACCTCTGTAGAACACACTGCCCCCCANCCAAAACGACCACAGGCCCCACCCCACAGGGGGGGAGGGGACAAGGCATGTAACGATGACATTACTACTAACAAGCGGCAGCAACCATACCATACCTCTGTAGAACACACTGCCCCCCAGGCGGGGGCAACCAAAAAGACCACAGGCCCCACCCCACAGGGGGGAGGGGACGAGGCCAAACAAGACCAGACGGGGAAAGCAACAAGGCCAAGCAAGACAGCTACCCACTTGACAGGCAAGGGGGGATACCATGGGGTGGGGGGGGAGGGGGGTGTGGCAGCCCTGCATCATATATGATGCTTTCTGATCGTGCGCGTCTTGGACGCAAGCCGAACTTGGAACAACCTGGCTCCCCGGGTACAGTAATCGCCATCCCGTCACCACGAATAATACGAGTAGGAGAGGGAGACATGTTTGGCCTCGGCACCGTCCGAACTTACACTCGAAACCATTGACTTCAGAACATGCACCCGATGCCTGGATCGCGATGCGATTGCAGAGCGCCTCTGCCTGAGCAGCTCACAAATTCTTAGATGCTGAGTTCATAAGCCCCAAAAAGTGTACACTTTCAGCATGAACGTAGCTGCTGCCTCGCCTGCTCAAGGTATCTGAACTTGTAATTGCAACACATGTTTTGGAGACGATGTGGCTGCTGAAGTGGAAACCCAGATGCTGTGAAGTATCTCTGCCGCCGGCAAAAGAAGAGACTCCCCAGAAACACCAAGATTATCGAATAGATGGGACGTGCTGGGACAGACCCCTTCCCCGCTCCGGATGACAGTATCAGGGATGAAAAAGTTAAAGAATGAGAAGCAGCAGAAGAAGAACGAGACCAAGTGTTGAACCCCCAGCCTGAACACAACGAACTTCCGAAGTATCTCTCGCTCTCTCTCTCTCTCTCTCTGATTCTCTCTCCCGCTCTCTCTGCCTCTCTTTGAATGCCCGAGCTATTTCTGACCAACTTCTGCCTCCTCCATGGAGTGGGTCGTCAAGACCACAGTTTGGTCGCGCGAGCGCATGCGGATCACCTGATGGGCGGAGAAGTCGCGTGCAGCGCTTACGGTGCAGGAACATTCCATGAAGGGGTACTGCCCTCTTTGGAATTATAATCTTTCCCTTCGGATCTGTCGGCGATGGCCTTCCAGAGGTGCCGCTTGGCACCGGCGTCCACGGCTGCACTAGGCTCGTCCAGGAAGAGCCTTATTGGGAGTTTGGGGGCCTGCATGCCAAAAGCTCCAAACGGCCAGTCTAACCCAAGCCTCGGCTTGTTCCCCATCTGGGCTTCTACACTCCCAAGAAACTGCATACAAGCGGCAGCTCCCTTTGCAAGCCCTAAGCCCCGACAAGACCCAAACCCAAGAACACGCGTCGGGCACCAGGCCAGTCTTAAGAATCTGCAAAGTCCGAACTTCGAATCGGCATCAAAACAATTCAAAGACAGCTGAGCCACCCGGGGCTCGCAACCTCCTTTAAGACTTACTCCAAGCTACATCTCAAACCTTCCCCTTAAAAGCCGAAGCCCCCCAATACTGTGGCAGTCGCCAAACCACAAGCCCTAAACCCTACACCCACAACCGCAGAAGCCCAACACTCTAAACCTTATAACCCTCACAACCCAAAACAAAACCCTAACCCCTAATCCACACCTCTGCCGGGCTAGGAGCAAAGGAGATCGGCCGATCAGGGCGATGGCCAGGCTCAATTTGCCTGTTTTCACGACTCAGAACGACTCAGAAAAGCATAGGAACCTGATTAAGAAACCCTGGGTCTTTACTACGTAAGGTTGGGATTTAGGGTTTAGGGTCGTCGCGAGGGTTTAGTAGGGTTGAGGGTGTTTTTGCCTCCTTCATGGCTGAGCAGCTGACTGAGGGTTAAGGGTGTAGGATTAAGAAAAATCTGGGTCTTTATTGAAGTTATGTATATGAATGAATCCTAATAATTTGGGGTTGTGGGTCCAGGGTTTCTCAATCAAGTTCTTGCAGTAGGTAATCAATAGGACCCCTCCAGGAACACTTTTAGAATGCGAGGTCTAGGGTCTGGGTTTGGGGTTGCCTTGTAGTAAGCCTGAACGGAAGACTCATCCTGGTTGAGCTCCTAGAACTTTGAACTTAAGATTCAGTGCTTCCCGGTTGAAGAGCTCGGGGTTTCGCGCGAACCGTTCCGGAATCTTGGGTTACGGAAAAAAGATAAGGGTTACTAAAGGGGCCTCAATAATTCGAATAGGGCTTGCGCAGGGTATACTACACAAAATACCATGTAACTGTAATGGGACAGGGGATGACGTGAATGAATGTAGAGGCCCCATGCCACATGGTTTGGGGTTAGGCTCTGCTCGGGTGAGTGAGTATGAGGAAGGCCGCTAGGGCAGAAAGTCGAGCCCAGATCACTTATCAGTAAGGTACTCGTCCGGCTAGACGGCAGGGCGGCAGCGTTGAGGATTGAGCTCACGGTCGAGCTAAACCGGGCACAACCTTCAGTGAGCCAATCCTGTCGGAAGGACTCTGGTTCCTCAAGCCCTCAGAAACCGAGAACCGGCACCATTAAGAAGTTAATTCCAGCAATGTAAAACAAAAAAACTTGAGCCGCCCGGTCTGAGGGCTCAACGCTTCATTCCGCCACTGTACCTTAGTGGCGTCAGCCCTGCAAAACCACCGTGAAATTTTGTTGTGGCTACCACCGCCAGACCAGAATTGAGAGGAACAATAGAAACACGAGCACTACTTGCTGCCACTGCTGCTGCCTTATTGTCAACGCCTGAGCAGCCCTGGCAAGACATGTCTTCACGTGGGTCTCTAGTACGGTCTCTAGCTTTGGCTGAGTTACAGCTCTTGTTGTTGGTCTATCCTGGCCATGCCTTGAGCTCTTTGTGTCTCGAAGGGGGCTGCTGTACAAGCGACCAGTATTGCAGGGATTCTTTCACGACATGCTGTACTTCCAAGTCAAACGGCCCCATTGGCGCTGTGACGTTCTCGTTCTCGCTAGCCCGATGAGGTGTCGCCCCACACAGAACTCTACGAATGGGACTGCGAAGCTGGCTGCTGCCAGCGCTGCGACGCCAGCATCTCCGATCCGGTAAGATTTGAAGAGCTCGACTTTGGTCAAGTTCTTGCAGTCCACGACTGCTGCAGCAAGAGCTTCGGCGCCAGCATCTCCGATGTCGTCACTCTCTAGTGTAACCTCTGACAGCTTCTTGCAATTCACAATTGCAGCAGCAACAGTGGCAGAACCCGCATCTCAAATCCCATCACCTGACACTACCAACTGTATCAGCTTCTCCGGGCGAAGGCATACAAGACCACGCGCAAGTGCGACAATGCTGGCTCCGAAACTGTGTCGTGAAGAGTTGTGGATTCTGAGACGTCTTAGATTCACGAAATGTGGCAGAGCATTGCCCAAGATCGCTATCTCTTGCGGGGGCAGGTTCACTGCAAGGAGTTCAGCTCGGGTTTTGGCATGCGCCAGGAAGACTAGCTCCTGCAATTGAGACACAAGATCCGCATCGAGCGGGGAGTAAACTTCAAAATCAAGCCGTCTGCAAGTCCCTGCTCGCCTCGTGCCACCCTCTCCTGAAAAATCGCCGGAGCCATTGGAGAAACACCATGCAGAACTGTCTTGGTGCTCATCCATTGAACTTCGGCAACACACCACCCTCGCATAGAGTACGGTGTGCTATTCAGGACGAACTCACCAAGGGGCCGTGGCTCAACCCTGTCAGTGTTTTCACAAATATGCTGATGAAACCAGACTTCAACTTCTGGTGTTCAGGCGTCAGCTCCTCCAAGCGAATCACTCGAGCGATGTGCCTGTGCCCATAAAGCAAATGCATGGAGCACATGAAATCAAAGAAAACCCAGAACTGAATATCGTATGTATGGCGCCAAAACTGCAGTGTTGCACGACTGAACCTAAGAGGGTGGTCAATACTGCCGCTCTGCAGATACTGCAGGAGACTCTGCAGCTCTGCACCCCATGGGTCGGGATGTTGCTGCGACTCCCATGTATGTGACACCGACAGGATCACCCGGTTTCCCTCCATCGTTTCATCTCCAAGTTGCAACATCGGATTGCGAATTTCCTCCATCGTCACCAGGGCTGTGCGGATCTTGCCATGGGAATCCTCAAACTCTTCCGCTTCTGCCTCTTGACGCCGTGGCCAGACCCGACCGGCCTCCGCAAGCTTGAAAAGGTATTCCAGCTGCACCAATCGGATGTTGGCCTCGACCAAGTAGTTCTGGAGACACTTTGGATCCGTCAAGCTCCGCTCCTTTAAATCCCCTGGTCCGGAAGCTGTCTCGCCACCTTGGACGGAAGTCTTCGCACGACCTTTCTTATGCCAGGCAACAGGGTCGCTGGTGTACGGCTTTTTTGGTACACTTCTCGCATATGGCCCTACTCTATGGCCCTACTCCTAATATATCTGAAAACTCCTCTTCCACTGGCTCCGCTGCAGGTTGGACTTGTGACCACGCATGCCGCACCGATAGGTGACACCCCATAGCACGGTACGGCCGCCCTATTTCTGTGCAAAGGCCTGGCCGTTGCTGAGCTTCCGGCGGATGTCTGCGGGCAGGATCTGAAGATTCACTGGTCGTTCTTCTGCAAGACTACGCACACACACACATATATATATATATATATATATATATATATACACATACACACATGACATAAACATATATATATATATATACGCACACATATTTCTTTATTTGTGTATTTAAGTATGTATTGCTGTCGGGGGGGATGCACATTTCGCCTGCAAGTATTTGTATGATGTATATATTAATATATGCACATATTTACTTTGCATATTTTATGCATACACATGTCAAATTTCAATTTTTACTTGCTTATTTACTTTATTCATTCTACCTATGTATGGGAGGGCTGCATCGCGAATGTGCCTGGACGACTCTCCACAAACTCCATCTGCTTACCGACTCGTTTCTTCGAGGGCTGTTTCTCATCGGCGAGCCCTGGAAAGGTTACCCAAATCACAACTTTAAATGAAAGAAAAAGGTTATATGTTTAGCAGCTGAAATATTCTGAGCCCCGAATCATGGAGGTACAAGTTTAGCTTGACATGCCGTATGATACCGTATGATGGTTCCTAATCGCGGATGGCCGATCTGCTGCAGCAAAAGCTGGGTTGCCGACTCCACGGCCTTTCTGTCGGCATCCTGTCCTTGCCAGATCTTAGGGGTTGAGTACCCTAGCCCAAAACGGTTAACCTTTTCAACTATGGTAGGATTATATAAAGCCGCAAAAGGCTAAAGGTTACCTACTCAGCGGCTGAAATTAGGGTTTAGGGTTTAGGACACTTGCGAAGCTTGTCTTCAGCCAGCGAAGAGGAGTAATAGGACCCAGATTTGGCAGGTAGCGGATATAGAATGATATACAGTAAGCACCTTTCGAATAAGACGGAAATGAGATCACTTCTTCTTGAGGGTACAGCAAAGCGAAGGATGCTCGACACTTTAGGGCTTTTCGGTCAGGATCGCCTCCGCGGTTGTGTTCCTGCCGCTACAAAAGGGGCCCCAACCAGCTGGAGGTGCTACATATGTATATATATATATATGTATACATATACATACATATATATATATATACAGAACTGCAGGCAGGTCTTCAGAACGTAGTCGGTACTATATACTTGGGGCCTGAGAGTTAAAGTTCAGGAGTCAAGGGTTCAAGGTTACGTGCGCACCTGTTGCTTACCAGCAGCGGCCGCTGTATCCGATTCTACTTACCTGCAGTTTACTAGACGGTTTCTACCCTTTTCGGTTCCGGCGACACATAGTTGCTGAGTTCATAAGCCCCCAAAAGTGTACACTTTTAGTTTTATAGTGGGTAATATTATCCCAAAAAGTGTAAAGAAGTGTATCCACGCAGCTACTAAGGACAAGAGAGGCAGCCAATCTACTATCGACACTCAACTCAGCGGCACCGGATTTAAGTTAAGATAACAGCAATACCCAGCACCAGCCTGGGACAACGAAACTTAAGCTGCTTCCATCGCTTGTCCATCTCTTCGGTCAAGCTCTGAGAAACGGCAAGAAAGCGCATGTGTAACCCGAAACATTTTATAGGGCTTAGGGTTTAGATGGTTTAAGGGGTTCCAGGGTTTAGGATCTAACACCTACAGGAAACCTGTCTCTGAGGTCACGGCCGTCGAGCCCCAGCCGGTAAAGGAGATTGTTCACTCGCGCATTCAGCTCGGCCTTCCAGAACGTCAGAGGGCAGTGGCTTTTTTGAATTTACCAGGCAACGCTCTATTGTTTCCGACTCAAAACCGATAAGCACTTTCTTTCACTGGGAACTCAGTCGCTGGAGCAAAGAACGATCTAGGTTGTTGGGCTGGGGGTCACTTAGCTGCATCACCAATCCGAAGCCACAAGCATTCTTGACTGTCCGGCGCGATCCAGAACCTGGCATGTGAGACAGTGAGACTAACAGCTGACAACAACTTCATAGTCTCGGAACTCTAGTCACGTCTTGGTGCTACAACTACAAGCAATGGGTTGAGCACAACTCTGTACAGAGTCAGGAGGTGGCCTGACAATCACACGGCCCGGATCACCCAAATCGATAGGAGCCCCAAGAGGGCGAACCAAAGCCCTGCAAGGAGCAGGGGCCAAAAAAGTGAAGGAGATGTTTCGCTCTGCGGAGCGGGCTGCGCCTCGGTCGCGGCAGCCTGGGACTTGGCTTTCTTGGGCTCCAAGGGCTGCAACTCGGGGCCCTTTCCTGGCCATCCCACCACCTCGAAGGCCTCCACAGGGGAGGGGTTAAACTGTGCGAAGTCCACGGTTGACCTTCCATCTGAAGTGCGCTGCTGGTTCTCTGCTCGGGCACAAAGCAGGGACCGGATGACGTGCTTCGAACCACGCTGTGCTGCCAAGTGCAGTGGGGTGACGCCATTCTCATCCGAAGCATTCGGGTCGGCTCTCTGCCTGCAGAGAAACCGGGCCAAGAGCAAAATCTGCTCTTGGTCCGGTCCAGCTAGTACGTGGTGCAGAGCTGTGCGTCCGAAGTTATCCAAAGCTTCACAGCACCAAGAACCTGCATCCTCCTCCGTGACGGCTCCAAGCATCTCCTGCACGGTGGAAAGCTTCCCTGCCCTCACAGCATCTTTGAAGGTGTCTGTTTCATCCTCGATGAAAAGGTCCGCATCTTTGCGTCGCACGGGTCGGCGAGGCATGTTGCGATCCACACCCTTGCTACTCTGAATCCGTTTGTTCTTGTGTTGCGTTCTGGGGCTGCCTTCTACGTTCGAAGCTGGATGTGATACTGCATTTTCGCCCGTGAAGCTGATGCAACACTCCTGATTAGAAGGCAGATAGATGATGATAGACTTAGAGGCCAAAGATTACAACCACCCGGCAAACGACAGCAAACACAGTCAATTAGCATAATGTGCTTCCTGCAATGGAATCAGGGCACGCTCTGTCTTCTGATACTTAATCGAAGCCTGAATGTCTTCATCAGTCGATGCATGGTGTGGCCATGAGGATCTGGGTGCCGGGGGCGTCGGGCTGGGCTTTATCTCGACATCTAATGCTGGAGGGCGAAAGCGCTCAAGAGGCAGGACTGCACGAGGACAAGACCACAGATCAGAAGAGTACTATAAGAATAAATCATCCGGACCCCCTTAAAGCAACAAAAGGCACGCTGCACCCAAATCGTGGCAGCAATTCCCGATCTTCCAGTGGCTGTTTGTTACCACATCTGTAGGTTTCTCGTAAGTACCGAGAGGCTAAGAAGCCAGTGTTTGCCTGGGTGTAGGGTTTCGGGCTTATAGAGTCTTCGAGGCCATGATTCATTCATCTGAAGAATAATGGGTCTCTTGGGGCTGTCTGGGATTAGGCCGCACCGTTCCTGCCTCGACAATGACGGTGCTTCTTATCGAACATCTAGCATTCTAGGACTCCGGCAGAAGGTCCACGCTGCGAATCGGACATCAAATCGCCCCAATCTAAGCAAGCATCTGCCGAAAGGCTTCGTGGGCGACTGGTTCAGTTTCCATCCCGAAGAACCCCTACATCTTAGGTCCTAGGTGGTGCACGCCTGAAGCCCTGAAGCCAGAGTGCCTCCGGGACGCCCTTGACTCGACCAAAGAACCTTGCAGGGCAAGGGGTGGAAAGTCTCGGCAAAGCACTACTGCACTGCTTACGAGGCCGTTTCGGTAGATTTTTGCATGGCTCGAGAGAGTGGTGTCCGGTCCGGTAGGAGCACAGAAGCCTTGAGCCTTGAGCCTTGAGTTCTCTACTTACATGAGAGCCCCCACCGCCTGGGCAAAAGAAGACCTGAGAGGAAGTGTCCGAATCCTTTTCGATGAAGCTTGCAGACTGTCTACGTGCGGGCTTCTGCAGTGTCCTGCGGTCCTGCTGCGAGTCTGGCGACAGTTCAGATGTGCGGAATTCAAGATGTGCTAACGAATTTTGGTTGCATGCTTTGGTGAAAGTTTGTCCTCGTCAATCAGACGGGCATCTTGCTCGGGCATGAGCAGGAAGACAGGTTTGCAGAGATCGTTTCAGCAGGATGTGTGGTGAGTGGAGGCCATCATGAAGCAAAGAGCCGCCGAATGAATTTCAGTAAACGCATGGTAACGGCGGAAGAGGTAAAGTAACCCTGGGCTCCAGATACTTAAATGGTAGCTTGCTATCAATATTCCATATAGTATGTAACCCAGCAACACATTACTTAGGCAACCTGAGCTCTAGGGTAAGTTAAGGGGCTTGCACCTTCAACTTGCAAGGGTGCAACACTGAGGAGCGACTTGAGCACTATTGGGCACCCGCCTGTGCAGCAATCACTTCTTCTGACTTCTTGGCCATCAAAATGATATTGACAACATCGTTGCCACTGATACTGTTGCTCTTGCGACTTCTGCTGGGCTGTAGTTTTGGAGGGCCCCTAACAGTTAACAGTATTTCGGAGCGGATACGTTTATAAACTTCACAAGAACCATAAGGGACACCCGAAGTGCCACCTAGTATAGGGGCCTTAACAAACACAAGAGGGAATAGGGTCTGGGGGTAGATTACACAAAAACCTAAAAAGAACCCCCACAATAGTATCGGTAATTATTTAGGCCCCTGTATTATCCTAGGTTAGTCTTTCATTGCCGAAGAGATCGAGGCTAAGCTCTCGACAGCAGGTGTTCTCGGCCGGTCAAGAACTCCCAGAGAGGATCAATCTGCGCAGCATTTAGGGTTTACGGGTTTAGGGTTTATCGGGTTTATAAGGGCTTAGGGGTTATAGGGGTTTAGGGTTTATAGGGGTTTAAGGGGTTAGGGGTTCAGGGCAGGCTTAAGGGCGATCTTGACTCAAGGCTTTTGGGCATGGATTTGGGGACTCGGGAAGGCTCTATGAAAGCTTCTCCCCCATATGGAAGGAGCCTCATAATCCCTATAACGTGTAAGCCATTCTGCTTTAAGTTCGTCAATGTTCATCTGCTGCACGCAGACACCGCTGTCGCAGATACAGGGGTGGGAGCCCCTCTAGTATACCAAGAACCACATCTAAAGCCCTGAGCCCAGGCGATTGGCGGTAGCTAAAACCTCAGAAGGTCGCCTCAGTTCGAAGCTACCAGCCACGCGAAACCAAATCGCAGCTCGGCAGCGTCGTGCGATGTTTATGCTGCCTCCGTTGACCATAAATGAGGTTTGAGAACACAAGTGGAACTTCTCTGGGTTTCTGATGGTGTCTTCAGCACTGCATTCTCTATCATGAACCCAGTCGCTCTTCGCAACGGCTACAGAATGTGGGCGTCCGTGAGCTGAACTCTCCAGCTGCACCCCTGCTGGCAATTTTGGGTGGCACCCCGGCGCAGTGCTACATACGCAACAGTGGACCCCCAATACACCCTAAACCCTAAACACAAGGGAGTTTCAGACAACAGTGGACCCCCAATACGAAGAAAAGAGCAGCAGCATCCTTACGAGAACCCGGAACGGGGCCTAGCTTTCTGAATCCCCATACCTGGGCTTTTGAGTAACCAGGGAGAAAAAAGTATAAACTTCTATTTCATAAGGGTTCCTTTAAGAAAAAAAGTATTAAAGTATGGTACTCCAAAGCCCAGATACTGGCCACAAGAAGCAACTCTGGTTTCCGTGGTAAAGGCTCGTCCGACGGAGCCCTTTGAACAGGGTCTGCAGAAATTGTACTATATTCTATGATATTCTGTTCTAGTCTAGTATGCTATATCATACTGCATTATAGTATATGTAATATTATATTATAACACAGTATAGTTCATCAGAGGGCTTACAAGTGAGGATCTTACTTATGCCGGGACGGTCTGTCAGTGAACCCAGTCAAAGCTAGCGCCGGGATTCCGGTACCACCCCCCACTAAATCTAGGCATATCTAGCCCTGAGAACCTTCCCAACAAAATAAGCCAGATCGAAACCCGAAAAAAACAACACCTTACGATGTGTCACAAAACTCTTGATGTTCAAAGCATTTCCCAGCAACAATGTGAGCCCCATGCCAACAAACCTCGGGACCTCGAGCCTCTCAACCATAAGTGGATCTTAACTGTCTTAACTCTCATGAAGTCCAAACCCTATCGGACCATGGCCAAAGCGGATTTTCCGTCTGCCTGCGGGCAAACGCCCAGGACTTGGTATGCCTGTTGCCAGGCTTGAGGACGTGACTGTAGGGAGTTACACATCGGTTTCGGTACATACAAAATTTACAGACATACAGCCACACAGACAGGGACACAAACACAAACACATATGAAGAGAAACACCCACAGGGTTTTCGGGTCCAGGCAAGTCCTGTGACTGCAGGGCTTGCAGTTGGTCTTCACACTTTTTTGCATGTTCAGGATTTATAACGAAGGGTTAATTTCAGCAAAACGTTTTGGTGTGATGAAGAGCCCCTAAGGGGGTTGTAGCTTTACATCCCGAACTGAATCCGAAAAGCCGCGCTGCGTGACAGAATCAAGCACAGCCATCTCTGAGGCACGGTTTCGCCGGAACCCTTCCAACTACAGCTACGGCATATTACGTAATGTAACACGATAGAAGTGAACCACGAAGCCCTGAACCTCAGGCCTACAATCCAAAAGCCGAACCCAAAGCCGAAAAGCACGAAACCGTTGCATCTTTGGGGGTGCACAGCTTCATATAGGGGCCTGAATAATTAGAATGGGTTTTGGTGCCCATTATCCTTTCATTAAAATAAGGAACCCCAAAATAGTATAGATAACTATTTAGGCTGCTGTATTATGCCTCAAAGCCTCCGACGGCTCCGGTTCCCCACCTCTTCCAGGCCATGAGCCGTCGTGACGTCGTTACCGAGGATCTGGACCTCTTCGTGTTTCCGGATAGGGGGTTTCGGCGCTCAGACTCGGACACTCCAGGCGAGGCATGTGCTTCGGAGTCTGCGAAGTGAAACGATCTAGATAGGGGGTTTAGGGGTTCAGGGGTTTAGGCCTGGGTTTAGAGTTTTTTGGCTTTAGAGCTGAAGTTTCACGATCTCGCAACTTGGACAGGCCACGGCAGAGGGTGTAGGAGTTGTGGCTTTGGTTTGCCACCTAAAACACCGAGAGTGGTCTAAAGAGAGTCTAGCAAAGAATGCGCAACACGAAGTTCAACCGTTAGGGTACATATTGTAGGACCCAGGGTTTTAATCTAAGGTCTCTTAAGCCAACGAAAGCATGCTCTAGAAAGAAACTAATAGGGAACCGAAGCGTTCGCTCCTGTGCTCTCTTGCACATCGTAGTAAACGACAGATTTGCACCCCGAATACTAAACCATACACCGCCGAAACCTTTTGAACGAGGTCTCTCTGAAGTGCCTCCAAGTTGCCCGCAGAAACCTAGACCCTAAACCGTGCCTCTGATAGATGAGTCGACCTTTTCAGCAACGAGCCGCAGACTGATGTGTCACACACAGCGATCCTGCGAATTGGATGAGTCAGACATTAAAGAGTTCAATGGCCGATGCAATGTCACTGTCAAATTCGCACTACCTCGTTGTGTATGAATTGAGGACTCTCTGCTCTGGGCCGGTCCCGGGCTGCGCAGCCATCACTGTAAGTCGATGCTCGGCGTAGTGTTCGGCCTGCATTAGGAACATGAACTTCCTGATGAAGTAGGGAGCTCTGCCGGAACGATTCGGCCTTGAGTATTTCGTGAAAGTCAATGAGGTAGCTCAAACTCAGGATCTTCTTTCCTCGGCTGCTTCCGTTTGCCCCCAATGTTCCACCCTTCGCAGCCTAATCCTGGAGAGGGGTGAATTCAAAAGAGCTGCAAGTTCTCTACTAAAAGTGCTGCAAAGATCTGCCAAGCCTCGATACGTGTAGAAAGCCCTCTCCCATGTCCGCTTGCTCCCTTCGATCTCCGGGTCTTCCGGAAGAGACTCCTCCCCCAGCCTGGTTTCTTGTTAAACCTAAGACTCCATGTGCCCATATAGTAGGTACTTTGGCCTTAAAGGGGTCCCTATATATATATATATTATAGATACTTTAAGGCCTAAGTACCTACTATATGGGTACATGGAGCCTTTGGGTAAGGGATTTAATTTAAGCTACCATAATCAGAAAACCATATTATTTACTATAGATCCCTATTATGGTAACTTAATTTACATTCCTTAACAAGAACCCAGCAGCGTTAACCAAGCTTCAACCATGCTCCGCGTGCTGAAGAAGGCCACAACGCGCTCGTGCTCCCATGATTCTTTGAAGCACTTCAGCACGAAGCGCCTCTTTTCCAGGGTTCCCACCGAGACCATGGCTTTTCAGACTTCTGTCTGTTCAAACCCCAGTGAAGAGACGTATGGACGGCCAGAGTCACAAAGACTACGTCATCATCCATGCGGACACTGATAGTGGACTCTGGCATGTTGTGCGCCCGTGATACCCGTGGCAATACTACTGAGGGAGCCAAAGGAGCTGCGGTTTGTGCCCTGCAGATCAGTAGGAGAGCGCAACACCAAAGGAGGGGCCTCGAAATGCGGTGGCATGATGACTATCGGGCAAAGTTTGCCTGTGCAGCTGTGGTGCCGGACAGACATACTATAGAATAGAATACTGCAAGACTACACTAGGAATGCCCTTGAAAACGACATAGCCGGTGCTACGACGGCGCCGACGATTGCGGATATCGGCCACTACTAGATACTACTACAACAAGCACGATGCGACTCCTACTGCAGCCTCGTAGTACTACCACTTCCACTCTACATAACTACACCGCTGTCGTCGGTAGTATTCCTGCCACTACCACCACCACTGCTACTTCTCTTTAAACCACCACCACCACCACCACCACGAACACGACGACGAGCACAGCGACGACTACGATAAGACGGCGAGGTCTTCTGCTAACGCTTACTAAAATCACGAGTACGGCGATTTGATGCGATGCCACTCGGCCTTATCTGCCTCCGCTCTTCGGCATGTGACTGGCATTCGGACGACTGCAAATCCTCCTGCTTCGTTCTGTTCGGGGCGATATAAATCAAAAAAGCCTACACTACCCATAGGCCCCAAAGTAGTTCCTTTCTTTTTGGGATTACCCTATAGAATTCTAAATATGAACCCCAAAAAGGAACTACTTTGGGGCCTATGGGTACACCCTAAGCTAGACTTGAAGAAGCCCCAACAAAAATAGAGAAAAGTGGACCTAGGCCGAAGTGTCGAAGCCAAGCAGCAGGGCAGGAGGGCACAGGCTAAACATTTAACCCTACCTTAACCCTCCAAAACCTACTTTTTGTAGGGTCCCTATAAATTTCATATTAAATATTAGGGTTTATAACAAGAACCTACAAAAAAGTAGGCCTTGGTAGGTCAAGGTATAAGCCAAGAAAGCCAAATCCCCATAAACCAAAAACCCATATGGGAGTTTCCGAAAAAAGGGGACCCCAATGTAGCACCCTAAATAGTAAGATCCTTATTATAAGGACCCTAAAATAAGGGGTACCCCATCATTTTCGGAAATTCCCATATTCAAAACCAAGAACAACCTAAGCTCTAAACCCCAACGAAGCTCTGGAAGAGATCGGCCTGGCCCGCTGTTGGCGGTCGCACTTCGCCAGTCCTCAGTTTTAGCCAGCTGTACATGGAGTTAAGATCGGGTATCGGAAGGCTTCGTTACCCCTCCCCCCCCCTCCCAAAAACAACATCGCGCAAACCTAATGTGACGCATGGTGGTTCCCGGAGATGGACAGAGAGCCTGTCCCAAAACAGAGCTACCGAGAAGTCCTCAACCCGGTCTTAAACCCCGCGCACGATGAAGCCCAAGCACGTAGCAAGGGAGTTTGGCTTGGGGTTTAGCTTTGATTTTTGATGCTATTTTGGTTCTTGAGGCTTCTGACATTCGCCAACAGATCGGCCCCTTTTTCATCCCGCCATCCGTCTCGATGCTGCATAGCTTCCGGGAAGTGGGGTGCGCTAACAGGATGCGGGGTTAACGCTTTGAGCTTCTGGCCCTTAGATACCGTCCCTTGAGATCCACATCTCTATTCGCTTAGAAACTTTATGAAACTTTCAGATTGCCTTTGGCAGTCGGCGGTTTCAGTTGCATCGCCCGGAGCGGCCTCGTCAAGAATGGGCGAGGAGACAGCTCGCACTCTTAAACACAAGATCTACTGCTTATTCACGAAATGCTGCATCCCTAATACTAAGGCAAGCCCCATACCATACGCCGCTTCTCAGCTTTTAGGGGCCCGAGGCACTTGAGCCGTGGATGTACTTCTCAGGGTTTTCAGGGTTTATAGTGATTTAGTGGAATCATTCTGTTAGGTTTTCCGGGTTTCGACGCTCACACTCGCACAAGGCAGGCAAGGCGGGTTTAGGGTCTAGAATTTAGGGTTGTAGGGTTTCGGGTTCCCAGAACCCTATACTTGCCAATCAGGTTCAGGTTCGGTGTGCATGAGATACGGTGTTTGGGGGTTTAACTGTCGTGTACAGCCACGCCACACCCAATCCGTGTGACGTGGGAAACACTCAGAAGCCATCAACTGCCCGCAAAGGGCTTGAGCTCAGAGTCTGGATATGCAGGAAGGCAGTGCATATACATGTGTGTAAAATCACATAAATCATGCATACGGATAGGGTAATGGTGTTTTGAAGTTATAGGACAGTAGTTATAAAATGAACTGGGTGGGCTGAGCTGATGTAATGAACGGCTCTTTCTCGATGCTGCTGGCGTGTTCTGCATGAATCCTCTCGGTGCCTGACATGTGGCGACTGTTGCGTCCACGACTGGTCATGACACCATATACCAATTAAATGACTCAGCTCACTCCTTGACGTACTGATCTACCTGCCCTAGCTCTGCCGTGCGATGACCATCTCTGATTTTGGCGAACATGGCGGATCGCAAAGGTCATGGCACATAACATCTAGTGCAGCCAGGCCAGAAACACTGCCATCGTACCAAACTCTGACAGCAACTGGAGCACGTCGAAGCCCTGCTGCCGGAGTTCTGTGGCACTGAACCCGGCGATGCGAAGATCTGAGACGGTTGCTGCAGGAAGGTTGTCCGGAAGAAAGCCGCGTGTTTTGAAGCTCCGAAGCTGGTAGGTATCAGAGAAGTTGATCATAATGCGTTCGAAGCCTGCTGCTTCAAGTTGTTGGCGAAAGAACCTTGCATGTGCGAGCTGGTCGGCCGTAAACCCAGCTTCACGAAGCTCTGCGGCAGAAAACCCTGCCTCTTTGAGTTCAATGGCAGAGAACCCTGCCCCACGAAGCTGAGTGGCCGTAAACCTTCCGACTGTGAGATCAGAGGCAGAGAACCCTGCCGCACGAAGCTCGGTGGCTGTGAATCCTAGCAAGCTGAGCTCGTAAATGAGCGTCGCGGACTGAGCACCTCGCCCCCGCAAGTCATTCGGGGTAAACTCTGCTTGGATCAGCTCTGCTACTGTCACACCTTGACGTAGAAGGGACAAGCCGTCGAAGCCTGCATGCTTCAGCTCTCTGGCAGTATAGCCTGCCTGTCTGAGCTTGCTTAAGCCGAGATGCTTGAGCTGGTGGGCCTCCACCCCGGCTTGCCTGAGAGATTCAAGAGTGGCTCCAGCCTGAAGAAGCTCGTCCGCGCAGTATCCAGCATCGACGCAGCTGTCGACTCCGAAGCCATAGGAGATCAACTCCGCAGCAAACACACCAGCACTCCGAAGAGCATGCAGCTCGAATGACATCGCCACCATCATTCGAACAAGTGCTAGCCGGTGCCTCTCGTCTACAGCTATGAAAGGGAGGCTTTGCTGCGAGGGGCTGTCACGAACAAGGCGCAGCCATTCAATCAAAGGCATAAAAACCTCGGGAGAATAGTCGACAAAGAAATTGCCACGGTCATCTAGACAAAGCTCCCAGCGACCTGATAACAAAGCAGAGAGCTTGTTGTCTCCGACAACGCTGAACAATTCGCGGTGGACCTCGATAAGCTTTTCACCACCGATATTGATGCGAACGGTCTGCGTTGACGGTTGAGCCAGGTCACTCCCGGAAATGCCCGGGCGAGCGGGCAGACAAACTGTAGCCATCGGAAGGTAGGTAAAGAGTTGAGCCAAAGTCTCTCATGACAAGACTCAATTATCAGCACAACACGACGCCAAGAGGCCTGGGTGGTGGCAGTAGGCTTATGTGAGGTTCAGGGCACCGGGATTTGCACAGCACGTCATAGGACACCCAGGTCCATTTCGATGCGTTGTTGGCCGGCAGCGGCAAGATGAGTAATGAACTGACGAAGCACGGCAAACATCATGATGAACAGGCACCGGAGTAGGAGCACCTATATATGTAACAATGGAATTAGCCATACATAGCGAATACATCAAGGAAAACCCTACACCCTTTCAACCCTGAACGCACAAATCCTAACACCTCCTAAACCCTCAAAAAGCCCTAAGCTCTAGCCTCAACCTTCCCCCCTAAACTCCTCCCTTTTTGCAACTGGCCTGCTGCGACTCCTCCCCCCCCAACAAACCTAAACCCTAAGCCTAAACTTTCAAAATACCGTGCAGAACCGATCCGATGCCTCAGGAGCCTCGACCGAGCCGGGAGCTGAGAACCGGCTTCCCTTGCGATGGTTTGGGGTTTAAGGGTGTGGGGTTTGGGGTTTAGGGGCTGGGGGTTTGGGAGTTTAGGTTTGGGGGCTTCGGATACAGTGGGGTGTAGGGTTTGGGGATTTAGGTTAAGGTTTGGGGTGTAGGGTTTGGGACCTGGTTTAGGGCTTTAGGGGTTGGGGTTTCGTCTTCGGGGCGTAGGGTTTAGGGCTTAGGGTCCTCTGAGAGGGTTTAGGGTTTGGCGGGTTACTAGAAGTGCTCCTCGAAAAGGCCTTGCGATGCTGTTTTGGGGGTCTAACAGGGCGTATGGCGGCTTATTGGGTGTTGTAATGTTTGGGCAGGGTCTTGGTGCTTAGGGAGTTTGAAGGTTTCAGATTCACAAGGCTCATAATTTAAGTGTTGTTGTATTTGCGGACCTTTCTCACAGAGGGCTTCAGTGTTTGCAGCCTTGTTTATGAAAGGTTACCTCTACATGAACCGAAATCGAAAGTATTCCGTCCAGCGTGTTGCCGAGACCAGAGAACGAACACAAAGCAACAACAGGGTACGGTGTTCTTACGTAATTAACAGTGTAACGAAGTCACTATTGACACTATTGACTTACAAAATTAGCACGACATCAATAGGATAATGGGGTGTAGCGGGTATGTTATAATACACGGATATACGAACTACATTGTCTCTAGTATTCAGCCACCGCCACTCCTGCAAGTGCCGGAGCACTCGGAGCCTCTGATTTGCAGGTATTTGAGCTGTGGGAAGAAGGTAATTGGGGCTATTGGGCTTACAGGGTTTAGGGTAATTCTGGAGTATTGGAGACAAGTTTTCGGATGAGTATTCCGTTCTGCCACGCGCAGCACGAAAGAATTGAACCTCGAAACAAGGACCTAACACCTCCCGAACCCCAGCCCCAATAAGCTGCCTTTCAACAGCTCTTCTGGCAACGTTGAGTTCGTTCCCAGGGTCTCCAGTTCGAAGGCCATCAGCTGCCTGTCACGACACGGGAGGGGGCTTCGGCTGCAGGGTTGAGAGTTTAGGCATTCAGCTCGTCAGGAGGGTGTAATATACAGGGGCCTGCTGAATTAGAATAGGGTTTGGGGCCCGTTTTACAATGCCTATAAGGTCTAAAGTCTGAAGTTGTTGGGTGTTAGGGTGCAAATGTGCTCCGGCCGGCTGCCTGACTCTCTGCGAACATGTTTGCGCCGCGGGGCCGGCGGCACGTTTGACGAGGCGTCGTTTTGACGCAGGAGGCTAAAGGAAGCTGAAAGATGCAAGACTGGTGTGTGTGTGTGTGTGGACACAAAACTCTAATTAAGAGTTATCGGAGAATAGATGAGTTGGCCCAGACATGACAAACGTAACTGTCACCCATGCATGGGACCACTCATCCCCTTGTCAGGATCGCGGATCGCTGTGAGCTGAGCTTGCCCCAGCACTCTGTTGATTGACTGTGGCACAGCAGATGATGTCGGCCTCCAGCTCAGTTTGTCCTATCTAACATGATTTCAACTTCTTCGATGGGTTGAGGCTCTTGTTCTGGTGTCTCTGCAGGACGGGTTTGGCACAGAGTCCCCTGGATGAGAGCCCAATCTCCGTAGTAGGTACACGGGCTGTACCAGGACGCTTCATTTGGGCACGGTGGGTTGAAACCCAACGAATCGAGAAGGTTTCGTAGGCTGTGGCCCAGATGCATGACGGAAGCAGGGCAAAACGCGATAAGGACCACTCTCCTTTCGCCACTCCATGGTTCGGTTGCATGATGTGGGGGGTTTTGGCCCGAACATCTGACCGGAGCCTCTCGAATGGAGTGGATGAGCCCTTTCTTCATGATTCCATGCTGCACAACCATCGCCACCGTGTCTGAGGGGGTTTCTATCCAGATGTTGCCTCCTTGGTAGATTTGGAGTGAAGGCATTGTTGCTGTCCTTGTGTGGCTTTCGGCCTTCCCCCTCAGGGATGGCTACCGTGGAGAATTGAAAGCCTGCGGGCGCCAGCTGCTTTACATAGCTGGTGATGTACTTCGTCAAAGCAGGATAGCTTCGAGAGGTGTTAATTGGCCGGGTGCTCGATCTTGGGTTTTGTTCATGTTGTTTCCGCTGCTTTCACTCCGACTCCGACTTCACAGGTGCTTGGGGAGAAGGTCTACCAGTTTCATGAGCTGACACAGGTTCGGCACGAAGCTTCAGCAGGTGTACATATAGCTAGCTAACTTCCTCGAAATCACTGGAAAGGGGTCGCAAGAAAAGCTCCATGATCTCAAACCCTCATCCAAATACCCTGAAACCTAAACCCTAATCCGAATGAGTGTGAAATCCATGAGAGCGGAAGCCTCAAGAATCCCGCGTTCGGGCGGGCGATCGGGCGCTTGGACTTCACATACGTAAGCGCATCGGCGAGAGGTATCTGCCTGAAGAGAGGGCTCTGCAAGCTGAGCGATGCTGAAAGTTCATGCGATGCAGGGTCGTTATTTCAGGGCTCAGTACGTACAACAAAACCTGAAGTAGCCATACACGAATTTGCGGTAATCGCGACTATTTCTGCCCCACCTCAACCAGGGCTTACTGCTCGCTGGATCTGGCCGATGTGGCTGCTTCGCTTTGGGATGCTATGATGCTGAGCCCCTGAAGAGTTTGCATTGTGCACCTGACCTGCAGGGCCATGCAGGCCCTGGGTGTGGTGCCGAAGCGCCGTGGTGGTAGTAGTTGAGTCAGACCCTTAGGGTTCAGGGTTTACGCTCTCATTAGGGTTTCGGGGTTTAGGGTGTAGGGTTTAGAGTCTCGCAACTGAACCCCGTGACCCAAAGCCCAAACCCTATATCCTAACTGTGGCTGGCAGGGAAAGTTTGCTTCAACCTGCAAGACCCCCAACGCCAGTCCAGGAGGCAAGCTTTGCTTGGGGGATGGTTCAGGGTGTAGGGCCAGGGCACGGCTACTATACGACCCTAAAGCCCTAAGCCTCCTAAAAAACCCTGTCAATCCCAAGCCGAAACTCTAAACCTTTCAGACCCAAAAGCCCCTAATCCTAAACATCTAAACCCCGAAACCCTGAACGCCTAAAGCCCTACAGCACTCTAAACACCTCTAAACCCCCCAAAAAAACCCTACAGCCCTCTACCTCTAAATGCCCAGCCTGGAGATCAAATAGGCCAGGCAAACGGACACGGACCGACTCTTGCCTCAGCTGTAGGGTTTAGGGTTTAGGGTTTAGTCACTTTGGACTTTTGCGCGTTTCAGACTTGAGGGCATGTTTAAATTGTGTCTTTATGTTTGAAGGTTTTGGACTTTTGCTTCAGGGGTTTAGGGTCAAGGGCATGGACAAAAGCCTAATGTAGAGCACTAACTATGCAGGGTTGAATGGTGTATTTTAATGCCAACCATCCCAGTGAATACAGCCAACACTATAGCAACACTGAGTAATCGGGCCCTATATGCAGGACAGTTGTCCTGGCTTTCGCTTCAACCCGGCCACCTGAAGGTTCCCATAGAAGGAAAGCATTCTAAGGTCCCCCGCCCCGCCCTCCAACAAAAGATTGGCTATTTAGCGTGCAGGTAACTCGTGCATGTATAGGGCTTTTGCTTCAGGCTTTCAGTTCAGTGAAGCTTCATCAGGTTAAGGGCACTGGGCTTGAGCTGTTTAAGGCTTGGGGCTTAAGACGTGTAAGGCCTCGGGCTTGGGCTTAGGTTTCACATGCCCAGAAGGATTCGAGGTTGTTGTTGTTGTTGAATAGAGCTTAGGCTTACAAAGGGCTTAGGAACTCAGATTTGTGTTTTGGCTTGATTGTTGGGCGCACAGTTTAGGGTTGCAGGGTGATAGGTTTAGGATTTGGGTCCACATATGCAAAAAGCAAACTTCTGATGACAATAGGCCCCAGTCCAAGGCTATCCGAGCGACCTTCGTGGCAGTGGACAAGAACCTTTCCTCCAGCTTCTTCCGCCTCTGCAATGACCTCTTAGTTGCTGAATTCATAAGCCCTTCAGTTCCCCAGGGGACAACATTTCCCAAAAAGTGTACGTAAAGTATACCATTCAGCCGCATAGGACCTGGCACGTCGGGGGTTCGGGCTGAGTCTTGCGACGCGGCTATTGAGTATACCTTAACCCTGAAGAACCTACCTTTTTAAGGGCTTATATAAGGAAATCATAATAGGGAACCCTAAAAAGGTAGGGAATTCAGGGTTTACGGTATAGGGTTTAGACCACTCCCACCTGCAATGCGGATTTCAGGGTCGCTGACAGGTCCTGGTCTTCGTGGTCGGGAAGGGCCAGCCGCCGCCACTTGAGATCTCCCAACTCCTCCTCGCTGGGGGATGGGAGATCTTCGGTGCAATTGAGGATGTGCGTCACCCCGAGCTTCCGCAGCACGTGCAAGCAAAGGCTCGTTGCACCACCCACGAACCTCAGTCATCAATCATCCTGCCAGATCGTTCCTAGAGCCCCACTGCCCAATAGCCGAAATAATCCGCAATCTGTGAGTGGATGCCTCCTACAATTTCTACACAGTCCTTGGCTCAACAATATCGAACCCTAAATAGTAGGATCCTTGCAATAAGGGCCGCTGCATAACGCACCCCTAGTTTTCTGAAACCTCCCAAACCCTGTATCACCCTAAAGTACAAGCTCTAAACCCAAAACAGAACCTTCAAGGTCATGAGCAGTATATCCCAGAACTCGCTTAAGACACCCTAAACCCGAACCTCTAAACCAAAACCCCCTTAGCCTTGAAACAATGGCCCTATGTAAACCTTGAGCCAGGAACCCTGAACCTTAAGCCATAAACCCTCAAACCAGTAAGTCCATTGCTATAGGCACCCTAGCTCTGATAACAGTCCTTCAGGTGGAAGCATAAGCGTTGGACCGAACTCCGGAAAAGACCCTTAAAGCACCCCAAAGGACCCCAAACCGCACAGCTAGCACATATTTGGGATGGTATAAAAATGCAAATTTCTACTCCTTTTTGGGCTAAAGTACCCATCAAAACATGTAACTGTAAACTGTTACCCAACTATGACAAACCGACAAACCCACAAACCCTTTTTGCCTCAAACCGTCTCCGAGTAGCAGCGGGGCCTTGGGAGTGAGATCCGCCGGTCGCGACACCGAGCCGGCCATGTGCCTGGGTTCTTGCTTAGGGGAGTTCATTTAGGTTACGTACTATAGTCAGGATCTATAGTAAATAGTAGGGTTTCCTTAATCTGAACGAGTTCTATAAGGGTTTAGGGGTTACGGGATTTCATTTCAGTCACCATAATTTAGGGTTCCTTGAAGGGATCTATGATCTATAAGGGTTCTATAAGGGTTTAGGGGTTAAGGGACTCAATTTTAAGTTACCATAATAGGGATCTAGATGGGTGCCATTAAGGGTATAGGGTTTAGGGTTACCATAACAGGGATCTATAGTATATAATATGGTTTCCTCATTGTGGTAACTTAAACTAAATCTTTCAACAAGGGCCAAGGTGCAGGACTTTGATGCGGCTGGTGAGCTGCCTCAAACGTACCTTTGGATTTCGGGGGGGTTTAGTATAATGGGGGTTTCAGGGCTTATAAGGGTTCATAAGGCTTTGCGGGCTTTAGGGTTTAGGGCTGTAGGATACAGACAGGGTTTGTAGGGGAATGCGATTGAATGGTTTAGAGCTTTTAGGGGCTTGGGGTGCGTGGAATTTTGGTCCTTTCAACTCTCACAGTGGTTTCGGCTGTTGGGGATTTGGAGTTTCGGGATAAAGTCATCATTAGTATTATAGGGCCCTTAGTGACTGGTCCGCTGACCGAAAGTTTCAAGAGAGGAGCCACCTCAAAGCGGGATCCTATGCCGACCGACGACACTCCAGAGGTCGCGATGGGCATGGTTTCACATTCTAGTTTGCAAGGTCTCCGTTTCTTGTGAAACCCACCCCTCCTACGCGGACCCATACCTATAGTCTCCATTGTCGTTCCTTGTTTTGTTTTTACCATGTTTGCATTTAAGATCCTAAAAGGTAACCTAAAAAGGAACTGCAATGGAGACCGGGCCCTGCATCCTAACACCCTGAACATGTGAATGTCCAAGCTCTGACTTGCAAGATTCTCAACTGAACTGGCTTGAACATGTTATGATACATGGGCTTGATAATTAGAATAGGGTTTCGATGCTCTGCTCTAAATAAACTCCTGAAGCGTCCCAGGGGCAAGAAGCTCGTAGGCATCCGCCACGGGATTCAGAACGCTCTCGCCGAGAAAACCACGAAAGGAGAACGAAGTGCGCAGCTCTCGTCGAGCAGCCCACTCATCCACTGCCTTCGCGAGATTCTGGGTCTTCTCGCGCAGCAAATCCTCCACCATGTTCTCAAAGAGACCTTAAGCCCTATAAGCCTTGAACTATAAACCCTAAACACCAACACCCAATAGGGGTTTAAGCAATTGCAATCCAAGGTTTGGGGTTTCGCGACTCTAATGTATTCATTCTAGCGCTCTAAAGGGTGCTCTTAACCATATACTTACTTGTACCTCTTCATGAAAGGCCTATAAAACATTAAAACAAACCTATAGCACCGTTTAGGAGACGCCAATAACAAAACACACCCGTTTTCGGAACCCTATACAACCCTAGCAAACCCTTTACGACAAGGCATCCAACGAGAACAAAAACAACAAACTGTACCCCTTTTTTCAAGCCTTAAATCTAACCCAGCTCCTGCCACATTGCCAGCCGCTCCTTGAAAGCATCCGGCTTTGTGGCCTCCTGGCTGAGGTCACGGAGCTCCGCTGTGTTCCCCAGCCTCAACACAGCTCACCCTCTGGCTCAAAATAGCCCAAAAGCCTTGTATAGTATGGTCATTTGGGGCCCAAAAGGTGGGTCCTTAGAACCTTTGGGTTAGGGCACGGTTAGGGTCTTGAAGGGTTTCGGGTTTAGGGCCGGGGAGCGGGGTTTATTTGTTTTGTTGAATTAGTGCCCTTTGCCCGCCTGCCGCTCAAAGAGTTTGGGGTTCAGAACTATTCGGCTTGTAGGCTTGTAGGGTTTGGGATGAGAGGTGAAGATTGGCGGAGCCTCCCCAGAGCTCAACACCGCGAAATTCTGGAGTATTCCGAAATGGCTCGATATGAGTTGAGATACACCCTAAACCCGAAACCCTATATAAACCCTAAACCCAAAACCGAAAACCCTAACTGGTAAATAAAGCGGCCTTCGCCTTGTTGCGCCTGAAAGCTTTGGGTCTGACGGAAAGACTTAAGGCACTCCGGTGCTCGGATCCAGGTTTGAGAGGAGACCTCGTTCCACGGTTTAGGTTTAGGGTTTCTACTGCTATTTCAATCAAGCCTCGTTTGGGCCAGCCCATTGAATGTCTTGGGCTCGGGTACCGGCAAACGTAAACCCGCAAGAGCGCGCTTCAATCAAACTTTCCGCACCGAGTTATATCCAAACAGCCAAATTTCACCTGCTCCTATTATAAACTAAACCCTATAAAGCCTATATAAACGCCTAAATAAACCCTTGTGGGAGTTTCTTGGTCCCGCTTGGTCCTGGCGTAGAACCAGCAGATGTGGCATGAAAAGGTAAGTACTCGCATTGGTAAGGCAGAAGACATAGTGCTAGCATGAGTCGTTGCAGTAGCGGCAGTAGGAGTAGTAGCAGAGATCGTCGTCGCCGTGGTAAAAGTAGTAGTGCAGCAGGAGCAGCAACAGAAACCCAGGCCCCAAGCTACCACAGAATTCCCGACCCCATGAATGAAGGGAGGCCTTGCCAACAAAAAAGCCAAGGACGGCTCTACACTTGGCTCCCAAGGAGCTTGAGCTGCGGACGACTAGGTGAGTTCGCACGCAGATCGATGAGGTCTGCCCGGAAATTCTCGATCCAGGAATGAACAACGTCTGTCATCCTTGGCGAGTCTTTCAGCATGCAGGTGGTTCTCTGTTGGTTTCTTCACTGTCAAGCTGATTCGCTTACGTTGGCGATTTTTCAGGACCACCATGGAGAAAACTCGGCTACAGCATAAACCCTAAACTTTAAACGCTAATTAAACTCGCAACCTTAAACCCTAAACCCTAAATTCTGAACCTTCAAACCCCTATAGGGCACCAAAAAAGCACATATGCAAAAATTAGGATAGGGTTATCCCACAAAAGGAACCCTGTATAATGAAGCCCAATCAGGTAGGGATATCCCTATAAAATGCTTATGCTTATGTCCGTTTTGGGTCCCTAACCCTAAGCCCTAAACCCTATTCATAAGCAGCGGAGCATTTCCAGGAGCCCCTGCTCCTGAACCGCCGCGGCCAAGGCGGCCTTCGCCCCCTCGTTGAAGGCCTGGCTTGAGTCTTTAAACTCAGGGCTTTCAGGGTTTTCGGCGCTCACACTCGGACAATCCAGGCGAGGCATGTGGTTCGAGGTCTGAAGAGTGAAACTACACTAGTAGGGATCATGTCACGACTGCGAAGCAACAAGAGATCTATCAAACAGATAAAGTAACTGTAGCGGTGACGACACGTCCCGCCTAGTGTCCTACTCTCAGCTTAAGCACAAAAGGACCTGTAGGACACTAGGCAGTCCATTGCCAGATGACTTCGGGTCATAAAACATAGAGAGCAATGCCACCATAATTTAATATCCTAGCCCTAACTCTGGTTCCCAAGATGCATGATGTCATCTTCACGACAACAATGTGCCCATCCTTACGACGGACTTGCATTCAAAGACTAGTACACGGACATGTCATGTTTACCTGTCTTCGTACATACTGTACCACGACTCAGTGCGGAGTGAAACCATGGACTATGGACTATGTGGGGCCACATGCACCCATGCACATGCACATGCACGTCTTACTTCTTTCAGGGTTTTAGGGTTTAGGGTTTTAAGGGTTTAAGCTTAGTGCCGTTATTTGGGGGGGCTTCGGGCCCGTCATTCCCAATTAGTACGGCACTCGTCTAAAAAGAACCCTCGAAGGAACGCTAATTTAGAGAAGTACCCACAAGGCACACAGACTTCCCAGAAACATCTCTGAGCCCAATACCAAGCAAGCCCGAAGAAATCCCAGAATAGCCTAACCTTAACCGAACCCCTATGAAGCATACAACTCTAAAGATGTCCCAAAACCCTACAAAAGCCTCTCAATGCAAACCCTATATCCCTTAACCCTAAGAACACCGGGCCTTCACGCTGCTCATGGCCTCCGCTTTTTCGGCGGCGGCCTTGCCGCCATAACGCTCCACCCAGGCATTCTCCTCACCAGCAAAGGCGCGTAAGGGTTTCAGAAGAGTTTCTGCGCTCGTTTTTTAGTGTTCCGAAGGGTCTTTTAAGGTTGTATACGGGCTTCCAAGGGTTCTAGTTATTGGGTCTCTACCAGGATGTAGAACTTTACGGATCTAGCTAGCTCAGGCTGCCCCGCGGACCCCTGTGTACTATATATGGACCAACTTAACCCCCAGTTTGGATTGTGTGAAAACTAGAGCAGAGCTTTAGAGTTGAATTTGCGAGTGTCGGCGTAAGCATCCATCCTTGCACCCAGCCATACATGCACATGCGCACGCACACACATCCACACGCACACACGCACGCACGTGATCTCATGTGTGCATATGTCTGCAGGTGCTCTCCTGTGTATACGAACATGCCTTTTGGGCGTGTGGCTTGAATACTTGCAGGGTCACTCTTTGTAGGAGTGACACTGAAGACCACGAGCACTCAACTCCCCAACTCTAAAAACTATATAACAGCGACATGCTCAAGCACATGGGAGTTTCCGAAATTAGGGGACCCTAGTCAATACCCTAAATAGTAGGATCCTTATTATAAGGACCCCAAAATAAGGTGCCCTTAGTTTTCGGAAACTCGAAACCCTTATAGAGCCCTTTAAAGGAACCCTTGTAGTACCCGTATAGTAACCCTTTAAAGGAACTCTATGGTACCCCTCCCACATCCCAAGAGTCGTTGGATGCCCAGTCGGCATTGACAGCTTCGGCAGCTGCAGTGTTGCAGCTGAAGGCCTCCATCAGCACCTCAGAGACTACAGTAATATAGGGGCCTTAAGAATTAGAATAGGGTTTTGGGGCATATTATACTAGAATCATAAAAAGGAACCCCCAGAATAGTATAGGTAAATATCCAGGCACCCAGGTTATGTGCCATGCTTCAGTCTTCATACACTCAGGACATGAAAACAAAGCGATACCTATGACGAACACTTTCCACCATTCACCTCACTTTGGAGCGAAAGAATACAAAGCGTACCGTGAATACCAGCAACCGATTGCAGAGAACATAGGATTGGGCATGCAGAATCTCACCCCTTCAGGCTGCAGCTTTGAAGAGGTCTGGTGCCAGGCAGGCAATTAATTCGCCCAACCTGCAATAACCCGAAGCGCTACACCATTCCTTCGATCCCGGAGGGTTATACACTGCGCCACTTTAGATGTTTAATCCTACACCACACCGACAACAGATGATTTGGTTTGAAAGCATTGCACGTCAAAACGCTCCTGTGCATGCGTTTGTAAACCACAAACCCTATGGCGCAAACTGCAGTAGACCCTACTCTAGGAAAATAGCCGACAAGCTGTCTACAAGGTTGCCTCCTTGATGTCAGTAAACAGGCTTTCGACCTCCCCACGTCCCCAATTACCTACCTACGGTACCCTAACCAACCTAACCTTTGTGCGACTAGTGCGGCAACTCCCGCCCTGAATTTACTCACGGCCATACTTCTGCAGCCAGTGGCCTGCTGCGCACTCGCCCGATCCAGCAAGACCAGCTCGAGAAGCCATGCGGCTTTTTGATCCATCTCCCGCACTAACCTTCGAAGCAATGGGTGTCCAAGACACTTCAAAACGGGGTTAGGCATTTTGCTTATATAGGGCTTAGGGTAAGAAGTTTATCAACTCTGAAGGGGCTCACACTGGGCTCTCCATTGTGATTTCATGCATAACTCGCTGGAGGAGTATGAATTGGGCGGAGCAGGATGTAACCGCACTCACGCTAAGCCGCAAACTCCGTAACAAGTCTACCCTAAACCCGTGCAGCCCTAAGGACCCTTAGACCCTAACCTTACACCCTTTTCAGCACGGACTGAGGTGCCGGCCTAACCTTACACCCTAAACCCTAAACACCCTTAACCCTAAACCCTAAACACCCTAAACCCTAAACTTCACTAAACGATCACAGGATCAGTTTCGGTGGTCTTCGCGCCACCACCGCATCGATGGGAACGCAGCGGCCTTCGCTCCAGAGGACGTTGCCAGGATTCCCGCGCCAGCCTAACAAGTAGGGCTTTAGGGGTTTTGGGGTTTAGGGTTTAACCATTTATAAAGGCACAGGGTCTATATGGTTTGGGATAAGCCTAGTTGCATTATAACCCATATTTAGGGGACTTATGATAGGGTAAGAATAGTTATAACCCATATTTAAAGGACTTAGAAGTAGGGTAACCATATATAGTTATAACCCATATTTAGAGGACTTATAAGTAAGGTAACCATAATTATGACCCGTATTCGGGGATTAAACCCCCACTTCTAACTACCAATGAACCTCCAATGCGTCCAGAGTCTCGAAGATATTTATGCACTGATGATCAAATCAAAACACGGACCCTCTATGGTGTAAGCTATGTACCTTACCTGAAACCAAAGTCAAGACCTCCTACGCAGCATCGGGGGACCGCAAGCAAATTCAAACAGGGGCTGATAGTTAGGGTCGTGTCAAGGGATTACGGTTCAGGGTTTTCAGGGCTTTTCAAGCTCGGGGCCTGTCATTTTCAATCCTCTAGCTGCTCTTAGCTCCTCATGACAGAACCTCGACCTAAAACAAAACCTAGGCCCTGAACTAAACAGACTCTACCTCTAAAAACCCCGAACCCTAAATCCCGAAAGCTCTGCACAGACGAGCAGCCTAAGGAGTGCAAAGGTAATCGATCAGCGTTTCCCAGCAGCAAGTCAAGGATAAACCTGGGAATCCGCGAATCAAGCGACTACTTCGTTACAACAAGGCTAATTGCCCCATTGGGCTCTACTAAACACTGCGACTTCAGCTACTGGCTCCCTCGACTCTTCCAGTAGGGAGATGAGGCCAAGGGCATCGGTTGCGGAGATGATGGCTCAATCCTACCTTAGCCCAGAATAACCTACCTCTTAAGGATTCCATATTTTGATTTCCTTATGTGAGTCCTGAAAAAAGGCAGGCTATTCCGGGTTAAGGTAATCCCCTAAACCCTCAAGACTAAGAGCCCGGCCAGTCATCGCAAGCCCATTGGGTCAGGACTCAGGCTTTTTTTGCCTAAAACCCTGAAACAATTTGCTTGGGTTTCGACTCACACACTCGCTCAAGAGCTGGCATGGCTTCGAGCAATAGGTCTGCTGAGATTTGCTTGGGTTTAGGGCCTTTAGGGTTGTGCCACTGGAAACCGAGCAACAAGCGGCCCAAGGCGTGGCAAGCTTTGGCCAGATTGGGCCCTTGGAAAGTCTCCACTTCGCTTTCCAGGTTTTGACCAGGAACGAACTGCAGGAGCAGCATCGACATCCTCGGTGTAAAGATCATCGGGCTCTTGGGTCTCGGGTTTGCGGGTTTTTTCGGATTTGAAGGTTTCTGAGATTTGCTCTATGGCACTATGGTGTCTGCTCTGGGTGTTTGTGCAGACGGGGGGTGGCTCGCGACTTCGCACAACAGCGGGCTCTCTGTGGATTGCGCAACCTGTCTGGTTGCGACCATCTACGTGTCTGAAGCTTCTGCTGGTCCGGTCGGAAATGGTTACAGTTTCCATGCTCGATCCGTTGCCGGCTTCTCCCTTCCTTCCAACTGCAGTGGCAAGCAGCTTCTTCTGGAGCACCTCCGCCAGCGGCGGGCAAACCTTCACTGAGCCAACCCTCAAGGTCCATCGAAGTCCAATCTGATGTTCAGGCGGCTCACCATCCACAGCGCCACGCCAATCAGGACAGTAATCACCATGATCAACGAACTTGCCTAGCAAACACTGTCCCGCTGCTTACTGTAAGCTATATGCAACAATGAATCAACAACGGCACCGCATCCAAAGCGTCATTTCCTTCATCCAGGTCTTCTTCCTCTCCATCATCATCATCGTCGCCATCAGCTACAACAGCGACGATAGCAACATCGGCAAAGTTGGTGAACCTTCTCAGCAACCGCGCTGAAGCCACCACCAACCATCGCTATCACCAGCATGGTCAGCATCGTCATCAGCATCATAACATCACGAAGACCGTTAACAACACCGGGAGATCAAATCTTCTGTTAGAACTGAGGAGAGAAATCATGTAATCCTTGGGGTAATCTTGAAAAAGCTAAGCGCAACCAAACACAAACAACAAAGACGATAAGGCAACAACCGAAAACCACAACAAAGCCAAATAGCACAACAAACCACACGGCCCCGAGGCGTGTGGTTTGGTCGTGTCGAGTTTGTTTTATGGTTTATTCTGTTTTCCAAAGAAAAATCGAATACACACCAACACACACACTCAGGAGAAAACGATAAACAGGTATACAAGATACCCCGCCCCGCGGCCACCCTTCCCTCCCTTATGCCAGAATTGGTTGGGCTCCTCTTGTCAGGTGCCTTGTTTGTGTTATGTTCTGTTGCTTTCGCGTATTTAACAAGTCTTCTTGGATGTCAAGAGTTTAACATATTTTCAATCTCTAAATACGCAGCACCCCTTGTCCTAGGAATCGTCGTCTCTCCGCATGGCCGCATAACTACGGTGCTCTGCACAAGTACGAAGAATTGTGGTCACGACAACGGTGTTGGACACAACCTGAGAGCCTCGAAGTTGAAGCAAAGAAATCCACCCTACAGCCGGAAGGCACATCGATTCCCTGGTCTTGTCGGCCTACTGGGGACCGTGCATCGTCACTCAAACTGCAGACCGAAAAACTTAAACCCAAACTCCAAGCACCTCCACGATCTCCCTCGAACTACGCAGCGTCAGACCCCAAAGCAGTGGAAAACCATAACCTCAAAACCACTGGATGCTAAAGTCTTGATTACAAAGCCACCCAAACCACCAAATCATGGGCAGTTGCAGGGTGACGCGTCACGAGCGCAAGAATTAGCCCAGTTGTAACCTCCTCTAAGCCCTATAACCCTAAATCCCTGAACCGTAAACATAACCTTCCCAAACCCTACGAGCCTCCGCAGCCCTGGCACTTAGCTGCTCCCACTCCTGAGAATCTCTAGAACTGCTCTGACTCTAGGGGTTTACGCTTTAGGGTCTGACTCTTCCCAGCTGCCAGGGTTGTTAATAGGCGGGACGTCAAGACCCAGGTAATTAGAGTCGGGTTTGGCGATCCGGTCTTGTATGTATAGTGTAACGATGATAGTATCACATATAAGCCTCCAGTGCGGCCCGAATAATTAGAGTCGGGTTTGGGATAAAGCTATAATACTGCCTAGAGTCTCCATTGTAGTTCCTCTTTGAGGTTAACCCGTTTTATGGCTAGGATCCTATAATAGAGATTTTGGTTAATCAAAAAAAGGAACTACAATGGAGACTATAGGTGTAGTATATTACAGTGTGTTTGTATGATTGTGTGGGAGCAAAACTTTTCTCCATGGGAGGTTGATACCAATTGGTCAGACCTCTACATTAGGTCTGCTTTTGTTGAGGAGAACCTTGGTCACAGGAGGGCCTTAATTATTATAGGGGTATATTCTACTAAAATTTTGAAAAGGAGCGCCCCAAAACCCTATTCTAACCATTAAGGCCCCTACATTACTAGGGTTGAAGGAGCGGTCTTGCTGAAGTCAGGCTGTGGATCGCGGAGAAGCTCAGGGAGAGATTCAAGGCTTCAGAGCTTCATGGTACCTATAGTCTCCATTGTAGTTCCTTTTTTTGGGTTAACCAATTTTAAGGTTAGGATCCTATAATAGAGATCTTGGTTAACCAAAAAAAGGAACTACAATGGAGACTATAGGTATGGTTTGTGGAGATTCAACTTTAGTGGGAATGTAGGAGGCTCAACTGAGGAGGTTATCGACAATGATGATCAATTAAACTGCTTTAAACCCTAAACCCCTAACGCAACCCTGTAACAACCCTGAACCCAACGCTTCCTCTTATGCAGATCTGATCGACTCTCGGGGCGCCCCGAGCTTCGCCCTGCGATTACGGCAGCCAGAATTCTGCTGTGTCGTGCGGCTTCAATAGGATCCGCGAAGCCGGCCCGGGCACGCCTAGGGCGCGCGCGCGCGCGGCCGGGAAAGGGATTTAGATTAGGGTTGCTTTTGCCTACCGCCTTGCTAGGACGGCAGAAGAACACAGGTCGCAGCACACCGTCTTTGAATTGCTGACAAAAGCAACAGTTAACAGGATGCAACAGGACTTCACGACTGCTTTTTGGTGGCAAGAGTCGAGGAAACGTCTGGGTAACATCAGTAACATACCGCCACCCCTATTGAAACCTGCGCACACGGGTGGCCGCAGTTATTGAATGGCTCTCGTGGCAGGGGACTCAAGCGAAAGACTACCAGCCGGCATCCTTTTAAAGACCCATCCTTGAAACAAGCGGAGCTCGGCACAAGACCTGTTGAAGCTGTCAAGCCCACTCAGACGCCAATGATCAGGTTGTCGTGTGCCATGCGCTGAACGCTGTTGTCGGTATTGGTTGCACCACCTGACAGGCCGAGGTGAATACTAGCAATCCGCCGGCAATCGATGATGCCCCAGAAGACGTCCTGTCTGTCAGGCAGTGGGAACTCGTCCGTCGTGCCATCACCGTAGGTGACAAAGGCCACGGTTCCAAACACCCCTTCAGCAACACCCTCGATCTCAAAGCCTACGGCAAAGACACCCTCCTCCGTGCCAATAGAGGTCATGTTGAAGCGCAGGCGGTACGAGCCATTACAGCCTGCACAATAATATGGATTTCCGGAACTCTGGGCGGGTATGAGGTTGTTGTTGACGAAGCCCGTTGACGTGTACTGGGTTTCGCCGAGGATCGCTGAGATGTTTGCGTCTGTGAAGCTGTCGAAATTGGCACCATCAAAGTTGTCACCGGCGAAGTAACCTGGATCATCGTATCCATCAATGATACTGTCGGTCAGCAGTGCCTGGAAGCTGACATTGTCTGAATAGAGCTCGCTGCCTGCGCTGGAGATAGGGCATCCGCCCGCTGGCTTCTTGTAGTAACCATGCCGACGATACCTGGGAGTTTCCGAAAATAGGGGACCCTCATAAAGTACCCTAAATAGTATACGGATCCTTATTATAAGGACCCCAAAATAAGGTACCCCTAATTTTCGGAAACTCCCACATTTTGAACCAACGATATTTGGCGGCCTTGGCCCAAAAGCGCTCCAATGCTCTTTTTGCGGCCTTTTGCTGGCCCTTCCATGCCTTCACCGCGTTTGCTTTGGCCACTTTGAGCGGCTGGTAGAGCTGCCGGAACGAAGCCTCTGCAAGCTGAGCGGGCGTGCATGCCCCTGGAATATGAAACTCTTCCTTCACTTCCTCGCACACTGTGAAATGATGCGTAGTAGTTGTTGTAGTCGATTGTTGTGCATTAGCATCCTTGGCGAATTGCACGGTGGAGCGTCCGTAGTTCTGGAGGAGTTCCACAGCCTCTCCCTGGGCAGTCTCGCAATCCTCTGCCCGGATCCCGGTGAAGAAAAGAAACACCAAAAGCCAGGTCATGTTGAGACTGTCTATGGGCGCTTGAGCAAGAGTTTACGCTGCAGCCACGTCGAGGCTTTTGGTGCCGGCATATCGGTTTTTGCGGGTTGAGGTAGGCATTCAGCTAAATATTTCCCGACAGTCGACACTCGGGCTCTGCTTGGCGACAGCCGATAAGGATGATGTCTGTGGGATCATGGTCGGCGGGGGTGTGAGTGGGGTGCTTGGCATTGAGCTGAACTCTCACAGCCAAGATGCCCAAATGCCTTGCAAGCTCAGCTGCCATCTGCTCTGATTGCAGGATGTAGCGATTGTTGCAGAATTTGAGCACCACGGCCTGAAAAGTAGTAGTAGTAGTAGTAGTAGTAGTAGTAGGTGGCAGTAGTGCTGGTGCTGGTGCCAGTGGTGGTGCTAGTGCGAGTGGTAGTGGTAGTAGTAGGTATGCATATGTACGTGCGTACATACACTATGCACACTGCGTTGATGCACCTGGCGGGCGGCATTGACCCGTCTTGTTGACCTGTCACAAGTTCACAGCCCCGAAAATTCAGCCCAACAGTTCCAACAGATACCCTGCGATCCCTACAACTACGACTACTACAGAACAAGACAAGAGATGGACACACAGAGACAGACAAGCACACATACACGCACACCAACAGTCATGCAAGCATGGAGATGCAAACACTTTGGTGCTGAGCAGCCACGCCGGCGACCGACAAGCCCCATAAAGTAATATCGGAAACTTTCTTTCTGAGCCTGCTCCCCATCGATTGAAGAGAGCAGGCCAAAGAACACCTGGCCACCACTGTTGATCTCGACCTTCCCTGCCGACTCATCCTCCGGGGAATTCGACCGTCTTATGGAGAACCCAACCCTGAACCCTAAAGTGCCCTTATTAGAGTACTCCAGAAAAGAGCCGTAAAACCTTTTTGCAAAACCCTATTCAGCCCCTTTTGCATCAGGACTTCCTACTAAACCCCTAAACCCTAAACCCTCTTGCAATCCGAGTCCTCCGCATCACGCGCAAGGGCCTCGGTCGTCTCTGCGGCCGCAAGCGCAGTCCAGTCTAGCGGGCCTTTTCAGAGGTTTCGGTGACGGTTTCGTAGTGTTTATTTTATAGGCCAATCATAGGCCTTTTCAGAGGTCCGGGTTTTGAGGTTTCGGGTCTATTTTCTAGACATTCTTCAGGTTTAAGAGTGTCGGAAGGGTGTTTGTGTTTTGGGCCCGGCAAAAATTTGGTTTAAACTGAGAGTTCGTAAGGAGAACGAGGGTTTCAGTTCGGATTCCAAGGCTTCGGGACTTCGTCACTTCAAACTTTGTCTTCCTGGGTTGAGGGGTTATACGGTCGTTTATGCTCCCACCTCGGATGCACACAGATGAGGTTCACGAACTTTAAGGCTCGTACGAGGTTTACATATTGGTCTTCGGGGCAAGGGCAAGATAAAGGGCGTGGAACCTTCAACTATTCACAGAGCCGTAGATTCAACTCCAAAGTCATGCAGTCTCGGTTTATGCGGCTTGTTTCGCTGGCTGCTGGAGGTTGGTACAGTTTGACAGAGGGCGTATGACAGAAAAGAGCATGCATTGTGCTTTTCCGCAAACAGGACCAATAGAGTTCCTAGGGATCCAGTTACCTAAGTAATGTGTTGCAAGGATGTATGATATATAGTAGCCTCGTATATAATAAGTAACTTTGATCTGTACTAACGAAAAAGAGCAAAACACTTCAAGGTAATCTCCTTACAGGGGAAATGAGGCTTCAACCTCTCAGCCCTGAACTGCTCGGACTCTGCACAGCTGAGAGCTGAAGACTTCAGGGTTTTGGGATGGGTTCAGGGTTTTTTTTTGCATCTGGTTTGCAGCGACTCAACCAGGACAGAAGCAAAAGGCACTCGAAGGCTTAGCTTTAAGCTAGAAGCCTTCGGACTCGCACCAACCATGCCTCTGGAATGATTTCACACGTGACAGGGCTTACTTTATGAAACTTATATCAGGAAATCGCTATAAGGAACACGAACTGAAGCTCCCCTGGGGGTAAGGGGTAGGTTGTAGGTTTGGTATGACGGAGACGGGTGACTCTGGACGTCTCGCGCCGGCGTCGCCCGGGCCAGCCGATCCCGAAAGGGCAAAGACGCAGGGCAAAGCGTGCGCATCAGCAGGTTCGATTGAAAGTCTGAGGGAACCTGGCCGGAGAACTGGGTCTAGGGGTTCGGGGTTTGGCATCTGAGGAATTGCTGTTGGTTTGGTCTACACGGGGTGGCTGATGCAAGGTGACCCGGCTCAGGGCGAGGATAGTTCTTTCAATTACTGCCTATGTGGTTTGCTTCATTATTTCTCTGCCTGGTGCAAGATCAGCGTGCTTGATATGACAAGGTCTTGTGAGGCTTAGTCATACCGTTACTCACATAGTATAGTTTACCAAGCACCTAGCATATAACCCAGTAGCCCACTTCTTTAACTGGGCCCTACTAGTAGCGGTAGACTTGTTACACCTTGGCAAGCGGCATCTTCCCCATGACTACGACCACGCATTTGCGGAGCCAGCACAGGCATTTCTCAACACACCCTAGGCCCTCGAGCCCGCCTGTATAACCCGTACCCAAAGCCCGGAAATTCTGCCCTAAACCCCTGAACCCAGAGGAGGTCCAAGAGGGCCTGTGGCTTGTACCCAAAGGGTCCAAGTACTGGTATAGCATATACTTTTGAGGCGCAAATACCTACTATAATGGTACTTGGACCCTTTGGGGTAGGGTTGGGCAGCATTTAAGAGTACCTCTTTCTGACCAGGTTCTCTGGGATCTAGTAGGGTTTACTAATCTATAGCTTTGCCATGTACCCGAAACCGTCAGCCCAACTGCAGACTTAGGGTGTACGGTAATTACTAAACTCGATGAGCCTGCCTTGAAATGGCATCTCGTGCAGCTAGGCTTTGCGAACCCAGGAATCCTATCAAACACCGGGAAAACCTAGCATGACCCCGTTGGCTTAACGAGTGAAGGACTCTGAGATTTAGTGCTCCTGTTAACATATGAGTCCCTAATACAATACGGCACCTATTATGTAGGGTACCCAAAAGGGGCTGACAACTACCCATATGTATGGTGGAACCCTGAATCGCTCAACCCAACCCTGAGCTGGAGGCCTTATTAATAGTCAGAATGAGATGTAGGGTATATTCATATACTTGAGACGAATCCTAAGGTATACGATTCCAAGATTCCGGCCCCTGTAAAGCCTCTACCATACACCCCACGCCCTAACTGACATGTCGCACGTTTTGGCCTCCCCGAAAACCCTAAACCCCACCCCCCGCTCGCTCACCCCCCTGCCTCGCTGAAACAAGGAGACATGCCTTCGTCCTCCTGAACGAAGGAGGCCATATCTTCGTTGTTCTCCTGGCTGACGGCCGCAGGGTTGCACGGCTTGGGGTTCTTTTCCCTCCCACTTAGCAAGGGCGAGGCCTGCATTGCAGGGTAACTTGGGGTTTAGGGGCTAAGGGTTCCAAGCTTTACGGTTTTGGTGTTTGGGGTTTAGAGATGCTTAAGGCTTAGGGCTTCAGGGCTTGGGGTTTAGGGATGTTAGGGTGCATGGGTTTCAGGCAAGTGCTTTGTCTAGTCTGGGGGTCCATTCAGCTGGAACCTCGGCCTTCTCAGGGTTCATCTTCGACTTAATCTGAAGATCCTAGCCGAAGGTAGTGGTGACGCAACTATCTGTTCCGGCTTTCCGGCTGGCTTAGGAAATTCCGTTAACTTTCAGCACGAAACAAGCATGCAAATTCTGGACTGAAAACCCTACAGTTTAATGGCATGCTACCCTTTGTTTCTTCGACTTTTGACCCTCACATCACATCCCTGTGCCCTATCCAAGGCCTCAAAATAGAGTTTTTGACAATTGGAACAGGGTTTTGGGGTGAGTTAAGTACAGATACATTGAGGCTCCTATATAAGCCCCATATCGTACTTCCATCACATCAGAAGGCTTCGACATGTCCCTGTTGTGAGGAGTGATGAGAAGCTGGTTTTTGGGCATTTGCTTTGGAGCTCTTGAAGTTTCAGCTGAGGTTTACGAGGTGTCTAGTGCAATTTCGCGCTTCTACGGATAGAAAAGGAGTCGAACAGGGATCCTACTCAATTCTCAAAGGAGAAAAAAGGTTCATGCTTTGGTTGCATAAGCCTTTTGGGAGAGGCCTGCGTTCTGGGGCTCTCTAGGAGCTCGCTCGCTCGCTCTCGCGCTCTCGCTCTCTCTCTCTCTCTCCCGAAATAAATAAATATATATATATATATATACACACATGAGTTTTGTCTACGGCACCCTAAACCCTAAACCCAATGGCTTGTCGGATTTAGGGATTGTGCATTTTGCGGTGTGTCGAGGAAATGGCAGCTCGTCCGAATTTTGGGTTTCTTCATTCTACCTAAACCTCTTAAATCTTTCTTGGAGCGCCTACAAGCAGCCTACAGTATGTGTGCCGTCATGTTGAAAACCTATCATCTTTGTTATAGGTTTAGGCTCCTGCCAGGACCTGCCCTCTGCACTTCCACGCAGCATGTCCACCGTGGCTGCAAGGGTGGTGTTGTCCGCCATGGCGGCTACAGCAAGATCCTAAGGTCCTAAACTCTAGATCACGACTCAGCGAGCAGGTCAACCCTGTAAAGCCCATATTGCTATGCTGCAGCTTGGGGGGGGGCTTTGCATCGGTAAAGCTGTTCTAGCTCGTTCATCAAGCTTTCAGCTCTTGCACCTATGAAAACCTGATCTGATCTCCTACACCTTCATGTTTAAAGCCTTCCAGGCGAATCCTCCTACAAATTCTACTCAAAGACTGGAGTCTGGAGTGCTTTGAGGCTTAGGGGGCTTTCTGTCTTCCCTCAGTGCAAGCTGAGACCCGCTAGGCCAGGCAGGGAAGTAGAGAGGTTTGGTCGGGTTACGTATGAAGGCTAGATTCTACATGCACCTGCAGCATCGAAGCAATGTTACCCTGATCAGGCTGATGCGTGTTCCCATGGGAGTGTGCGTGGCTTCTGCTTTCAAAGCCCTGCTGTGGACTGCGTCGAGCTGTCTGAACCCGAAAGGCCCTGATATAGGGGCCTTAATAATTAGAATAGGGTTTTGGGGCCCATTCTACTATAAGTATAATAAGGAACCCCCAAAACAGTATTGGTAATGATTTAGGCCCCTATACTAAACGCGAAAGCCCCAGTCTCGAGCCAAAGGCCAGCCGTTGGATCTATCTTTAGGGTTTAGGGTTTAGGGGGCCATTGCAGGCGGCCCGAATTGCAGGTGGGAAAGTCGCTGTAAAAAGCGACCTGTGGACCCAGGCATCCATACCTGGACCCCAAAATGATTTGGTTCTGGGCCATTATTTTACCTACTTTTGGGGGTGTAGGTATATCCTAAATGCTCCTCGTTACTCCGAGCAAAACACTGAACAAAAGCAGGGCCCACACACAAACATGTCACAGTACATCATCTGACAGACTCGGATTCCAGTTCTAGGATATCCCAACCCTTGGTTGTAAGTCACCCTGAACCCCAAACCCTCCGACTCATTGGAGTAGCCTTCATCCAAACGGATACGAACGGTCCCTCAGTGTGAAATTCCGTGCGACATGGACCTTCCATAATCTTTCAAGGCAGCAAAAAGAACTTCTCGCTGAAGTGATGGGGTTTAGGCAAGTGTGCCTTTTACGACCTCACTACCACTACGGGCTATTAGACCTTAAGGGTACCTTAATCTACCCTTAATAGGGTCCTAATAGGGATCTTTAGGGTCTAATAGCCCATAGTGGTAAGAACAGCAGGTTGAATAATCAACCCTTGGAGTCGCCTGATATCTTAAGCTGGCAGTACTTGAAAAGAGCACTATGGCAGTGTTCGGAGGGAGGCAAATAAGACATCTTCAGGGAAGTGTGCTAGGACATCTAGAGTCGCCATCTGTGAAAAGATCAATAGCCCGGGTTTCGCTACTCGGAAAGATTTCCCGACAAGTAAAGGAGGAGAGCACAGCCCAAATCACTAGGTGGGGAAATTAACTAGTTTTAGCCTCACCCCCTCGCCCTATTTGGCCACGACCCTACACTCTCTGCCACACGATGTTGTTCAAGGGCAGGGGTATGCCACTGTACATACATGCATGCATGCATACATACACATCCATCCATACATACATACATACATTAATACATACATGCATACGAAAAATACATACATATGTATACATAAATATATAGATGTAATCTGTATATACATATATATATATATATATGTATATGTATATACACACACATATACATGTATATACATATATACACATACATACATGGATACAGATGTATGTACGTACTGACAATGTGTATATATGTATGTATGTATGTCTGTATGTATGTATGTATGTATGTATGTATATGTATGTATATGTATATGTATACCGAAACATATATATATATATATGTGTGTGTGTGTGTATGTATATATATATATATATGTATCTCTATATATATACAAATGTATACATTGACATATTCATATAAATATATATATATATATACACAGATATACAGCTATATAGGTATATAGGTATAAAGATATATAGATATAAATGTATATATATATATATATATAACAGCAATGGGGAAAATTGCTAGAAAGGCGAAATTGCAAAGACCTGCTGTCTTGAGAGACTGCTCGGCAACAAACAAGCTTGCAAATGGGTGCGGGCAAATAGGGGGGGGGGGCAGCGCATTTTTAGGATATGGGGTTTGGGGCTTTTCAGTTTTACCTCCATGTCCTTTATAGTAAGGGGTGTTGGGAACACTGGGATGACAACCCGAACCCTCAACCAGCAAAGGCCCTACATAAATGTCATTTCGGCAAAGCCAAGAAGACCCGAAACCGTTAACCCTGAACTCTGAACCCTAAGCTGTGGCCCCCACAGGACAGCCAGGGTGGTCGTTTTGCCAGCACCATTGGGCCCGAGCAGCCCGAAGCACTCGCCGTGGCGAATACCGAGACCTCATCAAGCGATGTGATAAAACTTTTTCTGTCCTAATAGGGATTAGGGCCTTTAGGGTTTGAGGGTTTCGGGCTTTGCGTACAATTTAATTATATGCTTTAGTGGATCCGAAGCCCAATCTCTGGCGTTTGGCTTTTCTGAATAAGACGATGTAGACCCTTGATTAATAATGCCCCTCCCCTTTCCTTCACATCCGGATCCTGACACTAGCGCCATCAAAGGAACGAGGGGTTCAAGATCTTCATCACGGGTCTGCATTAGGGCACTGTCAGATATCGGGAGCCATGTATTTTCTCGAGACCCGGCAAACCACTACCGGCGAGAGCCACCTGAGTAAGCGAGTCTGGCGGCACACGTGTGCTGCCAAAACTTCGACACTTGTGTAGTGCAGCACTTCGCTGGTCGGAAATCCGAAACCCGCACCCCGAGTTAGTGCCCGCAGTCCGAACGCTGAAATGACCTCCGACAGCAAGGAACTTGTCTGTCAAGCTGTAAGAGCGCAGCTGATGCCCCGTACGGCGTGGGTCTCGACCCACTTCTTCTTCACTTTTGTCCTGCCGAACGCTGCATGTGAACAGTCAAGGGGACCGAAAGTGTAATCTTTACTATTTGCACTTACGGGGAGAAAGCTTCGACTTATATGGGTTTGGGGTTGCTTGGGCTTTAAGTGTATAAGGTCTATAATCATCGGTCTTTGTTGCCAGGCACTAGCACAGGGTTGCAGTTATGAGGCTTAGGGTTATATGACATGTCCATACAATTAGGATCGTTTCGGAGGCACTGCATCGGTTGCCTGCCTTCTGGCTGTTCTGGGTTCTGTGCGTGGCGTTCCGGGCAGTGAGCCGACAACTGAGCGTGCGACAGGTAAGGAGAAGAACTGGATGCCTTCTTTTTACCGAAAATCTGCGACTCCTTTCTGCCATCTGGTGTGGCTTGAGCGACTGCCAATGAACGCTTTTCTTCAGGCAGTCCAGGCTGGGTTCTTGTTAAGAAACTATTTTAATCTAAGTTAGCAGAATAAGGAGTTAGCACAACCGGGACTTTAAGTAAATGCTACGCTTTCCTTCTGATGGTAGCTTACGTTTAAGGAACTTAGTTTATGTTAGCATAAGAGGGACCCTATAGCAAGTATCGTGGTTTCCTGATTTTTGCAACTCAAAGAACATTCCGTTTGGGTGTAGGGTCTCGGCTTTAGGGTTACCATAAAAGGGATATATATATATATATATATAGTAAATAATATGGTTTCCTTCTTTTGGTAAGTCAAAGTACATTCCGAAACAAGAACCCAACAGAAGTTCTGAGTCCGCTCATCCTGAGAGCATCGGCTGGATGCCAAACTCAGGCTCGCAACGACTATACACTGTTCTTCGATGCAGTAATATAGGGGCCTTTTAGAACACGGGTTTTGGTGTGTATATATATGTATACATATATATATATAGACTCATGTAAGGGCCATAAGGGGAAGTTCGTGTTCACTGTTCAGACATATTCAGACACATATATTAAGGATGGCTGCTATCCGTAGTATGCAGGGTGAAATAAGGCAAGTTGAGCATGAGCTTTTCACCTGAGGCCTTCAATCGAAAGCGATTTGCGAGAGTTTAATTCATACTGAGGTAAAAAAATAGGTTTCAACGTGAAATGAAGTACTGAATTTCTGTGCGATGCTCAACCCCCTGGTGTGAATTCAACCTGGGTGGAGCAGCTTTTGGCAGATTCTGCCAAGTAAGAGTCCACTCATGCTGTTGTCGTCCAAGAATGCGAGCCCGACTCCGGAGACTTTGAAAAGGGTTTAGGGTTTAGGGTTTCTTCGGTTTAGGGTTGAGGGTTTATAGGGTTTAGGGTTGATAGGGTTTAGGGTTTAGGGTTCGGGGTTTAGGGTTTATAAGGTATTCTGAAACTTCGAATATCGAGCCAAGGGTCGGTCAAGGGCTCTTGTCTCTCATCACTTCAGATCTTAAGTCACTAGTGGTCACTAGTGGCTTCGGCGTTTTACTTGTAGAAGTGTACGTGTATCCCAGGTAGACCGCCCAGGATGTATACTAGCCATGAAGTTTGAAGAAAGAAAGGAATCCGGTCGCATGCTTGCGTCAGCCTAGCTACAAAAACATGAGCTGGGAGAGTTCTTGAATCACGGGCCTTCCGGATGCCTGCTACAGGAGGTTCTATTTCGTGCAGATCACGGGCAGCTCTTTGCAATAGGATGGAATGGCTAGAACTCTTTTGCGGCTCCTATATCAGATCCGGAAAAGAACTAGCAAGAACATGGTTCATCATCACTGCAGCACTTCCTTCCAAAGAAGTCTCCGTGCGCAAAGAGCCATATTTATCGGCTCGTGGATCTAAGACCGCCGACGCATTGAACTCTGGTTCGGCTTGTGGCGTGTGGCGGGGTGAAGCTGTGCGTGCAGCTTCACGCACGTGTCGGCTTTGTGGAGTGCTACGACTACTGCTCGTGGCGAGCACAAGCCTCATCATACGGTAAATCATGGTGATAACTGATGACACCTAAGTAGCAACTTGAACGGTCATAGTTGTTTTTACGAAGGAATATGTGGAATCTACCCCCAGTTTCTTTCCACCCAGATCAGGTATGTCTTCTTCGGGGGCTTGAAGCCTCAGCAGCCAGGTGTTTAGGGTTTAGGGCTTACTGTAGGGGCCTTAATAATTAGAATAAGGTTTGGGGGCCCATTATACTATAGTTATAATGAGGAACCCCCAAAATAGTATAAGTAATTATTCAGGCCCTACATTAGAGTTGTCGGAAAACCCTTAGCCCTTGAGAGTTCTGGGTTTAAGGCTCTTGGGGCGTGCGGATGCTTTGCTGGCATCCTTCGCTCCCTAAGCTAAACCCTAGCCTAGACCCTAAACCTTACCTACACTATGAATTGCAGTTCCCTTTTTTGGTTAACAAACTTTATGGTTAAGATCCTATACCATAAATTTGGTTAACCCCCAAAAAGGAAATACGATGGAGACTATAGGTAGGGGCTGAGTACCCTAGCCCAGAAAAGGTTAACCTTTTCGATTTTGGTAGGATTATACAAGCAGCAAAAGGTTAAGGGTTACCTGTTCAGCTACTATAAGATCCCAAAGCTAACCCTATATACCCTCAACCTTCCAGAAGCTCCCCAGTAAAGGCCCGGGGTTCTCACCGAACAAAGGGCCCATAAGAATTAGCATAGGCTTCCTCGCAAAGGTGTCCAGAGTTTTAGGGTTTAGGGTCTAGCATAGGGTTCCAACAAGGATTCCTAAAAGGTGTCTCGAACGGTTACCACAACTCGGCTAGAATGGATTTACTCTGACTTGTAGGCACACCATGGCCATTCAAGAGGGATATGCAATGCTGGCGCAACATGAGGCCCAGAGCAGTTCGGACAGTCCGCGGAAAGTGCAAACACCAGAAACGGCCCTCTTCTCGCCTTAGGGTTGGCCGTACATTGCCTCTATGAGACAGTGAAGAAAGAACGCCGGAACACTCAATCCTAAGCCAGTACACCCGAAACCCAAAACGAACTCTAAACAGACACCATTAAGCCCTCTTCAGGTAAGGAGCTGAAGGCTATCCCGCGGCTCCTAAGCAAGCAGGATCAGCGCTCAGCAAAAACACTAGAACAGTTTTGGGTTTACGCTTTGGAGCTTTGGGCTCGGGGTTAAGGTGTCAGGCTAAGAGTTTGAGGTCTGGGGAGGCAACATAAGCACTAAATACTCCATGAAGCAGGTAAAACTACGCCGACAAACACAGGTATGTGTTGTGAGTAAATATATACATAAGCATGGATAGTATCGCAAACAAACTCATGAACAGTGTGTATGTATAAATACGTACATGCATACATACAGACAGACAAACATAAACGCATTTGCATGTGTATATATATATACACATACATATACATGCACAATGAAGAAAAAGAGAAAAGAGACAAGCAGAAAGCCAGAGAGAGAGATCACCACGACGAGGATTAGGATGACAACGTGGGCAAGGAGGAATCTGGGAGCTTGGGGGACCCAGAGATACAAAACTGTATCTGCAAAGGGAACGACCATTCGGCTGCGTCTGACCTCTACACCATCTTTTCCGAGGGTCTGGGAGAGAGCAAAACAGAGGTCGTGAGTCTTGATCATCGACTCACAAAGTCCTAACCCTAAGCCCCTGAACCCTTAAACCTAAACATGGACACCAGGCTCCAAGACCTAACTGGAACTAAACACAGCAGCAATGAACCGAGGCATGAAGAACACCACCAGATGACTACCAGGACCAATGCTGTTCTTTAGGCTTCTTGCTATAGCCACACGTCTACTATACCCCCAAAGCCTATTCTAGTAGTAGTAACCAGAATTGCTGTAACCTTCTTGTTATAGCCACACGCCTACTATACCCCCAAAGCCTATTCTAGTAGTAGTAACCAGAATTTCTGTAACGTACTATAACCCAAAATCCTTTTCCAAAGCAACTATACGAACATATACTACACCCCAAAACCGTGTTCTAGTAGCAGCATCCGCAGCAAAAGCAATATAGTTGTTCTTGCCCAAACAAGGGGTCTCCCAGTCACCTCAAGTCGGTAACACAAGAGGGGGGGTTAAACAATTGTATATAAAGGAACCTAGAACGTAACCCCACAAACGGAACTGCAATGGAGACTGTAGGCTTTAAATCAGGATTTTGGGGGTATGTTACAGCAGACTTTACAATCAGAAGCCTACGGAATAAGTCGGCAATATGGGGCCCTTGCTAACTAGAGTAACTTTTTTTTTGGGGGGGGGGTATAGCGGTGTTGTAGTATAGTCTACAATAAATGAAGCGTAAGGAATCTAAGGTATAGCGCAATGGTTAACTACTCAGGCTTCTATATAACTGGTTAAACACTGGGCTCCGCAGTGTAGATACTTCGGTATACTTGGAGCCTTAGAAAAAACGCGACCAGCCCAATAGCGGCACATCGGTGATCTGCCAAGAAACCCTAAACCCTATATAAACCCTAAAGTGGCGCATCGCTGATCTGCCAAGCATCGTAAAACATCGGCAGCTGAGATCCCCCGGATTGCTGTTACACACCTCGGGTTCTCCGACGATTGCGTTTTTGTTTTAGGAATTTCGTGAGCTAACTATATTTATTTAACTACTCTAACCTATGGTAAGAAGCACGACGGAAATTTCGAGTTCCGGCGTTCTGTGACATTCCACCATGTACATGCAGGAGAGGTTGGAAGAGTGAAATCGGCTGCCGCACATCCAGGTGCCGCTTAAAACTCGCCTGTTTCCCATCCCGAACTTACAGCTCCGTGATGAAGCACATGCTGAACCAAAGCATCAAAGTCATCACTCGCAAAGAGCAGGACGTGGCAACCTCATATTCTGTGGCATACCTCCAAAAAGACCCAAGGACCTGCAAGCTCCATCTCGCAGATTTCTATTGAAAACTGAAATTTAGGGTTTAGGGGTTTCGACGCTCACACTCGCACACAGCCGGGTTTAGGGTTTAGGGATTTAGGGGTTTAGGGTTCTGCCTTGTCCAAGAAGTGCACCCACCGACATCGCTTGTCCAGGTGCTCGAAGATCCACCCCTGGAGCTCAGGCAAATCGGGAGCAAACTATGGATAGCCGCCTCCTGAGGGGTTTCTTATACTCAGGATTTTACGGCTTACGAGTTTCTAATAACTTACTTGTTGGTTGCGGCACATTGTAATTTCATAACCAAGTAGCAGTCGCTTGTACAAAGAGATTGTGGGTGCTGCATCTGGGATGCCTTCATGACTTCCCCACTGAGGGTCAGGGCATCTGGGCTTTGCAGATCTGGCGCTTCTGGGCTTGGCCTTCAGACTCTGTTGGCGCCAGACATCTTCGATGCTGACGTAAGTATCATGCATAAAGCTTAGAGGCCGTGGGTGATTTCTTCCTAAGACGAGCTGATCCGGGGCTCTGGGTCATGCTTGTCTACTTGAGCTCCTGTACTTAGAGACCGTCTCGCAAAAAGCCCCAAACAAAAACAGGTCCAACTGCCCACGAGGTTCAAAATACATCCCACACCCAAACCGAAACAGCATCCACACCTTAAGTGCGAACCTTTGGAGAGTCGGGATTCATGCACACTCTGCACATCGTACTGCCGAAATAACGGAAGACGCGATGGCCTTTACGTCTGACTTTGCCCAAAACACCTGGGTGGTTGTCAAAATTATGGTCCCTTTTGGGGTCCTTATTATAATTCGGCACCTATTATTTAGGGTACCCCAAAACAAAAAAGGGACCATAATTTTGACAACTACCCACTTGGGTATGCAACTAAAGGACTTCCTCTTCAGGCTTCAGCGCACTTGCGGAAGGTAGTAAGCGGAAAACCTATCAACCAAGCTGACTCATGCCTACTGGAGGGGCCGTATACTATTTAGAATAGGGTTTGGGGGTATATTATACGATAATTATAATAAGGAACCCCCAAAATAGTATTGGTAATTATTTTGGCTTCCTGTAGTACTCTCCCAGGTGCAGGTCCCAAATGCTGTGAGTTTGACATCTTCTGAGATCGGGCTTTTCTTGCTAGTCCTCGTCCAGAAGAACAAGCCAACTACTCGGATACCCATATACCCGTAAAAAGCCCAGACACTCAGCAAGCGTCGAATATGAACCGTACACCCTAAACCTTATTGGGTTTCAGGCTTCAATCCATGAGCCTACTTTAGATCTGTTCAGCTACTCAGCGCCCTCCTGCCTGGCAGTCGACCACTTCATCACAGCCCTTGCAACCTGGCAGACCGAAGTGGCACATCTGAAAGCAACTCACGGCACGCCTGAGATCAAAATCCTAAGTCGGGCAGCGTTCGTTCCAGCTAAGCAAGGCGACCCACCCTCAAAGTGCCCATCATCAAAGACAGCACCACTCACCCAGACCCAGGGTAAGCAGTAGTCCCAGAAACAGTCGTCGAGGGTTTCCACCAAATCCATCTTCCTCAATCCTGCAGCAGTGTGGGGCTTCGGATAGGAAGTCTCCCTTGTGGGCACTGAAAAGCATGTCCTACTTAGGTGGTCTTAGGTGTGGCGTGCGAGCAGTCCCAGGTGCCAACTGCAGTCATACCACGGTGGCCGAGGAAAAACGGGAGGCATTTGTTGTACACAGACTGCCCGAGTTTAGTTTAGGGTCTACAATCTACAAGCCATAATAGAAAATCAGTTGTCTGTGCACAACCCCTTGACGCACCGAAAGAAGCCCTAAACCTCTAAAGCGTCTTCAACCCTGAAACTCATTTTTTCGCATGACCTACTCCTTTTTTGCTAAACCTGTCAGCCATCCAAAACCTTAGACCCTAATCCATTAAACCCCGAACCCTAAACCATCCTAAGCCCTCAGACCCTAAACCCGTAAACCCCGAACCCTAAACCATCCTAAACCCTTAGACCCTAAACCCTCAACCGTAAACCCCCGGAGCGCAGCAGGGAGGACGGTCCCGTGGAAGGATCGGTCACATTGACTCCAGCAAGCTCCTGGGCTGCTAATGAAGGTTGCCTTTTTTTTATATGGGCCCTTATAATTTTCCAACTGCAGATACAGCAAGAATTCTAATCAAGGGTTTAAAGGGTATAGGGCTTTAAAGGGTTTAGGACCTTCGGATTTAGGGTTCAAAGTGTCTAATCACCTAAACCCTACACCCCCAAGGTCTGAGCCTGACGCCTTTAGAGGCTCTCGCGTTGCAGTTGGCCCGATTAACCCAAAGGATCCATGTACCCAAATAGTATATACTTAAGCCTTAAAGTAGTCTCTATAATGGTACTTTGGGGCCAAAGTATATACTATTTGGGTACATGGATCCTTTGGGTAATAGACAGAAATGAAGGCCTTAATGCGTAGAAACGATGATAGAATTATAAACACAGGGACCTGGAGGAACAGCATCAATGGTTCTTCATCTCCCTATATATTAATCAACCTCGATGACTTTGAGGGATGTGGTCGTTTCCCCAAGCCTGTACTAGCTATGCCCTGAACCATGAACTCGGCTTAGAGTTTAGGTTTCATAAGGCTGCTAACACATCCAGCATCGTATACCTGGTCACACAGCTATCCCTCTCTGGTTTACATTTGTTTCTAAAGTCTTCCGTTCAACGTCTAGGGTTTCTAAATCTGAGGCTGAAACCATACGACCTCCAAGATTACCAAGCAACCCACGCCGCACAGGTGCTCGTGCCATTCTGGGCTGCGGAGCCTTTTGAATTTCGGGTGGGCTGCTAAAGTTAATGGGGGTTAAAGTTCGGCGCTGCATGTATACAGGTTCGGCGCTTTATGTGAGGGATTGGCTTCAGCTTCCACGAAGCTTTTGGGCAGTATCTGCTCTTCGTTATGCGGGTTTGGTCTGGGTGTAGGGCCCTCCAGTGCCAGAAAAGGCAAGAAAACCGTGCACCGCTAGCTTCTGAGCCTACGCCCTACTCTGACCAGTAAACTCCCAAACCCTACACCCTGCGATGGCAAATGCAATCCTTTAGTCCTCACCTTGAGTCCTCAATTCAGGAACAAAGAGTCCTAGCAGGGGCCCATGGCTTGGGTCAGGTGCTTCGAGAGCCTTTGAGATTTCCGGCAGCCTGATTCGAGCCGGATCAGCCTCCTGCTTTCAGCTCGCTTTGTAACAGCTCCTCCAGTGTAGACTCTGGGAGTCGCAGACTGCCGGAGGATTCGTTAGGGTTTTTAGGGTTTAGTGGATTTTTCCCACCCGCCCAGCTGACAAAGTCGCACCGCAGGGAATTCGTCCGAAACCGACCACAGAAAGTTTGCAAGTCCCGGGTTAAGCTTTAGGGGTTTCGGGTTCAGTGGCACTTCTTCGAGTCGGAAAGCCATCTTAAAGACCCGAAACCCGAAAGGGCTAAACCCTAAAGCCAAAAGCATGGACGGCTTTAACTGCAGCTTCACAGTCGAGCGCTCTGTGTCTTCTTCTCGCCCACACACATGTTCATGCCGAGTAGGCCTACGAAGTTCACTAAATCCATTCGTCTCTCAACTCTGACAACCCCAAAAATCCTGAACTGAAGCCTACCCAGACCCATGTGAACCAAAGACCGCTGGATCCTTAAGAGGGTTTCGAACCTGAGAGTTTCAGTAAATGAGGAACCCCAATATCAATCCTACATAGTAGGAGCCTCAAAGTACGGTAACCATAGCCCGCCGCGAAATGTTCAGAACCCTCGACATTTTGCCGAGGCGCACGAGGAGAGGCGTTCCTGAGGATTGATCGACAGCGCCAGCAGTTCCCCTAAACCCCTAGAAGTATGATATATTAAATAATATTTTTCGTTTACCATATATATATATATATACATACATACAAATCAGCGGTTCCGCAATCTGACACACGCACATATACATATATACATAGATAGAACCGTATATCGATATGTATATAAAGCCCAGCCCCTCGGCCTCCGTGCCCACAGGGCATCGAGATTCTGATGAAAAGCCACGGGTACCTTTACGCAACCGCAAAGCCCCAGTCATGTTACCCGAACCCATGAGCCGAAGAAGGACGCTGGGTTTAGGGCCACTGCGGGCCTGGTATATATATATAATATAGCCCAGCCTCCTTATTGAACATGTAGGTATGTATGTGTATGTATATGTACACTTATATGTATTTATTTACAGTAGACAGTCATCTTATCCACACTGTGGTGGCCTCTGCGGGCGGCTTGATCACTGCACGCGCCACGAAGGCGGAGGCAACCGCGGAAAGCAACGCCAGGGAGATGCCACCTGTAGCCCATTAGCCCCGCTGCGACTCCTCCTCCTCCTCCTCCTCCTCTGCCTGCTACTGCTGCGAAGGGAGCCTGTCAAGAATCTACCTAGAGGTTTAGATCTAGATCTTATGCAGAGTGCCTTTGCTAACTGTTGGCAGACATCGTAGCACCTGCATGGCTCTCCATCTTAATCTTGCGACTCTCGGGCGGCAGCAAACGCTGCGCAAGTGCTTAGGCCCATATAAGCGGTTGTTGAGCTCGTCTGGTCTCCTTCGAAGCTTCGAACAAGTAGTCGCACATAACCGCAACCGGCACTGCATCAAGGGAACGGTTTTCGCTGTCAGCTCGCAACATCCTGCATTGCCATTCGCAAGCCTTTGGCTTGGAACGGCTTCAGCGATTTCTCGGCTGTACAAGCGTTGCAACCGCAACATCTGGACTGCCTCTGCAATCCTGGCAGCATTGATTCGTCTACAAAGGCGAAGCTTCGCTCTTTGTCTCTCTCCCTTCGGGAGGCCAGTTCGGGAACCTTGTGCAAAATGCGCGGAAACGCGGCATGAATTCGAAACACGTGTGCTACGTTATGCAGCTCATGATATCCCTGTGCAGTAGGGCTGGTGGCGGCTTTCTACGTGATGCATCACTTGAACATACCTGTAACAATGATGCACGCTACTAGCGAACTGCGCTGCTAAACAAAGAAGTAAACGCAAATACACACATGCATAAACATAGCCAAGTGTATGTATGTCTTCTCTACATAAATTAAAAGGAATATGTACATATACATATACATATATACACACATAAATACACCCGTATTTACGTACGTGCATACATACGTATGTAGGTTTGTATGTGTGCATGCATGTATATTGTGCGTGCCCAATCTGAATGTACTCTATATTGCATGACTGTGCAACTACGCGTATACCTCAGAGCCCAAGCTCACCTGCACATGTCGACGCAGAGCTGCCGGAAGTCTCCTTGGCAGGCGAGCCGAAGTGGAGGATCATGTGATTAAAGACGTATGTGGGGCTTTAAATAGTGACGTGACTGCTCAAGCCGAGGGTAAGTCTGCGGAGGCTACATAGAGTTTGATCGTTTCGGCACACACTCCTTCCCACGTCCCCTCGACGCCCCGTGTAGAGACGATCGCTTATAGGATCAAGGAATATATCTTACAACCCTACTTGCTAGGTCCTCTGATCCTTGTACACAGCATAAAACCCCACACTCGTAGAGGAGCCTGCAAAACCCTGCCTACAAAGTCCCCCGACCCCTTCAGTACCGGCCTCAGAAAAGCCACTGGGAGGACCGAAAAAAGAAACAGGCGCGAGATCCTATAAATGTCTAAAAGAAGCCTCGCTAAAGGCTGCTATAACAGCTACTAGAAAGCCGAAACCGAAGAGGATCAGGATCCTAAGCCTTTGGCAACTTGCTACGTTGTGGGAGTTTAGCTTCTGGCTTTAGCGCCCAACTTTTTGCCGTAGTTTCCGTAAACCTAAGGCCCCGGTACAGACCCAAGCGCGAGGCGAGGGACCACTGAACAAGCGAGGCACCTCACTTTGAGTATCCTTATATAGCCAGAAAGCTCTTATGAGGCCCTCTAGACCCAGAAAAGAATCCAGACGAATCCCTGCACCACCCGGTCGTCGTTCGTGTCTTCTTTTGCCAAGCGGCTTCAATTAAAGGCCGGTGCTGTGGGAATTCGACGGATGCTCCGATAATAATCGCCTTACGAGGGGTGTACGATTCAGGGTTCAGGGTGCCCTTCTGTTGTCGGAGCGAGGGTTAGGGGCTGAAAGATTTTGCTTTTAAGGGCCTAGGAATAGTTGTTGGGTTCAGGTTTCCGATAAAGGGCTCAGGTTCAGCGGCTTTGACGGTTTCGGGTTTAGGTCTTTTTACAGTTTCGGGCTAAGAGTTTTTGGCGTTTCGGGTCAAGGGCGGGCTTGGGTTTTGAGCGTGTACGGGTCTCGTACATATAGACTTTTCAAAGCATTGTCGTCGGGCCTTGTGCGGTCTTTGTAACTTGGAGTAGCGCATAAACTTGGTATGAAACGGCATTCCAGCCTCGATGTCTTTGTATTTTTGAACGTTCGCGATTTTTCTTTCTTCTGGATGTTTTCGCATATTCTTTGATGACTTTCGCGGAACTTTCGGGCGGCATGTTTTCTAGCCGCAGTATAGCAGTAGTAGAACTAGTCGCAGTAGTACTGCTAGCTGCTAGTGGAAAATGCGTTGTAGTAGTAGTAGTAGCAGCAGCAGCAGTAGCAGCAGTAGCAGCAGCAGCAGTAGCAGTAGCGGCAGGGGACTTTGGGGGTACCACTTTTTGGATGCAGTTATGAGAAGGATCCCGATGTTTGGAGTCGGAGCTTGCGTCCTCGATTGCGGTGAGCTCCCCGAGTTCTTGGCTCAACCCTAAACCCTCTTTTGCATCCAACCCTAAACCCCTAAACCTCTTGGTATGTTGCGCCCAAAAACTGAAGGAGACGCCCGAGTCGGGACCCTTCTCGAATCGGTGATTGCAGAAGAGGCAAAACCTTGGGGGAGATTTCGGATTCGTAGCTCTTGGGATTAGGGTTGAGAACGGGAGTTTAGGGAGATTCCGGATTCCTATTGTGGTTTGGGATCTTGGGTCCAGGGCTTCTAAGTTTAAGGCTTAGGGTTCTAGGTTTTGGCTTTTAGGCGTTTGGGGCCAAGTTGAAGGGCTTCTTACTTCTTGGGGTTAAGGTTTAAAGGTAAGGGAAATTTCGGATTCTTGGGTTGAGGCTTCGAGTATGCTTGGGCCTGGGGCTTAGGAAACCTTAGCACTGCACTCTGAACTCTAAGCCCTTCTCTACCCATAGGCTCCATAGTAATTCCTTTTTGGGATTACCTTATAGGATTCTATATATGAACCCCAAAAAGGAACTATTATGGAGCCTCTGGGTACCCGCCGTGGTTGGTGTGTTAGCGTCCGAAGCGAGGCTAAGTTCCGTGTTTGCTTCTCAAACTTTAAGTGCTGCTTTTGTAGAGCTTGTAGCAGTTGCGGAGACCTAAGTCCAGGAGTGCAGTATGTCGCGGGTTCGGCTGGGGGTAGAGTGAGAGACGTGACGCAACCGGTGCTGCTGTAGCCACTGATAGCTGCAACCAAAGCCCCGAAAAACCGACTTATGATTATCACGGAAGCGAACAAGTAGATTGCTTCACCTGGTCGACGCTCTGCTCGATTGTTGTTTTACCAGAAAGGATGCAGTCAGAGCTTAAGTCTTAAGGCCTGGACCTTGTGCGTCTAGGCTCTATACGGCTTGCAGAGATTTGAGACGTTGGGTTCAGGGTTCAGAACTTAAGGACAGGTTTCTGGGGTTTCAGGCTTACAGTTTACGGTCTTTCAACACCTCAGAGCCCTGAGCGAAAATGAGCTCAACATTCTCGAGGGGCGATGAGAGCATAACCTCGACATCTTTATGAAGGAGCTGTGGGGACTGAACCTGCGCATCCATCGATCCTAAAACCTCAATCGGAGTGTGCTATGGTCCCAAGGGTCCAAGTAATGGTATATCATATACTTTTGAGGCGCAAATACCTACTATAATGGTACTTGGTCCCTTTGGGTGGTATCACATAGAGGATGCAAACTTCCACCAGGCTCAGTTTTCGGTTTAGGCTTTGGACGGCTCCAATGCGAAACTCTTCGGCCCAAACCAATCCAAGCATAAAGGTCTCGGACTCCCACCCCAACAAAAATATGTATGTATATAAACATGTATATGTACATGTATAGAATCGGTAACAGGTAACAGATAATCGCTACCAGATAATCGACAAAGGAGAGTAGATGGTATAAACTACATACATATACATAGATACATAGATAGATACATACATACATACATAGATAGTTACATACATAGATACATACAAAGATACATGCATACATACATACCTGCGTACATACGTACATACATACATACATGCATACATACATGCATAAAATATAATATAACTGAAAAACAGCCCATGCCCTGAAGCGCCAAATGCCAGTCAGAGCAGCGCTTCCAAGTCCAGTTCCCCTTTTCCCTGGCTCAGTTCAACTGCTTCAGGTGTGGGGGTTCACGGTTTAGGGTTTAAGAAGCTGGGTTTAGGGTTTATGGTTTAAGAAGCTTACTCAGGGTTTAAGGCTCAGGTTCAGCTGCTTCACGTGTGGGGCTTACTTAAGGGCTGAGTAGTTGGACCTGAAGTTTCGTGGTTTAGGGTTTCGGGCTAGGGTTTAAGGAATTGTCCCAAGTAGTAAGGAGCTGAGTGCCCTAGCACAAGAAAGGAAAACCTTTTCTCAATTATGAAAGGATTACATATAAACCCCCAATCAGTTAAAGGTGACCTACTCAGCTACTAAGCTTATGAGGTAAAAGACAGGATGGCTTGGCTGTCCAGGGCTTTGCAGATTGGAAGTTCAAATCCCCGGTTTGGATCATTGGATCCTTCGGCTACGTGTTCGTCGGGGCATGGTGCTGCGAGTCCGCCGTCACAGGAGTGTTTCGGCTAGGGCATGTTCCCATCTTGTCGGCTCTGAGTTCGACGGGTCTGAGGCAACGTAGCGAAATGGTCACTGCAAGTGGTCTAGGATCGAGCCGTTCCAACACTCACCCAGGCTTGACAAACTCCAACAGACTCTAACCGCCGTGCGCAAGCCCCAATGCCAATTCCCACAGCCAAAGACCCAACGCTCTTGAAACAAGGACACGACGCAGGCATCAGCACTTCTGCCTCCCTATCCCTAAACCCAAACCCTAAACCCTAACCCCCGAAGCCCTAAACCCGTCAGCGCTTTCGGCCTCCCTATCGGCATCGCGCCATAGCACAGCGATCCGCTCAGGAGAGAGATGGTGTCCAGGAGGGACCTCACTCAAAGCAATTCGGCTTGGCGGTTTTGGACGACCAGGCCTACAACTCACTCAAAGCAATTCGGCTTGGCGGTTTTGGACGACCGGGCCTACAATGGTATTCCCGTATCGTACCGATCTTTCAATATTTCTAGTTACATATATATATATATATACACACGTAGAACTATGATTAGAGTAATCAGAGTATAGTATACCCTGCAACGCTGTGCGACATAAAGTCGGGGCAAGGGTTCCAAAGTTTGTTCCCAGGGTTCAACGAGGCTGCGTAATATAGGCGCCTTAATAATTAGAATAGGGTTTTGGGGTACAATATACTATAATCATTATAAGGAACCCCAAAATAGTACAGATAATTATTAAGGCCCCTATATTCAGCTTTCTGTCGTGCTCGATGAGGTGCGGCTTCGGGCTTCGACTCTCACACTCTCACTGGGCATGCACGGATTCATGAGTTTCGGGTTTACAGGGTGTACGGATTGGTGGCATCATGGGGCCATGTACCTCCTTTATGGGCTGATGGAACTTAGGTTCGGGCCTTGGGAGAGTTTGAAATAACCAACGGTATTTGTTTTGCCTCCCGCCTGGCTAGGACGTTTCGGGCTGAAGGTTGCTTAACCATAGGGACCCTTAGGGGGGTAGGGGGGAGGGGGGTAGGGGACTATACTTACTGAAATTCGGGCCTCATTAAGTCCTTGTTGTGGGTTTAAGGCCCCTTACCCCCCTGCCCCTTGGGGAGGGCTTGAGATGTTCGACCGAGATTTTTCAGCATTGAGGGCCGCCCCAGAGGAACCTAACTTCTGTTCATGAGCTTAGCAAACCGCTTCCTATCGGAACAGCTGTTGGAGCGCACCCCGAAGCACTGAGTATGTCCCTGTGTGGTGATACCATAACTACCCCAAAACCCTATTCTGGTGATGAAGGTCCCTGTACTATACTCTTATTGTAGCCCCAAGACTACCCTTACAGTACCCTTCATTATTCATTATATGAATTATATGATTATAATGCCCCAATACCGAAATTGCTCCCTTTCTGGTACCCACGACGACGAGCCTTGAGGTAGTCGTGAAGCAAGCTCTCGAACTCATCCATGTCAATGGCCTTGGCTCAAACTGAAGTATAGGGGCTTCGGGCTTAGCGTTCACGGTGCAAAAAACTGAAGTCCTGAAGCCTCATATTCGAGCACGGTTTTTGCGGCGGGGTATAATTATGTTCTACTAAGATTATGTCGGGACTACTATGAGGGGATACTGTTCCGTGTCATTCCGACCCCCTGCAGTACGGGTGTAGTACGGCTGCCTTCGGGGTATGACATAAAATTGGCGTAGGGCTTCGGGGCTCAGAGGATACCAACATCCTGGGTACTGGCTTACCTCTGTAAGGGCTGCTACAAGGCTACTATGACGACGTTCAATATAGCAGAGTCACGATCAGGGTATTCTAGGATTTATACTGTGCTATTATGTCCACAGCAGTGGTTCTGACACGTCGAGTTGTCCGGACTTCTCTGAGAAAGTCTCACTGCACCCTCACTTCTCAACTCTGCAACAATGGGTCTGCAGACAAGATCAATTTTCAGGACTTGCGCTAGTGATTAGGACCACGCATTATGCTGGCAGCTTGCTTACTGCAGGCCGGCCTGCCGAAAAAGATTCCACCATGTAATAACCTCAACCTCGGACGCGTGAAGCTCGACTAAACCCCAAATCCAAACCCCCACCAGCAAACCCGAACCCCCTACAGTAGACCCGAATCCCTATATTTCGAACCGTGCCCTTGAGCGTTTCCCTTGATTTTCATCATCCGAGGTTCCCCGCTGCCATCCTGGCATCAGAACTCAGTTTAAGGCTTAGAATTTCGGGCTTTTCCCTCAGCTGCACAGGGTTTAGGGATTTCCTCTTAGTTGCTGAGTTCATAAGCGCTAAGAAGTGTACACTTTCGGTTTTATAGTGGGTAATATTCTCCCGAAAAGTGTAAAGTGTATCCACTCAGCTACTAAGTTACTAAGTCCTTTAGGTCTTTTTGTTGAAGGACCCTTTGGGGATTAGGGTTCTTCCCTCAGTCATCATGGCTCTGTACAAACAACAACCAACGAAATTCAAAAAGTGTTGCTCATGACTTCACGATGTGCTAACCAGAATCATTCAAATTCTACACGTGACTCATAATTTCACGAAGACGAACCGTGACCGTCGTCGTCACCGCTGCCTAGAAGGACCGTGGCCTTAGTGATACAGACAACCTACTGCTCAGCAGGATGGTCCAACTACTGCACTGCTCACCATAGCATCTGAGGTCTTGCACTAGACATTGAAGCAGAAGAACTCACTTCCACGAAGACTTCGATCCCGAACTCTACCTCCCGAACCTCTGGCACTTTGAGCTTTCAAGCTGTCGGGACTCCGGTTTGCTTTGCACCCCCATGGCTAAGGTGTCCTGTGACGAGGACACCTTATGTGCCTCAACAATAGCTTATAGCAACCCTTGTGGTAACCCAATACTGAGCCAAACTCCCAGGAGAACTTAGCCCCGCTGGTTTGGAACTGCCCATCTGAGAAATTCGCTGGACCCTGTCGGAGCACATCTCTCCAAGCCCAAGGCGTCTGCTTCCAAAATGTCAAATCCTGCGGGCCCCAAGCCTCATCGTAGCGATCAAACGCTTCTTTGTAGCGCTCCAGCTGCAGCACATTGATGCCTAACCTCGGCGGCTGTTGCGTGGGCGTCTTGGACTGACTAACCATGAGTTTAAGTCTAACTGTCGGTTCCAGTTGGACCGCCTGGATGTCGCTTGTAGGGTTGAATGCAGATCTGCGAGAAGTGCAGCGTCAGCAGCTGCAAGTATGAAGAGCTATACATGGGGGCATCATCAGCAACTCCTGTAGAATAAAGAACTCGAACCTTGCAGAGTGAACTTTCAAAACAATCCCTTCCACACAGCCCACAGCTTCTGAGAGGACTCTGGACCCTAAACCCTAACCTTACATGCCGGGAGACTCCGAAAGCGATTCTGGTGAAAGACAGATTGTAAGCGCGGGTTCAGCTTTCGACCAGGTCCCCAAAAGCAAGCAGTTCGAAAAGGAGCAAGAGCAGTAATAACAAAAGTGGCAAATCATGATAATACATGTTCGAATGTAATAGTAGTACCGACAGTCATGAAAATCGCGATAACAATAAGACTACGTATACCCAGCATGTTCCACCTGAGGGCACGACTTCCTCGCAAGGTAGCGGTAAGGGAGATCCTCCTGTGCAGGGCTCTCACAAAGTCTCGAACCTCGAAGAGACGGGGTTTAGGATAGTCCTGCTGTCTGAGGGTGGAAATGCCATTGGTCGTGATCCTGATAGGTTCTTGTCGCCCGGATGTTGCTACCGTAGGGGTAGCAAAGAGTCGAGTGACATGCAAATCAAGATATTCATTGTAGCCTACGTCCAAAGGTTTACAAAACAATGTATGATAACATGTGTACGCATTCATCTGCGCATGTATGTGTGTATGGGTCTGGGGCTGCATATTGTGTGTGTGTGTGTGTTTGCTTGTTGATTTGTTTGTTTGTGGTTTTTGCGCTCGTTATGTCTCTATTCATGTGTGTATGCATATTATTATCGGCACACGCACACGCACGCATGAGGTTACATGTAGGCCGAAAACAGCCGAGAGACATCATTCTGCAAGCGGCATCCATTCATGAAGACAGCCAGTGCTCGATTTCACATGTATGTGCCTGCTTGCTCTGTTGGTGCTGGCACTTGGTTATTTGGCAATGCGGGGCATGACTGTTTGCTCTGCGTCTACCACATCAGTTAAGCTTGACATCACTATTGTCATGACTAACCTCAGAATTGCCAATGCTAATTACCGTGGTTGCTGTTGCTGCTGTGATTGTCGTTGGCTGCGGTGGCTACGTTGGTTCCGGAGAGTGCAGCGGCTGGTGCAGCCCGCATATACACTAATATGTACATTCATCCATGCATGCATGCAGCCAAAAACACAGACACCCAGAAAGGCTTCCATACATGTCTCTCGAAGGGGGTCCGTAAGTATAAGACACATGGACGGAGTACATGCATGCGCATTTGGTAAATTTAAGCGACAAGAACCGTCGTGCCACCTGGCTCCACAAAGATCAACTGTAGAACCCTCTAGACCCACCTTTAGCCCTAAAGCCAATCCAGCCTGAACAGGACAGCTCCACTCCCTTGCTTTTGAGTTTGAGCTCCAGGGCTTCTGCCCCTAGGGCTTCAGGGTTTGGCGGGTAGGTCCTTGGTCACGCAGAGGTAGTTCGAAAAGCCGAAGGCCGCGAACCACAATGCGAACCTTTGCCCGTCACACACGTTGTTTTCCGCTCTGCCGAATGCGACTATGGTTCGGGTTCACCCTAAACTATGTAAGCCGCTAAGCCTTAAACCTTACACCCTAAAGCCTAGGTAAACCCGAAGACCTAAACTCTCTCACTCAATGTCTATCGGGCCCCTGTGTGAGTACCAAGACACTACCGTGAGGAAACTTCAGGAAGGGTAAGAATATTTCATGTTTATGCAATTTGGATTTGAGCCGGATCGGATGGTTTAGGGCCGGGGCACTGGGATTTCAAACGTCATGCGGAAGGACTCAACCAGGCTCCCGAAGCGCAGTAAGGGAACTTTCTTCTGATCTGAGCAGGGCCATGCCAAAAAGCCTCTTCAGTCTGGATCGTTCTCGAAATCAGGGTCATTTTTGGTCCCGAAAACAGTACGGCACCCTTACAACAAGGATCCTAAAAGGGACCCTAATTTGGAGAACTACCCAGAAACTCCGGGCTGCAGACTCCACCATACTCCACCACAGCACCTAGAAGCTTAATCCGTCCAAACTCGCTAGCCCATCCAAGACTTACGAACATGCTCGGCCGCATCATCACCATCATCATCAGCAGCAGCAACCATAGCACCAGTATCATGACCAGCTTACGTTGTGGCCTTCGGGCGCTTCATGATCTATATGACTGTTTCGATTACCGTAACATGTTTTAGTTGGTTTGTTGACTTGCAGGACCAATCCAGCAACCCGATCACCGATCACCGGGCCACCACACCCCACAAATTATGAACTCCGTGTGGCAGGCACACTAGCCCCTAGCAACCCCAGGCTGAAATCCTGATATGGGACATAGGTAGCAGGAGGCTGAACATTTGTTGATACTATAGCCCGTTAGTGTTAGTCTGTACCGCCTACAACTAATGATATTGATTGCCAGGGCCCCCATATTGAAGAGGGACGTTGCGAAGTCTCCTTAACCCAAAACCCTTAACCCCCGGCAAGGTGCTCTTTGCAAGTGACACCTCCACTTTTCCTGAAGTCGGCTTGCCGGAACGCCTGATCCATGTTCAACACTCGAGTCTGTAGGGATTAGCGGGTTAAGGTTAAGGGGTTAGGAGTTTTGGGCTTCGTTTACCTTTGGTCTCCATTGTAGTTCCTTGTTTTGGTTAAACCAAATATATATTAAGGATGCTACAGGGTAAACCCAAAAAGGAACTACAATGGAGACTACAGGTAGACCCTGAAATACTGGATGCGTCTGTTTAACTGTTTGCATCCAGACCTCTGGTATATGCTCTGGCTCAAAGGTTCACAAGCTTTAATATTAAACCGCAAGCTCACCCCAAACAGCCTCAAAGCCTTGCTCTGTCCCTCCTGGTGCATGGCCTACGGCTTTGGGAGATTCGCAACACCCCATGTTGACCCTGTCGTCTGGGGCTGATTCGTTCAGGGCTGCTTCTGGCAAAGTTGTCCGAAATCCGAGTGGTGCGCGGCAACACTTTATGAGCTCTGGGTGTTCACTAGCCCGTTTCATGCAGATGGTTAAGCGGCATGACTCAAAAGAAGGCGGATGGCATGTATCCTTTACCGTAAGCCCTGGTGTTTGAGAGAAGCGTGCCTTGCCGAAGACTGTGTCTTAACTGCTTGCTCCGGCTTCCGGCATTCGGGGCTTCGGTTTCTTGAATTGGGGTTTCAGCTTCCCTAGGAGCCCTAAACCCAACGACCCACGGGGCCCAAGCAGAGGCTCTTGGAAGCCTCTGCGGCCAAGCCATGAAATGGAACAAACCGCCCCTATCCTACAGACCTGCACTTCTTCAACCCCTAAACCCAAAAACCCCTAAACCTGCTCTTCCCCGCATCTCTTTAAAACTGCGATTGGCCCTATGAGCCCGCCCGAAGCCTCCGACACAAAGCGGTCATCCAACTGCTCGGTGGACTCCACGCCTGTCCTTTTGTTGGGCATGGGGTTCAAGCTTCAGGATTTAACAAGATACCCAGAGGCTCCGTAATAGTGCATTTTTGGGGTTCATTAATTGAATCCTATAAGGTAATCCCAAAAGGGATTACTATGGAGCCTATGGGTATGTAGATACACATTTATCTAGACGGAATACAAAAAGTACGCTAGAGAAGGTCTGGGCCAGGGGGCCCAGGGCTTCTACGAGCTCATTTGTTAGTGCTATTATTAGAACCCTAAACCCTAAACCGGTTTGAATAGCCTAGGGACCTCAACCCGGGAGAAGCAATCCTCGTGTGCGGGCTACGGCCACGTCCTTTGGTAAGTTGCACGACACTTCTGCGACATTTACGCAGTCCTCTTACTTACAACTAACGTGTGCGGACTCTAAACCTCGACAAGGCAAACAGCAGCATAAACACCTGAACTCGACCACTCTGGGAAGCACTGGGAACTGGACTTAGGTTCCAAGGTCCACTGTCTGGGGTCTTTAGTTTTATTGCTTTCGGGCTTTCGGAAATCAGTCGGACTCAGGGTGCTTCCCTTGTGGAGCCCTGCAAGCCATCACGTCTCGACTGCAGATGTGGCACAGCTCGCATAGCACGGCTGCAAAGTTCCGCATGTCGAACCTCCGGAGCTGACAACAGGGAGCTGTGAAAAGCCTCCTCCCAGCAGCAAACTCCTTGTAGGCTTTGACCCTAAACGGTAACCGAAAACCCTAGACCCTAAACCTGTGATTTCCCTTGTAAACCAAGGACGAAACAGACTGATGAGGTGTCGGCTGCAGGGATCACATTCATGTAGGGTTTCGTTCTTTGTTGAGCTCCTTTTTGTGTCTGCCCAACCATCTGAGCTTCCATAAGGGTTTCGGGCTTAGGGCTTTGGGCCCAAGTCGGTCATAGAAGAGCTCGATAGACATGCATACGCTGTGTACACGACGTGGCTGGCGGAGGATCTGAGACGTTATGGTGCTTCCTCCCCAGACCTTCCAAAATCCCTTAATTAAGGAATGTACCGTATATCATAATAGGATCCCTATTAAACTAATTTGAGGTATATTCCTTAATGAAGGGATTTGGGAAGGTCTGGGTCCTCAAAGGGTTTAGCAGTTCAGGGTTCCCCATCGAATCTCATTGGCTTTTTATCTACTATGGTGTTAACTACGTGGTTCCAGACAGGTCTATGACCCAAAGGCCCCAAAGTAGTTCCTTTTTGGGGTTCAGATTTAGAATTCTATAGGGCAGTCCCAAAAAGGAACTACTTTGGGGCCTATGGGTAGTAGGAACACTCCGACGAGACTTCGAGCTAGAAGTGTCGAAGGAAGGACTCTTGTCGCCGAGCAGCCGCACCGTGAAGAGATTGGTCCCATCCTTGGTCCAGGGTTCAGGGTTCAGGGAGTCTGCCCTTAACAAATCGTGATGATGTCTGGGCTTGTGGCGGCTGATTAAGTAAATCCTAAAATTGAATTTTGAAGGTGTCGAAACGGGCTGATGCATGTACTTTCCAGAGCTACCAGACCAGCAGAAGACGCGACGAAAGATTACCAGCGATCAGAGATAGCATGGTCTTTCAAGCACTCTCCCCAACGGGCTCGCGAACTGCTCCTGATTGCAATGGTATAAGATCCTTGTAACCATTTTTTAGGAATGAGCTTGGATAATGGTAGACTTCATCTTTTACATGCAGCCCATGTCTGAGCCTCTGGACTAAGACCTCACCCCGCCTGCATAATGTCAGGGCCTTCATAAATAGAATAGGGTTTGGGGGGTATATCATACTACGGTGGAGGGTTTAGGGTTTAAGGATATTATAATCATCATAAGGAACCCCGGTATAGGTGATTATTAACTCGAGCACGATCTTGTCACAAGCCAGCTGAGGTAGGAGGGTTGAGTGATGCACAGACCCAAGGGCAAGTGTTGCTCCAGAGGTGGCCGCCTCCGCTGCTGAGCCAATTACTACAGTACCGTGCTCCTAATCGGATGCTTTCTTTGCACGACATTCTCGGAGGCCCACGGACAAGTCTCTACAGATTAACAGGCTTGTGTCCAGTGCCTGCAACGAGCCTGCTCATGAACACCCAGACATTAAAACGTGATTCGCACTACAACCCCCTACAACCAATCCCCTTCTGGCAGTAGAGTGTAACAGGTTCTTCGGTGTGAAATGGCCGAGCATGTCCAGCAGTGAGCCTATGCGGTCAACTACCTCCGCAGAACGCGAGACCTTTCGTCAATTTCACGTGCGCCATCGCGACTGTACAGCGAATGTAGAAGCTGTGCAAGTGCTGCAATTATTGTCAGGCTGGATCAGACAGAACGCAGAATCGTTTCAGAGACAAGGCAAAGCTTGGTGCACGTGGGCCAGCGGTTGCGTGACGGCAGCTTCTGGCCTTCATTCTTGTTCGCGAACAAAGACATCGTGTCTCGACTCATGCAACATCTTGTGCAGCCAGCCGCCTCCAACCAATCGCCAACCCGACGCCAGCCAACACGTATGAGCTCAAGAGATGTGATGGTGCAGCTGTAAAAGAGGATACAATCAAAGATACCGCTGATATGCTGCTGCTGGTGGTGAGGAAGATGACTTCAAGTGAGACGTGATCGTGCCACTTTATCTCGCCATGTTCGATTAAACAACCACCTGCCTGTTCTATTCGGAATACTCCCAACCCCGACACCGTCCTCAGGGAGCCCCTAAGCCTCTTAATCCACAGGCCAGCAGACGTAGTCTGCACAGTACTTCTTGAAGATGGCCAGGGATTGTTGAAGGACCTGACTTCGGGTTTAGGAGATCTTCGTTTTGAGTGCTCTTCCGTTGGGCTTTCATCGAGCGGTCTAGGGTTAAGGATTTAGGAGTTAAGGGTTTAGGGCCTGGGGTTTTAATGCATTCGGGGGTCTCCCCTGGTCTATCAGAGCAGACATACAAATTTGGTAAGGACACAGCCCAACACTGTCTCACGTGTCGTCTCAGCTTGGGGTCTAACGCAGGATTTTGACCAAGGACTAGGGTTGTGGGAGAGGAAGATTGTAGGCTGGTGCTTGCGGGAGTACAATATAGTAGGTTGGTGCTTGGGGGAGTACATGGCTATTGGGCACTTGGACTAAGCTCGTATTGTCTACACTCAATGAACGCTCATAACCCCTGTGTGACAAACTGACCCCATGTCTCATGCTAGTTTCTCTGGTTTGGCTTATCTTTGGACGGTGCCCCTGCTCGACCCTTGTGCAAGTTGAGGTATCGCAAACAGGGCCGAGATGCCTCAAGGACACTCCTTCAGCCCACCCTCCGGCTTCCACTCTTGCTAAGATGGAGGCCTGAATTAGAATAGGGTTACTTTAAGGTTCCTTCTGAAACAGTTTAATAAGGCCTACTATAATTATAAGGGCTTTCTGTCTTTCTAGCTGATGCCCAAGATTCTGCAAAGAAAGAAGTCAAGAAAGATCCTTCACGAAGGTGCTGCAAGGGCGAGCCTGAATCCCGGATGGGCCCCAAAGGCCGGAGAAGCAAACAGCCCTAAGACCCTCAAACCCTAAACCCGAAACTCTTAAACCCGAAACCCTAAACCCCTAAACCCCTGTAGACCCCTAGACCCCTAAACCCCTAAACCCCTAACCCCTAAACCCCTATAACCCGAAACCCTAACTTCTTCGAGTGGCGTAGATGGGAATTCCCAACTCTCGGGCCAACCACGCCTCTGACTTCGCCTCACCTCAGGGCTACTGGGTTTCCCTAATGCTCCAGTTACCTAAATCATGGGCTATTGGGCTACAAAACATATATATATATATATATATATACATATACCTCATTTGTATATCTATCTGCACATGACTCTCTCTATATATATATATGTGTGTGTGTGTATAAGGATAGATATATATGTATATATATATATATTCACATACATACATACATATATATATATGTTCAGTAACCCACTAATTACGCAACTGGAGGTTTGGGGTTGGGGGCTTTGGGAGATAGGGCTCCAGGGGAGTGAAGTCAGAAAGGTCTAGACTAAAGGGTTGAGGGTTTAAGGGTACGCCACTCGAAGAAGTTAGGGTTTAGGTTTTCGGGTTTAGGGGTTTAGGGGTTTAGGAGTTTAAGGGTTTAAGGGCTTGAGGGTTTAAGGGTTTAAGGGTTCAGGGTTTAAGGGTTTAGGCTTTCGGGGTTGAGGGCTTCAGGGTTTAAGCGTTTATTTCCCTCCTACGTACCTAGCAAGGACAAAGCCCACATTGCAGGGTAACTCCGAAGTAACAGTCGAAAAAGCTGTTCTCGTGACAGCTAATTGTAGGGCTCCACGACAAGGTAACTTGATGGCCGAAAGCATGAAGCGCAGCAATACAAAGACATTTCGAGTTCACTCATTCCGAGTCTGGTTTCACCCATTTTAAATGAGTCATGTTGTAGCCATACACAAGTCTATCTTCGCTAGCGTTTAAGGGTTTAGGGGTTGGGGGTTGTAGGTTTACGTTTTAAGGGTTTAGGGGTTGAGTTTTTTAGGGCAGTTTGGGGCGGGAACGGGCTTTCAAAGTTGACTACGAAGACATGACAAAGCTGCATGTACCGCCACTTCCGTACAGCTGCCGCTGTTTGGCATTTGATCATAGGGACCCTTAGAGGGGGTGGGGGGGTTAGGAGACCATATTTCGATAGTGTCAGGTCTGTAGTAGGTACCCTGCCAATATTTAGTCGTGTTCCAATTTTAGCGCTAGTACGGTATTATCAGCCTGGCGTGCGCACACTACTTTAGTTCTCTGTCATGAAAGCAATTTGGTATGTGTGGGCAGACCATATGAGCACTGCCCTGGCCTACCCTTCTCCCCCTTACCCCCCCTAAGGGTCCTCTTGATTTGAGCTATTCTGTTGAAGCCGGACGGAACACCCTCAACCTCTGAGACTGTTGAGCTCGCATAGGTCATCGCTCGCCGGAAACCACGAAAGCCGTGACAAAGAGCACAGGCCGATGCACCCTCTAGTCATGTAACTGTCGGGTGGTGGAACAAACTTCAAAATCGTAAGCCCTGCAGCCACGGCAAAATTGTGAACGTTCGAATCCGGAACTCAAGCCGAGACGCTGATGACACTGTCTGCCTTCTGGACACGGGGCCTCGGACCAAGTCGGTCACTCCGACACTTATCTGACTAGGAATGTGGGTCTTCGTTGCGCTACGACCAATTAGAGCCAGCCGAGCTTTACAAACAGCATGGTTGCTGTAACTAGTGCAATTGTTCAGCCATGATGATTGATTGTGAGACTCGTGAACTCGCATTGTTGATAATCGTGCCGCGGCTGGCCGTGGGGCGATGCCCGACAGCGAGCATGACTGCTGCGATAGCCACGGGATGGTCGCTGATGGCAGGTGCTTTCAAACTCTTTGGCACTGCTGCTTTGAATGTCGGGATTGCCCAAACAGTGTGGAAACTGTTGCCATTAGTCATACGTCTTATCCTGTAGCTGGTGCTGGGAACCTGCATTTATGCCGCCCAACACCGCGCTCCATGCCTGCATTAACATGTTGCGCACACGTGCCCAAAGGACATACAGTAGGACTCCAACAAACGAATCCGATGATGGAGACTGAGCGGCCTGTGCCAAGGACGGCCGGGTCCATCCTACACAAGGACCGAGGACGATCAAGTTGCCAGTAAAGACATCAAGATCAGGCCCTATACCCCCAGACTCCAGCACGAAATGGGTACGTATCTCGGCAAAGGGAATGCCAGAACGGTGACCTTAAAGAGGTTTGTCATGCTTTCGTCCATGTTTGTCCAGCAGGTCAGTTCTCTCGAAGAATTCAATCGTGCTCCAAGGAAACATGAACCGTGGAATCCTCAAACACAAGCACACCGACACCTTCTGGAGACTGCCCGGCCCTAACCTCGACAGCTCCTTGCAGCTAAGAAGCCCGGCAAAGAAATCGACCTGGGCGCCAAATTTCGCTCCTCGCCGAAGCGGACCTGCCAGGGACCCGGTGATAGGAAAGGACAGGTCCGAGACCTTCAGCTGACACCCTTCCTAAAACACCCGGAGATCCAGCGAAAGAAACGGTTGAACCCCGTATCTCAACAATGATGCCGCGCCTAGTCGACCTCTGCTTGAAACTCCAGAGTTCCGTCGCTCCGAGATGGAAGGCCTACGGCTTCCCCCTGAGGACAGGGATGCCAGGTCCGAGTCAATGGACTGCCTCGAAGGCTGACGGTGAGGGCTCGCACCCTGGCCCTCCCGGGCATCTGGGTAGGAACCCGAGTTTCGTCGACTTCCGACAGACACCGAGGACATTGAGCCACGCCCGGAGGGTGGCGCCAAGTTGGACCCTCGCCGCTCCGGCGCCAGGGTCGAGGAGCGCGTGGAAGCACGTCGGTCGCGTGTTCCTGGGAAGACAGTTTTCGTTGCGTCCGCACGCACACACTGCAGGTCTCTCTGCAAAGAACTGTGCCATGATGCTCTCTCTTACCACATCCGGCATACCTTAAGACAGCGGCACGCGCATATGTACTGGTCGACAGCCGTTAGATTCGTTAGATATAAGCATTGGTAAGCCGAATTATGCATGATGCTCACACCATGGTTATATGTAACATCACAATTGCCTTAATGCACAGTATCTGCATTCGCCATGTGCGCGTACATGCTTGCAAGTATGGAATCACGGAAAACCCAAAGTAAGTTAAATGAAAGCTTAACAGAAAAAATGGGCATCGAAGAAGGAAGGAGTGGCCCGAACGAGACTCAAGCGAAACTAAGTTGGATAATTTTTCGTCTTGCCGCTGGTCTTGTTGGATGTGTTGCAGGTGCTATTCATCTTGTGGTACTGCCTATTGGGTTCATTCTGTATTCATCTGACTGTCATTTATGCAGTTATGCAGTCGTGTGTTTGTCCTTTGTGTCGGTTAATTCGGCCTCTCTTCAGCTTTACATGGCTTTGTGTTCTCCTGTTTGGGGCTCGTCGTGGCTTGTCCAGTTTCCTTCATGCTTCCATTGTTTTCAGCTTGTCTGTTGCCATTTTCAGTTTGATTTATGTGATCACTAATGGCTTGGGATCGTGTAATTATCTTTCATGTGCTGCAGTTTTCGCCGTTACTATTGCTCTTCCTGTTACTGCTGCTGTTGCTGTCGTTGTGGTTGTTCGATACCGGCGAACTTTGGCTGATAACGACTGTACATGCATGCATTCATACAACATACATACATACCAGCAAACATACATACGCAAGTTACATACATACACATACGTACACGCACGCTCACACATATCTGTCTGCGTATATATATATATATATATATATATATATATAACATATACATGTACATAAACATGTAGACGCATACATACATACACACATACATGCATGCATGCATGCATACATATGTACATACATACATACATACATACATACATACATACAGTAGATACATGCATGCATACATATATTGTACACCATACATGCATGCATAAGTGCATGTGTGCAGTTACGGATATATGCAACATGCATGGCGCTGTCTGCTTATTGTAACTGCACGCGTCTTTGCCCATCTTGTAACCAATAGATGTAAACCTTTCGACGAAAGAAACTGAAGAACAGCTCATCCATCACACCTCTCCGGTTTAGTCAACCCCCTCTCCGATCTCCGGGTAAGGGCTCAAATCGGGGTTGTAACCACGGCACGGCCCTCATGATAAAGGCGCCTCAATAGTTTGAAGTTGGTGTGGAGGTGTGATTATCTAGGAAGCAGAAGCAACCATTACGGAACGATTCAGACCCCCCCCCCAAAAAAAAAAAAAAAAAATATATATATATATATATATACATATGATACTGGCATTACAAAACAAACCCCAAAACCAACTGACCCCGTAAACCTTCAAGGCCAAGGCACCCAGGAGAGAGCCCCGCTTCTCGGCGCTTCCGAGCATTGAGCCCCGCTTCTCCTTGGAGCCCTGGCGGCTCGACCTTGTCTCGGTTTAGGGTTTATCCAGTATCAGAAGGGAACTAATTAAAGGATAACCCTTGGTTAGATGGGGATTATGAAGGTTAGTTACCCTACTGTTAAGATGCACTTCACCAGACATTATTGAAGGTTTACAGGCTTTGAGGTTTGGAGGCTTCAAGGTTTAGGGCTTGAGGTTTAGAGGGCTCCGACTTTTTAAGGCTAAGGCTTAGGAGTGGGGCCTTGAAGTTTAGAGGGCTTAGGGCCTTTAAGGTTTCGACACGCACACTCACTCACAGGGCTTGTGAGCGTGGGCGTTGCTTTGAGGAAAGGGGGGTTAACGCCTAGGGGCTAAGGTATGTTTTTTTGCTTCAGGCCTGGTGGAGTTTTGGCATAGTTTTGAGGGCTTAGACCCGTTACTGCATGCTGCATAATGAGCAAACCTAACTAAGTTGATAGGAAGGCTGCAGAAGGGTGTAGGGCGGGTTTAGGGTACAGTAGAGGTTACTGGGCTTCTAGGGTTGTCAGAACGCTTTGGATGAAGAGTTGCTTCAAGTGCTGTGGAGCGATATACCAAGTTGTCGCCAGGTCTTACTGGCTCGCAAAAGCTATCCCGCATCCCAGCAAAACGTCCTTGAAAACTGCCTGCTTCTGTATGCCGCTTCGGCTCCATCACTTTCTGCAGAAAGGAAACCATGCGGCTACCAAGTATCATCTGCTCTTTCACGAGGCATTGCCACAAGTAAGTAGGGCCCGGACGCTACGCTGCTCACGCCATGCGCGCCCTAAGACAGGACGGATGAGCAACTGCGAACGTTCAAAAGTCTCGACAATGGCGACCGCATGAAGGACTCTACACACCCCAGTGACTTCCAACATCACTGCAGTGCCATCTTGACTCATGTCGTCATGTCATGTCCGCCTCACGGCTATCATGGCAGCAGCTCGCCACGATAGGGACCATAGGGGTAGAATTATAGTACAATGGGTCCCTAAAGCCTATTCCAAAAAATTAAGGCCCCTATATTAGGCTCCGCCTCGTCCTCCTTCCCCAGGAGGAATCGCAAAGCTTGCGCCCTTGGCCCGGCTGGGCTCGGGGTCACACGAACAGACTGATCGGAGACTTCAATGCATCAGTTTGGCCGTGTCAAAGTCGCTTATGACTGCCTGGCAACCAGCATTTTGCCCGGAAACTCTCCAGGACCGGTGCTTTGTGCCCTGAACCCGTATCCAGCCATGTGGCACTTCGGAGGAAATGGTGGGCTGCGACTTTGGTACCACTACGGGGTCTGGCATCACCGGCACGACCTGGCAGGGAGTTCAGGCAGCTTCTCGAAAAACGGAGGAACTCTCACATCAGATGCAGCGGCAGTCGGGTTGGCTCATGTATACTCATATACCCTATGCCCTCGTACAGACCCACCGAACAAACAAACACCCACCCACCCACCCACACACATTGTTGAGGAGCCCGATGGACTCACCCTGTGTTGAACCGCGAACCCTACCTCAGGTGATCAAACGCCTGTAGGAGAGGGATGCAGCAGACTCGTCTGAAGGAACACTCCGGAAGTGTTTCCGGCTAAGCGGCTTTGGAACTGCAGCCTTTGTTTCCCTCCCCCGGTTCGAGTGGCCACCCCCATTCTGAAGTTTCGACACAAATGTTCCAGCGGTATTTGTGACTCAGGATGTGTCCTTCGAGCTGTCTCGCGGCCCTTAAACAAAGGGCTTCTTACACAGGGCTCTCCCTTGTTGTAGATTGTCCCGAACCTTCTGTCAAAAAACAAAGAAAACCCGACGACCACCCTGCAAAGCCCCGGCAGAAGCCTGCAAAAACCGCAGCATCCGCACCTGCACAGCCTTGGGCTTCCTCTTGCGGGGAGGGAGATCCTCCAGCTTCCGGGGCGCCTGTAGCATCGCAAGTTCTTGGTTTTGGGCTTTTTCTTTGCCTCCTGCATTGCTGAACGAGTTTAGGGCTCATGGTTCTAGGGTTGCAAGGAACCCAACTCACTCGCTCGAAAACCCTAAATTTCAACCCCATGTAGTTCCTTTTCGGGATTACCGTATAGAATTCTAAATATGAACCCCCAAAAGGAACTACTTTGGGGCCTATGGGTAGTCCCCAAACCATTCCAGCAGTAAGATCCTTGACCCCGCTGATGTGCCTTTCGCTGCGGGCTGCTCCTCAGGAAAGCAGGAGCTCCCTATAAGGGTTTACGCTTTAGGGACTTATAAAACCCTACCAAAAAAAAAACGCTTAAAGCACCCTAAATCCGAAACCCGCAACCACAAAGCCTGAACCCTAAACCTAAACCCCAAAGAAAGAACCTCAAACTTCTCGAATGCTTTCCTGGGGGTTGCAGACGACTCCGACTTCTTCGGAGGCCGCTCCCTGGAAGTCCCGAGCTCTGCAGCCTCCCTCTTTCTACTACAGAGGCCTAAATAATTAGGAATACTATATATAATATATACATATATATATATAGATATACTTTGTTTTTTGTCTTTTTTTTTGGGGGGGGTCCTTATTATACTTAATTGTAGTATAATGGGCCGCAAAACCCTATTCTAATTATTAAGGCCCCTATATTAACTTGACTGTTCTGGTGCAAAATAGGTCTGACAGTAAGATCTATGAACCCTCCAACGCCAAAACCTGCTTCAACCCAAACCCACCGTAAAATTCTTAAGCTGGACAAAAACCACGGACCCTAATTAAGCTACCTCAAACCTTAGCCAAGTGGCGGAGAAGTCTGATTGCTCCAGCTCTCTGTTAAGTCGCCACTGATCTGCGGCTTCCCATCCACTCCGCTTTTCTGTTCATCCTGCGAAGTCTCGGCAGGTTCCTAAACCATAAACCCTTGAAGACAGGAGAGTTCTAGTCACTTTTCGGGGGCCTCTTGCTTATATTATACAGTTTGAGGGCGCCTGTAGGGGTAAGTGAGAGGGCAGACAGGGTTAGTGCGAGGGTGTATGGCGTGCAGGGTTCAGGGTGCTGCTTGAATTCGTCTGCCCGCCACTCTCGAGATGCTGACTGGTCTTTCACGCAGGACTATTCGACAAGATCCGTCATCTGCCCGCCACCTCTTGAGACTCCGCCTAGCTAGAACGATGCCTGCAATGCAGGAGGGACAAGGTGAACGAGCCAACCGATTCTGTTGTGCCTAAACGCCTTGCCTAGATCGAAAGTTGCCTCACTCCCATCAGGTTTTGGACAGCTTGCAAACTGGATTTAAATGGCAATCAGCGTTAAGAGCCTTTGCCGGCATGGTCCTACCATAACTCGTGCAGAATTGCTCGAGCATTGCGATTCTCTGTCTGAATATCAGGACAGCGTTTATTGTTTCTGGCTTGAGAAAAGCCCGAGTTGTTGCGGCCCGGGTCCCCTTCGTTGGAAGGCTGCTGGTTCTCGTGGTCATCGGATCGCCTCTTCTCGGGTTTGACTGAAGGCATATGCTTGGGGTTCAGTGGTTCGGATCAAGAAGGCTCCACTCTACTCTGCGCACAAGGGCTTCAAGGGTGCAGGGCATCATTAGGCAGGTGTTTGGGGTCTGAAAGGGGGCTCTTCTGCTGGACTTTCAAGGAACGCTAAGGACAAGTATGGCAAGTTTTGAGGTCGCTGTTGCAATTGTTGGTACCATGCGGTCGCACTGGATATACCTGCAATGAGAAAACGTAAGCTTCATGCTCCGGAGATGATGAAGGGTCAGTAGCTGAAGGTGGGTTTCTCAAACCAATTGCCTGTCGGATCGATGATGTTTGGGTAGAATATAGTACGGGTAGGTACCTCGTTCAGGGATCTTGATAAGGAGTGCCGGGGCACTTGTTTGGCTCTGTAAACTGAGTCTGCACTCTGCATCAACAGCCAGCTAGTCCACAAATCTGCGGCAATACACAAGGAGCCGGCAAGCGCTAGTGGAACAGAGAGTCGCCGAAACCCGGTTTACATACGTGCACCCTAAATCCATCAAGTCTAAACATCTGATGCAGGAAACCCATACACTCTCAACCCAAAGACCCTAAACAGCAAAAGCCTAAACCCACGAAGCCAAAATCCTTTGAGTTGTGCCCATAGACCTGCGCAAACCCTAGGCTTTACGTATGGGTTGCCGGAGATCTTACACACCGTATTTTTCTCGTTAGGTTTAGGCCGGCTTCCCTTTTTCTTAAAGCCCCGATTAGGGCCTTGGGGTTGTTTCTTGTTGTCGCAGATCCTTTTAAGGGTCTGTCTTAATGCAGTGGACCATTAGGGTTAGAGATGCTGGTTTCCAGCAGACTAGAGCCACAAGGTTCTGCTGATTTCTTGTCAGGTGTCTTTCTCTATTGGATTGCACAGCGTCAAGCCCTAAAGACTAGCACGTCTGAAACAAGCTCCACCACGACCCGAGGCTCTCTTTGTCATCTCGATGGGCAATGTTGACAGGTCTGAGAAAGAACCACCTCCAAACGACGAAAATATCCCTACAACATCCAAAACCGTCTTCCACCCCAGAATCGTCAATGCCCCGGGAAAGCTCTTCAGAAGCCAGAGAGCAGAGCTGCCAGAGCCGCATCCTGGGACAAAGCGAGCTTGAACCCAAAGGGTCTCCTCTAGAGGTGTCGTGTCTATACAATAACCAATAGTTTCGGGCTTAGGGGTTTTATGGTGGTTTAGGGGCTTCGGGGTTTAGGGTTCCCGTCTTCTTCTTACAATCGCATGCCAAGAACGGCATTTAGCGACTGCGAGGTGTGCCCAAGTAGACAGGAGTATCGGAAACGGTAACGGTTCCTACCCGTCACATCGTCCGGCCCCCAGACGCCATCTACTCGAAAGGTATGAAACCCCTCGGGCGACCTCAGCAAGGTCTTTACAGGAAACCCGGAAAGCTGAGACCGGTCAGCCGCGCTCGCCAAGCTTTACCCAGAGGCCCCAAAATAGTTCCTTTTGGGGGTTCATATTTAGAATTCTATAGGGTAATCCCAAAAAGGAACTACTTTGGGGCCTATGGGTAACCCAAAGCCCTCAGCGCACGCCCTAAATCCTAAACATCAAACCCTAGAGCTTAACCCCTGAACCCTCAACCGAACTAAACCCCAGACCTTAAACCCTTTTGCATCCGGTCTGCAGCGACTCTACCGGGAAAGACATGTGTCCGCACTTTGCACAGGACGTCAGACCCTAAACCCTAAAACCTCAAACCCAAAACCTTAAAGCGAAAAAAACCGAGACTTTAACCCCAAACCCTGGAAGCCTAAACCCTAAACCCTGAATCCCTAAACCCAAACCAAACCCTGGAAGCCTAAACCCTTTTGAACCCGAGCTCTCTGAAGCCTGAACCCTAAACTCTTAACCCCAAAAACCCTAAACCCTTAGCCAAGCTTCGAAGGGGATGTTCAAGCGGAGCTTACTCCTCACCCGTGCTTGGCAGCGCCGATCCCGGAGGATTCCATCGCAGCTGCCACCAACTGGGCTTTTAGGGTTTAGGGCTTGGGGTTTGGGGTTTAGGGGTTTAGGGTTTGGGGTTTAGGGGTCTAGGATTTAGGGACATCTACGGTTTGGACTGTCGCATCTCGGACTCTGCAGGCGAGGATTTTTCCCTCTTAGGGTTTAGGGATTGTGCTGCAACTGTAGAGCGACCATATGGGGAGAGACTATTGCTAACTATTCCGATCCCTGTAGTTAAAGCCAAAGACAAGGCAGGTAACCATCCCCCACAACTAATCGGAACCATGCCGACACTAGTCTCTCCTTTCTTTCTCTCTGTCTCTCAGTGCTACGGGCCTCTTCTAAGCGCCGACTACAGGCACCGAGGACATCTTGAAAATGCAGAGTTGCAAAGATGTCCCAACATAATGTAGGGCCCTTGAGTCTAGCATAATAATGAACCTCAAGGAATAAAATTGGTCACTATTTGGGCTTCTGTGTTAGTGCCCTGTAGATGTCCTTGAGAGGTCACCGACGGATCTGCCGCAAGACTGCATTTCAGCACTGAGGGTGCTAAAAGCTCCTAGGGTTGTGCACTGGTACGTGCCAGAGACGCACTGCAGGGTGAGTCTCGGACTCAAGAAGGGCTGGAATGTGAAAAGCACCGCTCTGAGCAAGATGCTTTCGATCATTTGATACAACGACCCCGTCATCTTTCAGAGCGCCACAGCTCTGACAATACCAGCCACCCCCCTCCCTGGTCCTCCACGACTACGACTACTACCACTCCTGCGTCTACTACTACTGTTAATACTACTACTACTACTACTACTACTACTACTACTACTGCTGCTACTACTACTACTGCTCCTGCTACTTCTACTGCGACGACTACGACTACGACTACTAGTAGTAGTACTACAAGTAGTACTACTACTAGTAGTACTACTAGTAGTACTACTAGCACTGCTAGTACTACAACACTGCCACGACTACTGCTTCTTCTACTTCTTGTAGTTCCTAGTTCTTCTGGTTCTACTACTTCTACTACGACGACGACGACTACTACTACTGCTACTACTACTGCTGCTGCTGCTACTACTACTACGACTACGACTACTACTACTACTACTACTACTACTACTACTATTGCTACAGCTCTAACAACACTAGCAAGTACTAATGCTGGATCTTAGACTCACAGTTCTTCAAGACTAGAGTTTACGACTTCGCAATGGATTTCCTGAACATGAACCGAAAGCCTAAGCGCAGATTGTACCGATTCACTTTTGTGAACCTACGTATGACCTACAGTATAAACTGAAAACGTGGACACTAAAGTGGGTCGCAGCCAGGACGGACAGGAAAACCAAGAAACCCCAGAGCATCCCTATGATTGACCACGTAAAATTAAAACGGCCTGAGGCTGCAGCTGGAGCTTGAGAGGAGCGAGAAAGTCGACTGTGTACAGGCCGCCCCACTCCACATGAGGCCAACCCTACCTTGAGCCCCTGTAGTTGAGATGGCAGGGAGTGGTGATTTTGCGGGTGGAAAACTCTGTGTGCTCCGTCAGCAAGGCTTATAGCCAATCAAACAACATCGTGGTCCGATTCTTGTTGTAGCTTCGTGAAGCCTTCCCCGACACCCGGAAATACCGAAGACCTGAAGCATCGGCCGTGCCTGCCAGTATACGTCGTCCAACTAGCCGGCGTCGAAGCACCGGACATATAAAGTCAGGCAGAAAAGGGCAGGCCAGTGGAGCCTTCGAGGGATCTCCCTCGTCCGGCTCATTGAAATCTCGGACCGTATCTTCCACAATATCCTAGGTGTCGATTTCAACAGTCTCCAAAAATACTTAAAATCAGGGCTCTATAGTACATTTCACAGGAAGGGAAATTGAAAATCATCCCCAAATCGATACCTAGTATCCCTTTACCCTAAACCCTAAATCGATACCTAGTATGCCTTTACGCTAAACCCTAAACCCTAAATCGATACCTAGTATCCCTTTGAAGAAAGGAGAGGCCCCACAGGACAGATCTTGTCTTCTCCTCCACGGGCACTGCTCGGCGGTTTCGGGGTGCATCCCAGGCTTCTGCGCCTGCAAGTTGCTGTGCTCTTAAAAAGCTGGTGTCCCGTAGATGCAAAATTTACTATCTTACGTTCTGTGCTGCTACATGAAACCATACAGCACGAAATTATCATGCATTATGCCACATTTGTATAAACTAATCTAATTATACGACATGCATGGTATGGAGATCTTGAGACGGAACCTGCCAAGAAATCGGAGGAATCTTTCCGAGGAACCTGCTGAGCCTGCCGGCTGCTGAGAGACTGCACCACGCGGTTTTCTTCTAGGCCGGCGGCAGACCCAGCTCAGCTCGTCCTGTACGGTAGAGATCTGAATACACATATAAATGTATATATATATATATATATATATATACAGCGTGAAAGTATTCTTAGATGGCAGTCCATATATCATTATGGTATGGTACACGAAACCCCAAGTCGTATTGTACTTATATTAAGGTCGTCCTGAAGCCGAAGAGCGAGCACGGCACAGTAGGCGCGTGCCACAGCCACAAAGAGACCCACACAGTAAAGCAGAACTCCCGCCAAAGGCGAAGCATTGCAGGGCAGCTGAGCTACAGCCAATGCAGCCATCAAGGTGCTGTAAATCTCGGTGCAGATGGTGCATACCGCGTAGGTGGTGAAGCGTGGAACATTGAGCCAAGGGCCCCAGTATGCGACGCTCATGGGAACAGCTGCTGTGGAAGATTTCGGCCGTCGAGAAGTGCAAGCTACCCAGACCTTGAGCAAGCTCGAGCCCTAGGGCTCTAAGGACTCATATATTAGGGCTTTTGGGCCCAAAGACCCAACTATATAAGGCTTTTGGGCTATTTTGATCCCCAGGGGACAGGGGGTCCAGGCTTTTCTGGGCTTCTGCGCTTCTTGCGGCAACTGCATACTCCGAGCTGCACCCCTATTGAACCGGAGCTCCCGCCTAAGTCCTACTGTATGGTTTTAGGGTTTAGGGTTTAGGGTTCGGGTTTAGGGCTATAATCCGGAGAAAGTAAGCCAACACTGCTGAATGCAGCCTGGCGGGCGAAAGGCAAGATGCAAAGGAGCAACTCGGGCAGGCATTCGTACGCTACTCGTAGCCCTGGTGAGCATGACTGATTTCAGGCTTTGGAGATAAACTTGTCGTGTTCCCAAACCCCTGAACGTGAAGCTCACAGGCCGTAAACAGACCAACGATTCAAGCACGGGTGGCTTCAAACAGACAGGATTTTAAGTCCGATCTGGTCGGCGAGTCAGTTTGGAAAGTGTCACAGCTGCTATTGCTCATACTATTCATGCTACGTCACTGCGGCTGCTGCTGGTGCCATCTGGGATTCAACGTTTTTTGACTCCCACATCGCATGACACGGCAAGCAAGGTATTTCCAAACGTCGACGCACACAACATCAGGCATGCAAATAATTTTGGCCGACGGTGACAACTGCAGCTCAGCTTTTCGGGTTCATGATTTGGGGTTCACATTGGCTTCAGGTTTTCGGGCTTTGAAGTTCACCTGAACTAATTCTTCATCTACCTTCTGGTTGTCGTAGTCGTTTTGGCCGCCCTAAAATCCACGCTCCCAGCAGCGAGCCCAAACCGGGTACAGCCGATGACTGAGGCTACCACTAGCACTCTACTGCCACTACTGCTCCTGTTCCTACTCCTACCCCTACTCCAACTGCTACTACTAATGCTACTAGCACTAGTATAGTCTACTACTACTACTGCTTACTGCTACTGCTACTGCTACTGCTACTGCTACTGCTACTGCTACTGCTACTGCTGCTGCTGCTGCTCCTGCTCCTGCTCCTGCTCCTGCTGCTGCTGCTACTGCTACTGCTACTGCTACTGCTACTGCTACTGCTACTGCTACTGCTGCTCCTACTGCTGCTCCTACTGCTACTGCTACTGCTACTGCTACTGCTCCTGCTGCTGCTGCTGCTGCTCCTACTGCTGCTCCTACTGCTGCTGCTACTGCTACTGCTACTGCTACTGCTACTGCTACTACTGCTACTACTACTTCTTCTACTACCACCACGACGACTACTACTGCTACTACTACTACTACTACTACTACTACTACTAGTCCCACTCCTACTCCGACTCCTGCTCCTGCTGCTGCTCCTGCTCCTGCTCCTACTTCGGCTCCTCCTCCTCCTCCTACTGAGACTACTAAGAAGACGACTACCACTACCACTACCACTACCACTACCGCTACCACTACCACTACCACTACCACTACGACTACGACTACGACTACGACGACGACTACGACTACTACTACGACTACTACTACTACTACTAGTACTACTAGTACTACTAGTACTACTAGTACCACTAGTAATACTAGTGCTACTACTACTACTACGACTACTACTACTGCTACTACTGCTACTACTACTACTACTACTGCTTCTTCTTCTACTACTACTACTCCTGCTGATGCCGCCACCACCACCACCACCTAGATTTCTACTTCTGCCTCTTCTGGTTCTTTCCGTATTCCGTATTCCCCCTCCCAGCCTACCACAAGCACCACGCGCGCCACGATGTAGGACACTCGCAGCACCTGATAAGAATCTCTTGCATCGGCAGGCGTCCTCGAAAAGACCCCGGAGTAGTCCCTAAACCCTAAACCCTGGGCTGTTCCGACAATACATCCAGTGTAAAGACCGTGGTAAAGCCTCAAAGGCCCCAGATGCCAGCACTACTTTGAGGTAGAGCTTTCAGACAACTTCAATGTTTCAGCGCTGTTCATGTCAAGTCGGGGTATGATGTCGGGCCAGGCTGAGATGCGCGAAATACCCTGTATGTATAACTGCCGCGAGACCATTGCGATGCAGGCGATCAACATGAAGGCCTGGCACTTGGCAAAAATGCTCGCGCCGTTTTAATATGGCATACTGGTTTTTGGAGGTGGTTCCATCAACCTCGCGCTATTTCTTTCGGCTGTTAACGACGTCCTTACCACCAGCGCCCACTCGCACGGAGACTCCGACGGCGCTTAATGGATTAATGGTGCATAACGGGCTTAAAGTCTGGGTTGGGCTGCAACGGTTACGAAGCGATGGGCAGCCTTGTGCAGCGCGTATGCCGACGCGTAGTGGCGTGGACGCCGTCCAGCTTGCCTGCTGTCTTGCGCGGCTTCAGGTGTCAAGACTGCATGCTCTCCAAGTGCTGCACGCTCACATGGATCTTCGAAACCTACAGCTGTGGAAGACATCCCCAGGCCCAGATGACAAAGGAAAAACTTCAAACACAAAGACCGTCTTGAGCAGGGTTTCCATGCCCCGACAAGAGAAAGAGCCGCCTGGCAGCGGATGCTTCAGCCGTCGGCTCGGCGGGCGGAGAAGGTGATGCAGAGGCTGGTGCAGGCGGACTCCACCTCGCTGTGTTCGGGGCTGTCTTTGCCTCCTGCTGGCATAAGTTAGTGCTTGGGGATATCGCGGTGTGTCGGGGCCATCAGCCGGTATCAAAAGCTTCCTCTCGAGGTTCAGGAGGTTGGGAATGTCCAACATCTACGACTGGAAGAATAGAACCGCACTTGTACACTGGGCTAGCTTCCATAGGGAGGGTTTCCAAGCCGACACACAACTACCCCAGCTACCACCCTACTTCTAAATCGTCTTTCCGAGCTTGCAAGAACTTCCAAGCCTACACGTTGAAGCGACTCTGCATCTTTTTAAACTACAGAAACTCCTCGGGCATTCTGCTGGATGCTTACACTGTTGGTATGAAGAATTCATATAGTTGGGTTCCTCGTACTAGGATTGGCTGAACCCCACGACCAGGGATCCTCAACCCAAAGTTTTCCTCCGTAAAGGCACGGCATTGCAGGAGGGCCATCGGAAGGGGATGCCAGCACCTCGCTACCTCGCTGAAGCATGGAATGAGGCTGGTGAGGCATGCCAGAGTTTGGTCCTTATGTAGAATCCTAACATGTAGTAGTCTAAAAAAATTGGGTTCCGCATATTATGGAAAGAGCCATATGAATATCTGTACAGAAGTTGTTATTTCTGTACACCTACACCTATACGCGTGCGCACACACACACATGCGCGCACAACCGCATGCCTCTTTATTTGCACTGTTCTTGATAAGCATACGCTCAAGTACTGAGTGGCAGGTTGCACATATCTATATGTAATATGCATTTGCCAATGCAATGTATTTGTTCGTTATGTTTAATTGCATACATACATACGAGCATTCAAACGCACAAAAACAAACAAACAAAAAGACAGACAAACAATACCGACACACACATACATACGTTTCACAAAAATGCATGCATGCATGCATGCACACATACCTATACATGCATATGTTAATGAACAGTTTACATGTATTTATATACATACTCACTTCTGTGCTGAGGCCTAAGAACCCATCCTATTGGCCCAATGCCTTTTGCCGACCGTCCAGATACCCGCACTGCTCTGCACGATGCCAACACCAACTAGCACAAACGTACCCCAAGTTTACGTCCTGACACTCCGATGCAAAATGCACTCGCAATGGCGTAGGGTTTTGCATAAGAAAGTCTAGCTCTGGTTTTGAAGTCCCTGAAGAAGAGCCGCAACTATCCGCTCAACCCAAAAACGAAAGCCTCTATGTACTCGTCTACTGTACAAAAGTAATGACAAGTGCAGCTGCGTAATATCGGGAACATTCTACCAACGGCTTTTGAAACTGGGACTCGGGGGCCTACCTGGTTTCCTGTTCAATCACAGCAGAAACTGTTTAAGCAAAGATCGCACTTCCTCAGCCAGCGGCTGCCACGCAAGTCACAGTCCCAGCTTGCTCCGGCCTTGGGGGGCGTCGAGGTCGTCATCCAACACCGTTGGGCTCTCTGCCACCTGGCTTTTGAAGGATACTAAGATCTACACAAAAAACATATACATGTATAGATATGTACATATATATATATATAATTATATATATGTATATATGCACATCGAAATTTTTCACGAATTACTATTCTTTTTGTTCTACTATATGCAGGGACTGCAGACTTTCTCTCCGGGCGCTCAGCTGAAATCCCTGAGCCCCCAAACCGCAAAGCTTACAAGCACTCTTCAAGCCCTAAATGGGAGCTTCCGAATATTAGGGGTACCTTATTTTGGGGTCCTTATAATAAGGATCCTACTATTTAGGATACTATATTAGGACCCCCTCGGTTCGGAAACTCCCAAATATGCCCCAAAGTCTCAGATCCGTAAGCCTCTGTAAACCCCCACATACCCAGAACCCCTGAACCCATCCAAAACAACGACCGCAACGAAAAATGAAGCTCTAACACCTATAACAAAATCGCAAATTTCTAAACCTTCAAACCGAAAAAGAACCTAAATCCTCAAGGAAGAAAACTCCACCTTCCCATTGCTAGGCCATGCCACAAGAAACCATTGCTAGGCCATGCCACAAGAAAACTAAACCCCAAACCCTGAAAGCCCCGAATAGTACCTCTTATTGTAACCCGCATAATTAGTTACATAAAGTAACCTCACAAAAAGCCCTTATAGTAGCCCTGAAAGCCCCGAATAGTACCTCTTATGGTAACCATCATAGTAACATATAGTAACCTTACAAGAAGCCCTAAACCCCAAACCTTACACCCTAACCCCAAAGCGTCCTCCATCTCCGCGGCCGCCAATCTCAAAGCCGCGGAGTCGGCGAAGTTTTGCGCCGGAGGCCGCGCTGTCGGCGTGGGCGGTGCCTTGGCTTCTGATAGGGTTTAGGGTTTAGGGTTCTGGGTTCTTCAGGGTTTCGACACGCACACTCGCACTTGCAGGCACGGCTTTAGGGTTTAGAGATTTTAGGGGTTTGGGGCTTTACGCTCTCTCGCAACTCGGACTCCACCAAACGAGGTCTCTCGGCTTTGACTGGTCCGGCTAAAAGCCGACATTCATTTGGGGCTTTCAGGGTTTAGGGTGGTTTAGGCCGACACAACAACTACCACTACAAAATTTTCATCATCAACAACAACCACTACCACGACGACTACTGCCATTGCTACTCCTACTACCAGAGATTTGTCCAGCAACCTCACATCTGTAACTCTCTGAACCCTTGTCATAGTATTCACAGTCATAGTAATCACAAATTTGAATGCTCCGAATATGCGTCGTACTGTTGTGCGCCTTATGGTACTCATCGTAAATGGACGATGCGACTAACAAAAGCTACCAGTAGCAGCAAAGGCAATCATATTACCAACAGCTATATATATATATATATGTATATGTATGTGTAGATCTATACCTATATCTATCTATATTTTTGAACGTTTTGTTGTGGAAGTACCGTTAAGAGAGATAACAATGATAACACGTAGTCGCCGTAGTACAAGTAGTGGAATAGTGATAGTACTACAGTGTGCCGGGAACGAGGGCCGATGTTTGACCACATTTGGACGGCAAGCTTGCCCATCTTGGTTGTTTGGGTGGGCAAGATGGGCGCGCAAGCTTGCCAAAACCCACTTGCAACACTTGGGGAGGTGGGGGTCAATCTTGGTCATTTGCCCATCTTGCCTTGCACTACTTGCACCACTTGACCACTTGGGAACCAAGATGGGCAAGATTAGCAAAATCATGGTCCCAAACAGCGGCCCTCAAGTCCCGGCACAATGTAGTAGTAGTAGCAGTAGTAGTAGTAGTAGTAGTAGTAGTTGTTGTTGTAGTAGTAGTAGAAGTAGAAGTAGAAGTAGTAGTAGTAGTAGTAGCCAACCGCGCCCCCAGGCGTAGGAGTAGGAGTAGCAGTAGCGACAGCGGTAGCGGCAGCAGCAGCAGCGCAGCAGCAGTAGCAGCAGCAGGAGGACTAGCAGCAGGAGTAGTAGCAGTAGCAGTAGCAGTAGCAGTAGCCGTAGCCGTAGCCGTAGCAGTAGCAGTAGCAGTAGCAGCTGCAGCAGCTGCTGGCGGTAATAGTAGTAGTATGCGACCTTGAACCCGAAACCCTACATTGAACCCTACAGTCTCGCAGCCACTTACAGAACCCTGTAGAAGTTTTATGGACCTTCAAGTAGATCGAACCGTAAGAGTTCATTGAGCCGGTCACAGGTGGCACAGGCCGCGGTGGCAATGGCGCAGAAGGATTTGCGGTGTCCACTTCTGTCTGGACCTCCCGAAGGCTTGGGGATTAGAAGAAGGGCTCACTGTTTCGGGTGGGGTCAAAGGTCCAGCTATGCGGCCTTGTTTGGGATTTGGTTTCGGTATACAAGTGGGACGTCCAAAGGTTTGCGGGTTGAGGGGTGTGATGCTTGTGTGACTGTTACCGTGTATGGTATCATCGACTGGTCCTTTTCATGGTGTTTCAACACCAATGAAGCATACATCAACGGGTAACTGCATTCTCAATACAAGTAGGACGTCATGCTGTCTTGGGATGCTTCAAGCTTTGGGTCTGTGACTTAGGCATTGCAAAGTTTCCAGGTTCGAGGGTTGTGGTTGAGATTTGGGACGTTTACACTCGGACATGTCCAAGCAAGGTCTGCAAAGCACACTCGGTATCTATGATAGTAAGCGAACTGTTTTCGGAAACAACTTTGCGCTACTCACAGTGACTTTTAGGGTTCTGGGTTTAAGGGTTATGGAGCTTAAAGTGCCCGGTCTTATCACGCTGGAACCTCGACGCCAATTTCAACTCACGAAGAAACACTCCCAACGCCTCCTGTATGGAGGTGCCTGGAGAAGTGGAACACGGTGTCTAAAAGGACTTTGAGGGCACTGTTTCATCATTTAGCTGTTCCGACCTCTTTCGTTGAACCCGTACTGAGGCCGACGCGTGCTTAGGGCCTATTCCGACCCCTTATATACCTTAGGCCTTAGACCCGCCAATCCCTACACCAACACCCCTAAGCTGAACAGAACAAGCCCTCTTGAACCCCTGCTCCTCATGTCGGATGGCGTGACAGGCTTCCCTCGGGAGCAGCACAAGCAACCCTATAGACAAGCCCTGCAAAGTGACGCCCATACTCCACCACGGTGGTTTGCAAACAACACTAACCCTCACACCAAATACAAATACAAACCCTATAATCCCTCAACCCCAGCCGCCAGCCCTTGTCATCCTCAAAACCTAAGCCCTAAATCCCTTAAGCAGCTAGTCCCAGATCATGGGCCGCTTCCAGGGATCCCCCCTCACCTTGTCTTGAACTGCGATGGCCTCCACCTTAAGAGGAGTGCCGCTGACAAGGGGGGGTGGCAGAGTTTAGAGTTGAATTCGGGGTTTAAGCATGGTAAACCCTAAACTCCTAAACGGTCCTAAACCCTCATTGCTTAGGGCTTAGGGGCTCGGATCCCGGGTCTGGGGATTTTGGGGAGTTCGGCTTTGGGGCTTCTTAGGGAGGACACGGTCATAGATTCCTGCACCATAAGAGAAATGGCATACAAACTGCACAGCAAGGGCACCAGGAGCTTCCTGCGCTCTCGGGAGACAATGGCAGGCAGCAGTCGCCAATCAAAGGCGATGCCACCGACACTTGCCACAATCAGCAGAGAGATGCCGGTTGCAATGAGCACTCCGATGCCGAAACCCTTTACAGATCTGGCGCAATGGTTGGGATTCCAGGGAGGCAGTTCGCACTCAACCCGTGTTGAGGATACATCCACTGACACATTGCTAGCTGCAGTTCTGTTGAGAGCATAATACGAGACGGCCGTCTGGCACTGACGGCATTGATGCATAGCTGCATTGCCTCGGATGCTTCGGGCTCGGAGGGTGTGGGGGCACGCATGTTCACAAACCTTTGGATCCCTCCATTCTCTGACGGCAGATGCACAGAGGCTAACAGAAAGACAAGAGACGCCTAAACCAGCAGCAACAAGATGCAAAACATAGCAAAACCCCACAGGCCCAACATACCCCACTTGGAGGGTCAAACCCTTGTAAACGCTGGGGTTGAGACGACTTCTCCCTTAAAGATACGACTTATAACCTACGTCCTAGCAACATCTTGGAGAGAAGGTGCACTCATGCTCGGTCGGCCCGGCACCACCGCAGCCTCCCCCATCGAGCAACCGATCCCAGGCCCCCTGGGCGCGGCAGCAGGGTGTGACCTTGGCAGGTTTGGGCTCGTCCGGGCGCTTGCAAAAAAACCTCCAGTAGGTTCGGGTAGGCTATATATACATACAAAAATGTATAGTCGTATATGTATAGATATATAAATTCAAATAAATATAAATATAAATATATATAGATATAGATATAGGTACAGCATGTTGACACTCTGGCCAAAGGTCGCCATCGTCCGAAACTGCCACCTGTAAATTGCTTCCAAAACTTAGTTAAGACACGCTGCGACATCCCATGCCCTGAGAGGAAACAACGCATCCCGCTCCAGCCTCCCAACCATCTCTCAAACCCCCAGGGTTTCGACACTTGGTACACTTCTCGATTTGTGCGCGTCATCCTTGCGCAGGGGCCATGCTAATCTTCTCTGTATCGTTCCAATTTTTGGGGTTTAGGGTTTACAGGTTCAGAGTTTAGGGAACCATGCGTTCATGGTGGAAGTCTCGCAGCTTTCAAAAAAAACAACACACGCACGGCTGATCCCAAAACCCTGAACCCTACCACTGGGTCAGGACGCTCGAAAGTAAATGATTTGGGCCTTGGGCATTTGTGAGATTTTCGAAGCCAGGCAAAACTCTACACGCTTGATTATGTCTGAACAAGGCCCGCATTGCAGACTTACAGCAAAGCTGACTTTCGACGCTTCACCACACCCAGAACTCAAATCTAAACTCTCCCGACACTCTCATCCCAACCGAAATACCCCAAATATAGGGGCCATTGTAACTAGAATAAGGTTTTGGGTTGTATTATCCTTTTTGTCCCCAAAGTAGTATAAGCAAATATTAAAGCCCCTAGAGTAGCCATCTGCACTTCAGTTCCACCGAAGCTGTGTCAGAAACAGCACAAAGGCCTGCAAAGAAACCCTCACCCCTAAATGGGTAGTTCTCGGGTCCCTAAAAGGGGGTCCTGAAATCAAGAAAACCGCACTGTGTTGGGGGACCTCAAAAAGGCCCTGATGTAGAGAACTACCCGAAATGCTAAGGGAGTACTACTGTAGTTATGATATAATACAACTAGTATAATATACTGTATTATACACTATAATATAATATAAAATACCAAAAAAACGTAATATGCTATAATATACTTACTAATACTACTACTTCTCCGAGTGACGACGGGATCCTGGAGCTCATCAGCCTGAAGGAAAGTTAATGTAGGGGCCTAAATGATTACCAATACTTTTTTTTTTTTTTTTGGGGGGNATTAGTTATACTAGTAATACTGCTACTTAGTTCGTCGTAGACGGGACTGGGCACTCTCTAAGTTGAGATGAAATATTGTTTGGTGTGGATGAATTTTTTTTTTTTTTTTTTTTTTTTTGGGGGGGGGGGGGGGGGGGGGCGTCCTTATTGTAATTGTGGTATAATGGGCCCAAAACCCTATTCTAATTATTAAGGCCCTGTAATGTACATTAGGGCCCTGAGAACTTGAATCTTAGAAGAGCAGAGTTCTCCATTTGCGTGCCTATCGAGTTCCGTTGGCTTTCAAGTTTAATGTAGGGGCCGAGCCTCAACAATAAAAACTAGTTGTCGGGGCCCTGCCGACCTCTAACTCAACCTTGGCAATGAAATGGTGGATTCGGCGCACGATTGCTACTCGAGATTGTCGTTGTCATCGCTGGTGCTACCGTTGTCGGTGCTGGTGTTGATGTTGCTGTTGCCGTTGCTGCTGTGGCGGCTGCTGCTGCTGCTGCTGTCGCTGTCGGTGTCGGTGTGGTGGTTGTTGTTGGTGGTGGTGCTGGTCTCGATGTTATCCTTGTTGTTGTTCTTGTTGTTGCCATTGGTCTTGCTATCGTTCTTGTTAAATATTGCTCTATTCATTGTTGTTTTTGTTGGTGCGTTTGTTGGTTGTTGTGGCTGGTCGTGGTCGCAGTCGTGGTGGTCGTGGTCGCCGTGGTGGCACCCACCGGTGTTGGTTTTGCTGTAGTTGTCGCCGTCGCCGCCGCTGCCGTCGTCGCTCTTTGCTCGTCACAGTTGAACTTTTCGAGTGTGGCTTTGGGTCGAATGCAATGAAGTTTAAACTGTTAGTTTCAGCTTGATTGTTTACGGACACTGAAGACTCCTTTTGGGCGGATCGATGGGAATTGGCACGAAGGGCATTGATACCTGATAGGTTAGGATTTAGCGACCCTGAATGGAAGGTGTAGTTACGAGTCCGGTTTCAAGTTAAACCGCAAACCGCAAACGAAGCCCTTTTTTTGCTACTGGTCTCAAGTCTAGCCAAACTAAACCTTTTTACACCTGGACTATGCCAAACTAAGCCCTGAACCCGAAACCGCCAGCACCAAGTGACATTGGAGCAGTTCAGAGCTGCATGCACTCCAGTGACAGTTGCCGCTGCGACGAAAGCTCTCCATTTCGAGAGCCCCATGGAGTGTGGAGCCTCCTTGGCGGGTGCCTTTTAGGGTTTAGGGTTTGAACTGTTAAGGACTGCAGGTTTGTGGCGTTGGTGCTTTTTTTTGAGATTGAGGAGTCAGCTGTACGGTTACACATGCTATACTGAACAGAAATGTAATTCAGGCCCCGGAAACCTGCCAGATACCCTTCACCTCCACAAAACCTGTAAGGCTGTAAGGCCCTTTCAAAGCCCAAAAGCCCGTATCAACACCTTATGAAACCCTACAAATCCTCATGATACCGCTATAGAACTGCGCCCGCAGAAGTTTGAGCCAACTGTGCGGCCAGGCAGCAGGAGCAACTCGAGAGTGCGGTTGTGGGAGTTTCGGGGCTTTGAGGATTCAGGGAGTGTCGGGAGTCTGAGGTTGGGGTATACAAACGGGTAAGGGCGGCATCGGAGTCACTAGCTGCTTCGAGCAATGCCTGCTGCTTTGGGTCATTTTCTCGGGAATCCGTTGATGTGAAGGCGGCTCATGGACAACCGAATGGGGGGTTTCCGAAAATAGAGGCCTCTTATTTAGTACTCCAAATAGTAGGATAATTACTCTAAGCACCCCAAAATACGGTACCCCTTATTTTCGGAAACTCGCAAATCATGCAAAGAGGGCTGCAGACAGGATCCAGGCCCGCGCGTGTCCTGTAGACATGGTGGAGGCTTTGATACTTCGCCGCATCCTGCCGGGACTGCCTACAGATCCGAAAAATGAGGCATCCACTTGTGTTGTTGCTTTATATGGGAGTTTCCGAAAATAGGGGGCCCGAATATACTACCCTAAGTATATAGTAGGATCCTTATAATAAGGACCCCAAAATAAGGTACCCCTACTTTCCAATATAGTATTCAGATCTTTACCTCCTACTACATACTCCGGCCAGGTTTAACCCTTCTCCTAGGGATGCGGCTGCTCCTTCCTTTCTACCGCCACTACTGCCTCTTGGATTTCGCCTCCTCCTGTCTGGATGCTCACTGTCGTTGCGACTTGCCCTCCATTCCTGGTCCTGGCAAGCTATTTGACCGTATTGACAAGCCCAGAACGCCCTGCACAAACCTACTCCCCAAACCCTGAACCCTACAAAAACTTAAACCCCAAACCCTACACAAACTTAAACCCCAAACCCTACACAAACCCAGGCCCTAAACCCTAAGCTTAAATCCAAAGTCGCCAGAACCCCTCCGAAGCCTCCAGGGAATGGTAATTATACTCCACCCTCTGCTCTTCGGCCAAGACGTCGTCATCCTTTCGTCGCTCGTCGTAAGCCTCACAGCCAAGAGGCAGCTCTTGAAGTTAACATTGCAGGGTTTAGGGTTTAGGGGGTTGGGGGATAAGGGTTTCTTTGGGGTTCAGACATTCCAGGTTTTGGGGCTCGGGGCTGATGGTTGAGTCACTATTAAATCTTCTTACCATATTACTATTACTATTGCTATGGCTATCGCTATTAAAACTCACTCGTTTAAGAATATTACGCTGCTATAACTATAAACACCTTCGAACCAGGCGGCCCACCTCTTCCGAGCTGCCGAAGGGCAATATCCCGAAATCTGGGGTCACTGTTGCCATGTTGTTTATCCGTATCTATATTACCGTATCTGTGTATATATATATACATATGTATAGCTACATACATACATACGTACGTACATACATACCTACTTACATACATAAGTATACATGCAATATGGGCAAACGAACGACTGAATGAATCAATACATAAACAACTAGTAAGTCAATGTTTAAATATGTACATCTACACATATACGACTGAAGACCGAATTTGCCCAGCTTCGGCAGAATATCCGCAAATCCCGTGTTCCCATCGCCTGGATCTGCCCGGGGCGTGCGGTGTAGCTCCGAAGATCCTGTGAGCGGTTTTCGACTCGCACACTCACTCGACCCAGGCACGGCTACATGAGGTCAGATTGCTACCGTTACTACCGTTACTTCCTGTGAGCGGTTTCGGCGCTCACACTCGGACAATCCGTTTAGGGTTTAGGGTTTAGCTGCCATCGGGTTGGGGTTTCGGCGCTCACACGAGATTGGTGGTTCAGGTTTAGGATTCTTCCGACAGTACAATACACGCTCTTGGTGCCACTTCCGCACGGGGGGGGCTCTACGACCCAGGAACTTTCCATTCTTTCTGCATGAGGCTGAACGAGAAAAAGCCTGCTCCACAGTGGGTGCGACTTTGCACACCGCCTTGCACGGACCGTTATTAAAGGCATGGTCCCAAACCCATGGGTTTCTGGATAGGGAGTACTAATATACGTCTAACCTAGGATGCTGCAAGAGGGCCGCCAGAGTCCGGCGGGTAGAAAATGAAGGCCGCTGCACACGCCCTGCAGTCAAAGCCCTTGAATTTTACCACGAACTTGGAAACAGCTAAACTTTAAACAGCCAAAACCCCTGCGGCCTAAAGCAGGGGCCGGAAGTATCAGCATAAAGCTCTGGAACCTGAACGTCGTACCATGTAACTCAGCCCACCCAACAAAAAAAACTTATGGATGTGCGTACGTTTACCTATGTATGGAATATTTACTGAAACATATGCACGTGCACAATGCCTCTGTATTCACTCCTAAACTCCGGAGCGCATGGACACGGTGGTCGCCTGGAAGACGAGGTTGCTGGCGAAGAAGGCAATTACCCTCGGAGAAAACAGTGGCTCTTTTTAGGGCTCAGGGTACACCCTCAAGCGAGGCATTCCCCGGCGAACACATGGTTTCTACATTTTCAGCTTTGTAAACCATTCGAGCTTAGAAGACTTGGTTGTCGTTTCGCGTCTAACATTTTCAAGTTCAATCCAAGGCATCTCGAAACTTCCCTTTCTCTCTGCCGGGTCTTGGGTCGGGTTGAAGAAAGTACCCTGGCACCCTAAACCTCTTGCAAACTATTGCACAATCCAATCGCACGACTGCAGGCCCAAACCCTGAATGCTTCAATCGTGGACCTTGATAGTCAAAGGCCAAAGTGAGTCTGCCTGGATGAGCCAATGCTCCACGGACGGCTTGGAACAACCCCAGCACCCTAAAGAACAATGCCACCAACTACTCAGGCTTCAATTTGACGGCATTCTGGGTTGCTGCTCAGGTGTGGACGCCAGAGAACCATAGAGAGGAATGGCCTCGGGCTTGGGCTGGATGACATCCCGAACCACAAGGCCGAAACTCGACACTGCAAAAACAAAATCCGAAACCCCACATGCCATGTCCTCAACCACAAGCAACGTGGATTGTTTCCTACGTCTGCTCTCGAGCAGGAACAGGACTCGAGCGCCACAAGCCCAAAACCCAAACTCTACTCCATACTCCATACTGAGCCTATCAACGTTGATAAAGGATGATCGGGGTGCATGCAGCTTGCACGTACCGGAGCTGTCGAGAACCCCCATCCGATCTCCCGAATGCTGCCTTGAGCAGTATGCTTTCGCACTTGGGGTAACTGTCTTGTGAAATCAGCAAAATGTCACACCACAAGAGTGACTGCTCTGGGTTGCGACGACCTCCAAAAAATCAGGCAAAAGTTGAGGTCGGACAACAAAAGTAAAGCCTACAACGGCCATGCGCCTCCTCTGAGTCTCTGAGGACCTTTCAGGCAAGCCACGGCAAGTCCACAAACCCTCGATGCCCCAAAACTCTGACGTCCCCAACCAAGCGGTCGATCAGTTTCCGCGCGGAAATGCCCAGCCCCGCACTGCGGAGGACGTAAAGTGGTCCAAGACCGACATCTCTCCGTCCAGTGACCTGCCCCACCAGGTTTTGAGGTCAGGCTTTGTGTAAGGCTGCTTAGGATGCAAGGTTTCATGATTTTCAGCTGTGTCTTTGGATAGGTCAGGATGTATAGGGATGACATCTGAGGGCTCGGGACAGCTGCCGGGCAACAGTCCGAAGGTGAGCCTAGCCTGTCGTCCGAACCGGTAATCCTCCAAGAGCACAACAGACTGAGGCGTCAGCATCATGATAATCGTCCCTGGCAAGCCATAGACCTCGAAGCAGGATTATAGGTTATAGGGTTTAGGGCTCTGAATTCCCAGCCAATGCCGGGGGCAGCATTAAACGCAAGCTAGGCATAAGGTAGCTACAGAGTGAAGGGCTTATTGGCCCAACCCAATGGGATTTGAAGTCATGTTGCCCTAAACCCCAAACCCTAAACCGATTACTAAAACTCCACAGACTGAAGCCCCAGCTGGTAAAAATCCTTTTGAAATCTAAACCTGAAGCCCAACTACGAGGGGGTTTGTGCTTGTGCTTCTGGGCTCGGCAGGAAGATCATGTTGCCTATGATGCGGTTTGGCTTTTGGGGTTTGGGCTAGGACTCTCAGACACAGCTCGGTTCCGGGCTGTAGGGTCTAGTGAGGCTTAAGGGGCTTGGGGTTTAAGGGTTTCTGGTTTAGGGTAGGGTGCTATTGCTGGCGCTGAGAGGAGAGACAACTTCCTCCACTCGTGTAAGTCCTAAATCCTTTCCTGTGAACCCGGATTTCGCAGAAGCCTCCCAATCTAAATCGGCCCGTCTGAGGGAGTGGCAGGATTGGTAAATGACATGACCTCAGTGAAGAGCACGGTGAGCAGCAGTAGCAGCCCCCTGTAAATGCAGTATTTCCCGGTGTTTGGCGACTTTCTCGACCGTTCCTACCAAGCCAAAACCTGCCAAGCGTTTGGGGTGTCGGGCTGGTCAAGGCTTAACGGCTCGTATGATTGGAAGTAGGGTTTTGGAAGCATATTATAATGGTGTAACTGCATAGGGGCTATCAAGAATCAAGGGATCTTATTCCACAGTATTCAGGCCCCTACATTGCGCAGCTGAACCTGAGATTGGGCCTTGGAATGATTGTGGTTTAGGCCTCCTCTGCACGATTTGCAACAATGGACCTGCAACCCGTTTGTGCATCCCACATGGCAAGCTGGCGAAAGGATATGTAAGGGTAAAGCCCTTTGGCTTACAGGCTCCAGGGTAGTTAGAGGGTCTACTGTTAGGATTCTGCACAGACTCATAGGGCTTTTTTGTCACTCGCACTCGACACTAACCCCGAAACCCCTAAGCAATACCGAGGAGGTAGACGGAAGCATCCATACAACCCTAAACCTTGCACTATACCCCCCTTAGAACCAGAATAAAAATACTATCCTTGGAATATATTCTCTTGGGTTTTATATGAACAAAAGTGAAACACAACTCCTAAGGATACTATAGTGCAGCGAGCAGCGATGTGCAGATTCTTGGCCACAGTGGGCCAGGGCTCTTGGACGAACTGGAGCATGTAAACAGCAGACCTTGGCTGCTGGGCTTTTAAGTAACCAGGGAGAAAAAGTATAAACTTTTATTTCATAATGGTTCCTTTAAGAAAAAAAGTATTCAAGTATGATACTCCCCCAGGCTGTCATGAGCTGATCCAGAGGGTTTAGGGTGAGAGTTTAGGGTTTCGGGTGGGTGTGAGTTCAGAATTTAGAATTTAGGGTTCTGGGTGGGAGTGGAAGGCTGAAGCTCGAGAACTTGGCGGGTTTATGTAGGGGCTGGGGGACTAGACAGGGGTATTCTTACTGGATATTCTCGCCCCGAAAGCACTCCTCCGTTGATTGAGGATCCTATTTTGTGGCCTGTTCTATCTGAAATTCTGAAACTCCTGCTTGACAGGAGCATAATCGTAGCGATCTGGTCTCGCAATTCCTGAACCCACAACCTAAGCCCTAGACCCATTTCGGGTTTAGGGCTTCTGTATGACCCTTTATTGCATTCATTTTTGGCTCAGACGCTTCCCTACTGCCGGCTCCTATCCGAAACTCTGAGGGCAAGGCGTCGGAATAGTCCCAAGAAGCATGTTGGACAAGGGCAGAACCTCCCAAATCGCTTCGCTTCTTCCGGTTCGGTAGGCCCTAAACCCTAAACCCTAGGGCTTACGTGGCTTTTGGTGTAGAGTCCAAGGCTCTGTTCAAGCGCCTCGGGACCCAGGGATGCTATGCAAGTCTCGTAACACCCGAAATTCAGCGAGGAAACCCCGAACACCCCTCGGTTACCTGCCAATCCCTGGGAGACTTGGGCAGGCATACGCCGCAAGCCAAGCTCAATATTAAAGGCCCTGTAAGCCCCGATTGTCCTGAGTTTCATCGTACGCTCGATTCGACTTCATGATTCTGTGGTACCTTGGGCTCTTTAGCCGAAACGTGGGAATCGGTTTTGAGGACTTCAATTCAAGTCTTCGGTTGTGGGTACAGCACACCCCAAAGCTTCTGAAGCCCGAACCCTGGCCCCTAAACTCACACAACCCAAAACCTTAACTCCTACAGTCCTACTCCCTGGCCAAAAGGAGCCCGCCTTCACAGCCAGCTCCACCCGAACGAAGAGCCTCGGAAGAAATTCCCTTCGTCTCTGGGGGTGCCTTGTTTGTGCGTGCGTGAGGAATCTTCAGGGCTCCTGATTATGATCGTTATTATTGCTATTGTTTCTCATTCTTATTATAGTCATTTGTTCTCAGAGTCATAATTAAAAGTGCAGTTAAGGATATGGTGGTAGTTGTAGTGACAGTCATGAGACATAAGTTACAGGTGTAGTTATAGTAAAGCATACCCCGAAAAACCCTATGGTGAAAACTAGACCTGAAGGCCAAAAAGAGAAGCTCTAAACTCAATCCCAAATCCCAAAACCTCCCTTTCCATCACTATGACTGAGCGGCAGGGTGAGGTTGTAGGCGAGAAGGAGCAGCTGAATGGGATAGACCAGTGCCTGTCTGTTTTTGTGATTTCGGGTTTGGGGGGTCTAAGCATATTGGTTTCATGGTTCCGGCCCTCACGCTCCAGGCCAAGCGAAGCTTCACGACCACAGGACCAGACTCATCTCATCGCTCTACGCCCAAAACTTGTCATTGCAAGCCAGGGTTGCAGGGTTGTGGTTTCAGAGCATCCTCTTCTGAACTCCATATATAACTCCTCAAGAAAAGTCAGGCTGAGATCTGTCAGGGCTCCCAGAAACAAAGCTTTCGAGTTTTACAACCTCCAAAGGGGCTTGTATGTATAAAGAGTCTAGTAAGAGTATCTTTGAGGTGTTCTAGTCGGGAGGATTGTGCGTTCTGGACATCCTGGACCAGGGTTTGGGTGGGGCAGCCCGTAAAGAAGCAAATGATGAACTTTGCCTCTTCTCTGTGGTTTAAGGGTTCCTACTTGTCGGGTATCATGGGTAACTAAAGGTTAACCTTTTTCATAATACAAGGGTTATACAGGGATTATACTACCCCAAAAAGGTTAAAGGTTACCTACTCTACTTCTAGGGGTTTAAGGTTTAAGGAAACAGATCCAGAACGGCCTCGGCAACGATGAGTGGGAAGCCGCTGCCCTTGATCGGTCCCTCGGCCTTCCATTGGATGACCTCGGCTTGGCATGTGGGTGGTTGTCAAAATTAAGGTACCTTTTTGGGTACCCTAAATATTAGGTGCCGTACTATATTAGGGACCCAAAAAGGGACCATAATTTTGACAACCACCCATGTGTAGGCTCCTTCGCACTTGCCGGCAAGGGGTTAAGGGTTTAGGGGATTTTCCCCTCCTACTTAGCAAGGACGAGGCCCGCATTGCAGGGTATGTGTGAAGAAAGAGTAGAAAGCAGCTTCGGTTAAGCCAATTTCAGATTCAACTCTCAGGCAGCTTGTTGACCTAACAGTCAAAAGCCGTTGACATCATTACGACGCAGCAGGGGTTTAGGGGTTTAGGGTAGAAACACAAGATATGTGACTACAAGTATGTTTAGCGATCACCCCAGCTACCCTCGATCCTCCAGGTAAGCTCTGGTGTTGTGGCATGGCGCCGCGACTATGCAAAACTCCGCAAAGCCTGCTCGGCACTCACTCTCTCGGGCATACAAGTCGTTTAGGATTTCTGGTCCTGGATGAACGATGAAGCCGCTGTTTTACCCTTAAAGAGTGCCCTGAGCAAAAACAGTGAGACGGTTGGACTGACTGGTGGAATGCTCGACAAACAAAACATTGCTCGGCGAGGGGTCAGAATGTCTGACAAGAGTCAGTTTGCACGGAAACTCCCAAATCCCCCAAGCGATATACACACATTTCTAAATGCATACACACATATCTATGTTGGCAAAACTTCAACCCATCGTTCTGAATTTAAAGGCTCTTTCATAGAGCTCTATGCTACCCCCCCTTAGGCCCCCTCCCCTTATCAAACAAGCCTTGATTTGAGTAGCCTTCCTTATTAGTGCTTTAATAAACCCTTATTAAACCCTTAATAAGGCTGTATTTGGGTTTTCGGAGTTNCTGACTCTGGGAAATCGGTGTGTAGTTGGGGATAAGGGCTTATTCCGGGCTTATTTCGGGCTTATTCCGGGCTTATTTCGGGCTTATTCCTGGCTTATTTCGGGCTTATTCCGGGCTTACTTCGGGCTTATTTTGGGGCGTATTCCGGGCTTCGTCCGGGCCTACTTTTGGGCCGACCCGGACCTTGTACCCGGCCACTTTCTGCTTCCCCCCCTGTGGTTTGAGTGTGCGAGATTGGANTGTGCGAGATTGGAAGATAGGTCAGTCATTCTGTTGCATTGCCTTGCTGCTCGGTGGGAGCACCAGGGCTTATATGCTAAGGGGGGGGGCCTAAGGGCGGGGGGCAGGAATTGCTATGACTCTTCGTTCATGGGCAACTGCCAGGAGTCTTGGATTCGACTTCGAGCAACCTTGCTTAAAGGCCCATGTACAGTAACCAAGTATGATATACTTTGGCCTTAAAGTAGTCCCTGGTTAGGTACCCATACTACTGTATATACAGTTATATACAGTATATACTATCTGGGTGCATGGACCCCTAGGGCTTGCTTGCAGGAAAGCAGCGACGAGGAGAATGATGGCATTCGACACATTGATCTCAGCAGGCACAGGGGCTGCTGCTCTCCGGCTGGGTTACATAGGGATATGGGCCGGGAAGCAGGATGTCCGCATTAATCAGCAGCTTCCCGCTCATGGCAAGGTCTGGGCTTGGAGGTGTTTCTTTAGGGTTGACGTGTATCGAAGCAGCTCGACTTTGTCAGCCTCTCTTCATCCGTGGTTGTCATCTGCGCCAGCGCTAGAATTCCACAAGCCCCTGCATCTTAAGTTCCTGCATCCCAAGCGCAGAAACCCTCACCAATCACAACCCCTCAACCTCCTGCATCCAACACCCTCAAACCTCTTCGCACGCCACCCTTCTTTGCAAAGCCCTCCAGAGAATCCGAGGTCCCAGCCAGGTAATGGGCCTGGGATGACATGTTTTGTTTATGCCCTGGCGGCTTCCAGTCGCTAAGCGCTTCGGGCATAAGAAGTTCATGATTAACTGCCCCTGTGGGCAGGGAGATGTTCTTGGGCTTGGGGGCATATCGAAAACACCTGGATTTTGCGTTGGATGTGCAGCTATCGTTTATCAGGGGGAGGGACACCACGCAAGGAAATCCAAACCTTAAAGCCCTCCCAGCCCTTGCAACTCAATAGACAAGTTCTACACGGCTAGCAGCCAAAGACTTAAACCTTGAACTCCTGCCATTAGGCGATGGAGGTGGTGTCGTGGGGGTTATGGTGGTGGTGCTGGTGGTTGTCTTGGCTGACGTCGGAGGTGGCCGTAAAGGGTGTGGGTGAGTGCGAATCCCCGTTTGCATGTACTTTGATTCTGGCACATGGTCTAGTTTAAGTGCTGCTTGGGTCAACTCAGGTCCAAAACGTGCATATGCACATGGTTACATTTACGTGTATATACATATAAAGACGAACGTACATACATACATACGTACGTACGTACATACATACTTGAATACATACACTACATACACACACACATGCACAATTCTCTCATAAAGCAGTGTGTGCATGTGTGGTTGTACATGTTTGTGGGCGTATATGGTGTGTGTGTGTGTGCCTGTGCCTGTGTGTGTGTCTGTTAAGTGTGCATGTGTATGTAGAGAGACAGAGAGGTCAAGTATAAGTATATGCATATAGACCCACATATGCATGATTATGCATGTGTGGCTGTGCAGACATAACTATAGACTCACGGGGAGAAAAGGCATCACAGGCAGACACATGGACATAACCCTAAACCTGCAAATGCATGCGTACATAGGCGAGATGTGGATTCGTGGGTATCTTCATGTACTCGGCTGTTTTATCCTCGTGCCTCAAACATACGTACATACATACATATCTATATTTATACACATAATATTAAACTATGTATATAATATATATATATATATATATATATATATACACATATATATATACATAGGCATACAGACCTGCGTGCACACGCTTGCAGCTCAATGTGACATGTCTACAGGAACAACACTGTGACTGTGCATGCCGGCAAAGCTCTCCAGTCCCCGGAGTCGCAACCGTCGAATATTCAGGGGGAGTAGCCGTGGAAGGGCACACAACTTAGGGGATTAAGGGATAGAATCATCTGAAGGACCCCTTATCAGAAAGACTCCTGTCATAAATTGACAGAAACAGACCTCCAACCCTTTCCGTGCCCAGCAGCCACGAATGTGCCGATCCAGTAACTTCTTACCGAGAGGCCCTGCAGGGAAATCTCCAATCTAGATGACTTGATAATTCCAATAATGTTTCGAGTATTTTTGCCACCCGCCCAGCTGAACAAAGTCACAGCGCAGGGAACTCGTCCGAACTTAATATAGTGTAACGAAATTATGGTATAGTTGTGCAGAGGAACCCTGAGGAGCAATGTTAGCAACTACTATTTTTTCAGGGTTAAGTTTGGAGGGTTAGGGCCCATGAGGCTTTGCAGTGCAGAAGCGGCCGTTCTTTTAGAGCTTCGGGTATAAACTCTGAAACTGGGCCCACACTACCAGTAGTGAGCATTACGTCTAAGAGCAGAACAGTAAGTGTTCTTAGATGCTCGTAGAATTACGAGCATCCTGGAGTCTGGCCATAGGGTTTAGGGTGCAGTGTTTAGGGTTTAGGGTTTAGGGTGTTTAGGGTTTAGGGTTTGGCCGAAACAAAAGTTGGTAGATGCTGGTATTTTCATGCCTCCAACAATGGCGATTGGATTGCGCTCCGGCAGGATCTTGTCTAGTGCATACTTACGTATGGCGGTGTAGATACAGGGAGGTGGACAGATTCAATGCGGTGCCCAGAGCAAGGGTCAACTTACATGTTGCTTTACGACCTAGATATGTAATCGGGAGCAGCTGCATGCAACATCATGCAACTCTGGCATGGTGGCCTGCGCGAGTGCAGCGTACTTGCATTTGTGCTCCTCAAGGCGCAATGGAGAACGCTTCCAGATCCGGTAGCAACGGGACAGGAAAGTTGTCAACACATTCAGAGAAGCATCCCGAATGCCTCAACACAACTGACAACCGGGGCTCTGATGATGGAAAAACCTTGCTCACCCTTGCTCTATGTGCCGGTGTTTTGCTAGTAGAAGGACACACGCTGTGCACGAATGGGTTGAAGGTGTCGACGGCACTCGGACAAACAAGCGAAGGAACAGGCGGAGTTGTTGCAAATTACCGGCGAGTTTGAGGATCTGGCCTGCACTTATGGGCCATTATGGGTTCTGGAAAGGCACCACGGCAGCTGAAGCATGTCACCCTAAACCCTGAAACCCCTAAACCCATCCGGTACCCGGTCCTTCTCGCGAACCAGCTGCAAAGTGAAGACGACGATGGAAAAGCCAAAACCCATGGGCGGGTAAACTGCGAGCCTCGGGCGGCTAATGGATCACTCTATTAGGAGTTAGGATTGGGTTATTAGGAGTTAGGGCTTAGGGTTTAGGGTTTACGGCTTAGGGTTTAGGGTCTAAGAGTTAGGATTAGGAGAACCCTTTGGGAGCATAGTAAGGTTCCTTGAAAAGGGTTCCCTTAAAGGGATCTATAAGGGTTCAAAAACGGGGGTTATAGGATTGGGAGTTAGGATTAGGGGGACCCTCTGAATAAGGTCCCTAAGAGAGCCAGAAGTAGGATTAAGAAGGGTCCCCTTCAAGGGGTCTCCCTAATAGTACCTAGAAATCAAACCAAGTTAACGGGTATATACAAGTTGACTATACAGAAACCTACTGACATGAGGCCGCTGGATCAACCGTTGCGTAGGACCTGCACCGATTGCTAATCACTTCCCACTCTTATTAAACACCCCCCTTAATAATAAACACATTCGGGCGAAACCTCCCGAAACCACCCCTGCCCTTTAAAACCTGGGGGTCCGAGCAATAGCAGGAGCAAGAGCGAAGGCAAGAGCAAGAGCTGGAGTCAGAGCATAAGCAAGAGCAAGAGTGAGAGCAAAAGAGGTGGAAGAGCAGGAGCAACAGCAAGAGCAGGCGCAGGAGCGAGAGCAAGATACGCAGCAGGAGCAGGAGTCAAAGCTTGCACAGGAGCAAGAGCAAGAGCCGTCAAAAGTGACTGCAGAAACGAAAATACCCCCTTATAACAATAGTAATAATAACAATGAAAACACTTTCCGCTTTTCTATTGGGGGGCGGGGCCCCCCCCGTGAAATATTAGGGGGAAAGGATTACACGTCCAGCCCTGGAACAAAAGCTCAACAAACTCGCGAAAGTGAAAGATCACATCTCATGCAGACTCCCGGCAGGTATAGATCTGATCACAGGGTGTGACACGCACGCCCACACCCACACACCTGCAAACAAACATGCATGCTCGAAACTCGGACGAGCTTCACTTTGTCCGTCATGTTGAACTGTGAGGCAATCGCGCACACTAAACTAGCAGCAAACCAACGAAAGTCCAGCGATAAGATCATCAGGAACGAACCATGCATAGTCTTGGCGAACAGGTCACAAATGCTACTGGCAGGTATGTCGGGATGTCCACATTTGCTGTGGCCGCTTCGTTGTGTCATCGCACGCAGCAAAAAGATTGTCCCACTGCTGCTACATGAAAAGCTGCTCTTCTTCCCTCCTTCCTCTCCTTACTTCCCTCCTCTCCTTCCTCTCCTTCCTCCCTCCTTCCCTTCCTTCCCTCCTTCCGCTCCTTCCTCTCCTTACCTCCTTCGTCTCCTTACCTCCTTCCTCCCTTCCCTCCTTCCTCTTCGACCCCCCCTGGAAGGGGCCCGCACCCTCACTGACACCCACACGGGGACCCACACCCACACACACACCCACACACCCACCGTTCCCAACCCCCCCCCCCCNCCCCCCCCCTACCCACACCCACACCCACCCGCGCCCGATTCAATACAACCCACCAGCCATCTAATTAATGTAGGGGCCTTAATAGGGTTTTGGGGTCCATTATACTTTAATCATAATAAGGAACCCCCACAATAGTATTGGTAAAAATTTAGGCCCCTGTATTAGGCGACAAACCCCGTCCGAGCCCAAGGCATCCAGCTGTTGCCAAGCGTCGAGGGCTTGCCACCGCTGCTGCTCCCTCACGGGTTCTCACTCTGGTCGCTATGGCTACTTGGAGGTTCATGGGTAGTTAAAAGTGGGTTATAAGTCCCCTAATATGGCTTATAAGTATAGTTACCCTACTTATAACCCTACTTATAACTACCCATGAACCTCCAAGTATGCTATGGTCAAACTCACTCCCGACGCGATGCCTCTGCAGAAGCAGTAGGGCCACCCAGTAGGGCACAAGTTGATGGCACTGCTGTCTATGATGATGCAAACAACCGCGACGACCGCTTCTATCGTCATCAGCACAGAAATCTCAACACCCAAAAGGCTCTGCGGCCCTAACTCATGATGACTCATGCAACCCTTTATACGAACCCCGCCTCGCATCACGAAGGCACATATGTTGAAGATCGTGGGTAGGATGAGCACCTGGCTGGACATTGTAAAGGTTACCCTGGGGCTCCATTAGCCCCGCAAAATGGGATGTGAGGTTAAACCCTAAACTCTACATAGTAGGTGAGCAGGCGACTAGTTCGGCAATTGGAGCCCTACAGTTGGTGATGGCATGGTGTATCGAACTTCAACCATTGAGATGCCACATATCTGTGTTAAACCCGTCGCCCGGTCCGGTTGAGGAGTTGAGGGTCTGGGACAGTTGTCATAAAAAAACTGTGTTTAGTAGGGTTTAGGGTTTGGATCGGAAGCCTGACGGATTAAGCTGGCCCTATCACATCAATGCAGAAACATGGACAGGATCCGAAGCACTCGGATCCTGATGATTCCTATCTACGAGTCTAGAATTATTCCCCACTAGGCTTCCGAGACCACTCAGGGACGACCATCGACAGGGCTTCGTCCTACATGCTTTTCTCGGCGTTTGACCTATAGCGCTTCAAGTTTGAGGGTTGAGTTTCGACTTCGCCCACGACCCTCCACGGAAGCGTCCGAGAAAAAACATCGGCAAGAGCACGCTATTGACGGCGCTGCGGTTGGCTGTTGCCAGGCGCAACCTGGCTACAGTAAGACCAGTGCTATGTGTTAAGTTGTGTAGGACGGTAGAAGGGAGTCCGGGCTTGGGTGTGAAATGAGGCTGTTCAGGTGCACTACTTCGGGATGCGGGAAGTGAGCTTTCCGAGTTCGGAGCGGCTGGGACGGACATTACCATTGATATTACTACCATTACGATGATTATGATGATTACTATGGTTTTCTTTTTACGATTGTTCAGAATATATTATTCTTGCTATGTTTTTTAATGTCGCCATTATTACTGGACCTCCTCATGATTTGAGGCTCAAGGCTTTGGACTACATACCTTTTGGATCCGCAGACTTTCTGTGCCGGATGTAGGATGTAGCACCGGGCGGATATGAATTTGGGGTTTGTCGTCCGAAGGACGCGAGCTCATGCAGACTTCGCAAAACTGAAAGTTGCACATGCGTGGCAGCCTCGAAAAGACTTGAAAAGTTTCGTGCGCAATCTCAACAACATCTCCTACGGGCCCTACTATAAAGCAAGGACTGTATCTCGATTCGTAAGCTCTGCATGGAATTTGTTTATAACCTGGCATGAACCCCTGCAATCATCTCCTAAAGACCGAGCCTCAACCCTAAACTACCTCAGCCCGAAAGACCCTAAAACCCCTACAAACCCAAAACCATAAACCCTGAAAGCCACTGAACCCGAAAGAAACCCTAAACCTGGGAGCGCGACCTCAAGCGCATCATGGCCTTGGCTGATCGCGTCTCCGAGGTCTCCACCCGCAGAGACCCGGCCTTCAAAGAAAAGGTTCGGAGCATAAGGCTTTTAATTTAGGGTTTAGGGTTTAGCCGCAATTTGGGGCCCAGTTTCTTAATTATAATATAGGAACTCCCAAACTAGTATAGGTAAGAATGGGTTTGGGGCTTCAGGCTGTTAGGGTTTGGGTTTCGAGCCTTTCGGGTGAGGGGCCTTTTTGGGTTGACTCTTGGTATACATGGTACACTTCTTTAGAGTTTTTTGTTTAGGCCTTCCAGGATATCTGGTTCATTCCGGGGTTGGTAGGAAGAGGGCTTTAAGGCTTTGAAAAGGCTTCGGGTTAAGGGTTTGAGGGTTTGCGCGAAGCTTTCGGGTTTGAGAGTTTAGGGTCTTTGACGGGGGGCTTACAGGGTTCCGATGCGGTACAGGGTGTGGAGTATTGGGTTAGATCGTCTGGGGTTGATGGTGGTGTCACCCTAAAACACAAAAAGCCGCTGACACACTAGGGACAGTATATTTGACCACACCGAACACATGTCACTCGTTAGAGCCCATATATTGAGAACGGCTAGCCGTCGCATCTTACCAACCCTAAATTCCGTCAAGGCCATGTAAACCCCCTCTGCCTATGCAGCGAGCACATAAACCTGAAGATAGATTCATGCATTTAGCTTCCTGTCAACTTAGTTCGGAACTCAGAATCGGGTTTGAGTGCGCCTGTTGACTTGCTCATGGCACGATTGCAACTGCCTGCTTTATTCATCTCTCGCTCGTGGTACTTGCCTATGTGTGTGGACATCCAATAGAGGCTCAGTAGAAAAATCCAATAGAGGCTCAGTAGAATTTTATGTACGAAGCACCTGGCTGATGTTCTGAGATTGCACTAAAGCTACCGGTCCATCCATCTACACGTTCAAACACTCCTGTACATATACTTGTACTTGTATGAGCCTGCATCTTCTTATCCGCGCACCGACCTGTTTATCGACCCTCCACCCGAGTCTTTTCAACCTCACAAGCCTTGGCACGAACAACCTAAACCCTAGATCCCTAAACCCTACGTAAGCTCTGGACCTAGGCCCGCACCTTAGACCTTACACCTCAGTAAACTTTCCAAACTTCCCCGGAGGCCTCGGTGTCGGCCTCGATCTCTCTAAAGTCAACGTTCTCCCCTCCAACATTGCTCGGGAATCGTTACGGCCCTAGCTTTGGGGTTAGGGGGCTGGGAAGGGTTTGCCAGTTGGCACTGGGGGTTCCCAAGTTCCCGTTCTCAAACCAACAATCACTACTGGGTCTGAGGCCCTCCGTGGGCTGTGTGGAGATTGCTTGTATTTGAAGGGTCGATCTAGGAGGTATACTTAGAACCCTACCTGGACCCCAAAAAGTGTGCGGAATAATTTGCTAATAGCCTTTTGTAGGTATTGGGCCATCATTTTACCCACTTCTGGTGCGTTTAGGTAATATAAGGGCCTTAATGATTAGAATAGGGTTTTGGGGCCCATTATACTATATAAGGAACCCCGAAAATAGTATAGGTAACTATTATAGCCACTATAGTACTTATTCATTCCCTGTATCCTGCAGGCAGGGCTTGATCTTTTCGGCCCTTAAAGTTTCGGATGCTAATACGGCTGATGGACAAAATCCTGCATGACCCTAAGGACTCTAAACTATGGGAATTACGGTATATTCCTTATAATGGGTAATGCTGGATTTTGTCCATCAACCGTATTGCGGTCTGGATTCGGGTTTAAAGGCTTTTTCCCTCCAACTTAGCAGGGACGAGCCTGCAGTGCAGGGTATAGGGTTTAGACGGTTTAGGGTTGAGGCTGGATGTAGGAGTGACAGTGAATGTTTCAAGGTTACCTGCTCAGCTACTGCATAAGTGCCAGTACTGTAAGAGGACGTCTTTAAGGGTCCGAGTCCAAGTAGTCCTTCTTTGTGGTTTTGGTACCACCCTCAAAAAAGCACCAAAAATCCTGTAATAAGGAGTATCATATACGCGGACCCCTAGGGATTGGTCATCACTTCGATTCCGTGCTGGTTGGGGTGGGCCTTTCGGACATTCAGCGGTCGAGGGCGTTCGGCTTGCAGAGGTTGCGGGTTCCATGTCAGAGGTTCAGGGTCGATGCAAGGTAGTGCTTCATGTAGGGCCGTTAAAAAATCCCTACACTATTTTGGTGGTTCCTTATTATCATCATAGTATAATGGCCCCCAAAACGCTATTCTACGTATTCAGGCCCCTACATTATAAGTTTGCTTGTTTACTTAAGGTTTGTTGGCGGTCCCTTTGGTATGCCTGCCTTGCCGTCACACAACGAAACAATGCATTTAGGATTAAGGCCTTGGGGGTAAGATGGGCTGAGTGCTCATGGGGCGTTGAAACATACAGAGATCTCGGATGACCTCGGTATCCAACCCGGTCTCAAAAGCCTCCTGGACAGTTTCTGGTTGGTTGAGATCGAAGCTCTTGTACCATAGACTTAACTGCCGTCCACATAGCCATACATCTCATGGCACCTTGCGCAGTCCTTGCGCCCTGAACCCCAAACTCCCGAATTCAGGAGCGACCTCGATTCCGATTCCGAAAGACCTAGCAGCTACTGTAGCATCTTTCCCTGTGCCTGGCTCTTTCAAGACAACTGAATCGCGAATGTAAGCACCCTGGGCCCTCGATCCTAACTAACAGCTGCACTGTAAACACTCACCCCCAAAAATACGACCTACCCTGTAGGCTCTACAAGAACCCCTTACCATTACCAACAACAACAACAAGAAGAAACACACAAAGAGTGTATTCCAAATGAAAATTCAATAACAACTCTTTCAAGTACCGAGTTGATACGATCAAGACCATGGGCAGGCAAACCCCTGCAAGCCCTCGTCCCGGCCGCAGTAACCTCATCGAGCCAGCAAACTCTAAACCAAACCCCAAACCCCAAAACAACCCAAGCCTGCTTTACCAACCCTACAAACTCCGACGCCGCGAGTCTCAGAGAAACCGGGGCGCGGGCGCGCGCGATCGCCCGGCGAGCTTCCTGCAGCCTCACGCTCCGCCTGAAGGAAGTTGGAGTTTAGGGGTTTAGGATTTAGGGTTTTTTTGAGCTCCTTTTTAATGCCTGCCATCCAGTCTGACACACACCAAGGCCCTGAACATTTAGGGGTTTAGGGTTTGGGGCTCAGGGTTTAGGGGCGTAGGGTTTAGGGGTTTGGCGTTTAGGGTTTGGGGCAGGAAATGGGGTTGGGCGGAGTTGGGCTTCTATAAGGGCTCACAGCCTATAGGATTGATCGTATGTAGGGTTGAGGGTTTGCGGTGTTGGAGGTTTAGGGATTTTGGGTTAAGGGATCAGCGCTCAGGTGCGATGCATGGCTATCCTAGAAGGTAGACAAAAACAAAGTCCATCATAAGCTGCGCTTGGTAAAACGTTTAATCCTTTGCAATCCGAGCAGAAGAAAGAGACCGATGAAAGGGAAAGCGATAAGAACCTTGCATCCTTAGCAGAAGGCCAACTCATAAATACCCTAACCCCATAAGACAATAAGCCGTAAACCCCAAGCCCCGAGCTAAGTTCTCGTCGCATACAGCTCGCCTTGACGACCTGCAGCTCCCTCTGCTTCCAAATGCATATATGGGAGTTTCCAAGAATTAGTAGGTACCTTATTTTGGGCTCCTTTCAATAAGGATCCTACTCTTTAGGGTACTATATTACTATATTAGGGTCCCCTATTTTCGGAAACCCCCAAATCCAAGAAATTGACAGGCAACCCTTGACAACCCCCTCTGTATCTAAACAATAGAAACACTGGCCTGCAACGGGTTCCAGTGTGAGAACTTTGGGGCCAGTGGGTAAGCTACTTATATGCTGTAAAGCCGAAGGGACCCTGAGAGGGACAATACTCCCTCACCTTTGAAGTACCCCTACACCGCTTGACCCCCCTCTGTAGAACTTCTGCGGCAGTTTCCATGAACAGGGAACCTTGATATAGTACCCTAAATAGTAGGATCCTTATTATATTGACCCCAAAATAAGGTATCCCTAATTTTCGGAAGCTCCCATATCGCCCTCACAGTCGCCTGCTCCCCCAAAGCCATAAAGACCTCCTCGAGTGTCGTCATGGAAATGCCTGGTTCCCGGCTCTGAAATGTAAGCTTCTGTTGTCTGAGCTATCGAAGGGCGACCATCATTCAGAACCAACTGTTGGGAGTTAAAGGGTTTAGGGATGTTCATTGTGATCTGGGGGTTGCGAACCCTACCACTGGTGGTGTTCTGGTGCTGTCCTGACTATGTTGCTGATCATGTTTTCCTTCGCTGCAAGGACACCGAACGAAGCACATAAACTTCCGTCATGAGACCACGCCCAACAAACTCCAGACTGATGTCCAAAGCTCCTAGTCATTACAGGTGTCGGAATAGTGCGAAACATCTTCCCGTTAGAGTCCCCCATAGCTGTCGTATATTTTTTCCAATCATTCAGGCCCGCCATAATGCGGCCAGAAAGGCCCCTTGGAAGCAGTCGACAACATCTGTTCACAATGTTGCAGACTCATTGCTAAGTTTCTGCAGGCAAAACTTAAAAAGGCCTCAAGCCCTCAAACACCAAACCCATGTCTTAAGGTTTCGGGTTTAGTCTTGCAAGATGTCATCCAAGTAGCTGTAGTTCCCGAGCCGCAGAGCCTGGCCCGTGGGAGGTTACAGAGGTAGGATGCCTAGGGTTGTTGACGGCTCAGGGCTGTTTAGGGTTTTGACTTTCAGGTTTTACGATCTCGGCTAGGGTTCGAGAGAAGTCTTTACCAAGAATTCCCGAAGGCGTTTGGGTAACCCAAGGCTCAATCTTAATTTGAAAGCTCATTTCGGAAACAAGCGAGTAGAGCAGAGACTGTCACATCACCCTATGGGTGCAGCGGAGCAGCAAGGAACCAAATCAAAAAACCAGGTGGGGGCTGGAAAGCATCTGACAAATATTCGTGAAGATATTACATTGTATTGTATTGTGTTAGACTACATGCCATTCTGTTCTATTCGGTTCAATTCTGTGTTAAGTTAGACCCTTTTATCTCCCGAGAACATAGCTAGAAAACGTTTGAGGACGACACCCTGCAAAGACACGGCAAAGGACAGGGAGCTGTCATCTTCGTTTTCACGAGCAGGCGTGGGCTCAGTCACTTTCGTGAGCTGGAGCAGTGGCTGCTAGAAACTCGCGGAGGGAGCGTGAGCTCCTAGGTGAAATTCTGCAAACTTTGGAGCAAGCAGAGAACACGTCCATAAACCCTAAACCCTTAAAGCAGTCAGCGTCAACATGCAAGACTTCAACTTGCAGTAAAGACCAGGGAGCAGACATTTAATTGCCAAAACGCCGCCATCTCTGCTGCTTGCTCAGTCTCAAAGCAAATCGCAGACTAAGGGCCTGAAGTAGTCAACATAGGGTACCTAACAATTAGAGTAGGGTTCCTTCAAGGGATATAATAAGGGCACTATAAGGATTGAGTCTGGGGGCCTTAGCAATTAGAATAGGGTTGGGGCATATTGTGGCCCCCAAAATACCTATGCACCTGCCCAGGGTTTTGGACATGTGAGTTTCCAACACATGCTGGACCGCTATGGATCCTCAAAATACGCACCCTTAAATCCCTCAACCCGTACTTATTAAGAATATGTTCATTTAAGAGGTTCAGACCCTCAGGGCGGGACAAGGAAGCGAATTCTGCCGAAACTGGAGCTGTCCGGGTGGCTCTGTGCAAGCCGGGGGAGACTCGATGGGTTTTGAAGGGCTTGGTATGGATGCTGAGGTTGTTATTCCGGTTGAACAATGCCTACGCAAGGGTTTAGAGTTTAGGGGATAGTTGAAAAAGGATTGCCTACTATGATCCCTGTTATGGGTCGTTCTTTGGAAGAACTTGTCATTTTCAGCATGCAAAGCGTTTCGGGCTTTGGTGTTGGGGGCTTTTAGTTTTTATCTCTTAAGGTCTTAAGGTTCAAATTCTACGGTAGGCTTGATATCGGGGCCTTATTAATGACTTCATAATCTAATAGGGTGTTGGTGTAATTCTATAATCACAAGGATCTCAGGACTAGGATTACTAATAGGTAATAGTTCAAGCTTCTACATTGACCATGTCGGGGCTCTTTCATTGTAGGTTTTTCGGAGGCCTCCACGCCCGAACATGCCGTCGGCAACAGCACTACGGTGAAATTGGCCCCGAGCCTTTCTGCTCAAATGTAGAGAGGCCTTCGGGGCGAAACAAAGAAACTGCAATGTCCGTGTACCTTGTCTACCCGTACCAGGTAAGACACATCAAATCAAGAGCTTGTCTGAGACCGTCGCAACTGTGAACTGGTGGAAACAATGTCAGCAAGTTGATAGGAGATCCTATGCAACATGAGCAGCCACAGTTGGGATAAAGTGCGCCAGACATCTGCGCGACATCTCCAAGCAGAAGGAACTACTTCCTACAAAACCTACAACCCGGACCTAATGCGCAGGCCGAGTACACAGCTCTCAGGTACCACAAGAGCACCTCCAGTAAGTGCAACCTGGGAAATCGGCACAGCTTGATCTGGGTTTGCTGGCATCTGCATGAATGCGACCGTTGGGCCGGGATGGTATGCTAAGACTCTTAGCTTGCGCGCTGGATGTTGGTCAAGCCTGCCCACAACTATGTCCAAAAGGGGCCTCTGATACCCTCGGTTGTGTCATGATAGCTCTAAGCCCTTTTGCAACTGGCCTGGCTTGCAACCCACAAACACGCAGACACAACGACAGCAAGTAAAGCCCACCCTAGCCCCTAAAGCCTGAAACCCCCATAAACCTGCAACCACTACATAACTGCTGTGAGACTGCCTATAAGAAACGACCCCCCTGCACCCTGTGAACGCCACCCCGCTGAGTTTACAACCTGGCCGAGGGAGCTCAGTCTTTCTTTTTGCCTTTGCCCTGCAGCTGGGTGGCTTAGGGTAGAGCATGACTAAGGCCTTTAGCAACAAACCTATGTGGTTGAAGGGTCTTATAGGGGAGGGGTGTTTGCATATTAAAATGCACATGTGCATATATGGGTATGCATACATACTTGCGAAGGTGTGTGTGTGTGTATATGTGTGTATGCATATATACATATAAACACTTATACATACACATAGCAGAGTGTAGGTATGAGTATGAATATAGACGCACATCCAGCGCGCACAAGAGAGAGAGATATCCAATTATACTCATACGTACATGCATACATACATATATATATAATGTATCAGTTTCCTTAACTTATTATTATATACACAGCCCTCAGCATTCAACAGTACCCAGCAAGGCCATACATCGCCATAAAGGCCATCCCTCTGGAATTTTGTCTTACCAGGACGAGAATGGTAGTATCAATAAACCCTCGGGGCTGTAAAACATAAACAGAAGCCAAAAGGTTGGGATACTACGAAATTCCTGCCTCAAAGTACAGTGGAAGGAATGCTTAGGGGTAAGGGGGCTGGCAAGTTCCAGGGTTTCGGGGGTCAACTACGAAGGGAAGGCGTCGGTGAAATACAGATCCCTGAGGGATGGCTGCGGTTTAAGGTCGCAGGTTTGAGGGTTTAGGGCCTTGAGGCTTCCCAGAACTTTCAACATTTTCGCACGCCGATTTTCTTGCATGAGGGTGTCATCATTTTTGGTCTTCGGTGTGTAATTATACCAAGTATAGTTTTGATTCGGAAAATAATGGCAATAGTGATATCTGAATGCTGATAACGGTTGGGCCTTTTGCCGGTTCTTCGTCTGGTGCTTCTCCAGGATCTGCTCGCTGTTTTGGATGGCCTGCGGATCCGGGAGGATGCCGAGGCTAGCATACTCATAGCATGACTTTAGGGTCTAAGAGTTTAGGGTATATTTCTTACATAACGCCAGCATATGCTTAATAATGTATCAGTGGCAGATTGTATCTGTGTACTGGTATGACAGCAGCGCCAAGCTGGATACTAAGTCGCAGTGCAACAGAAGCAGTTGAAACTTATTATCGTCATGCCCTAGAAGTGAAATATGGACAACCCCGACGCCCTAAACCCCAAACCCTGAACCCCTACACCGTAATCCATGCTTCAGCTCCTAAACCCTTTAACCCTGAACCCCTACACCTTAATCCCATGCTTCAGCTCCTTGGTCTTTCCCATGGGGCTTGGGGTATCTTGACAAACGCGAGGCCTTCACGACAAGGGCCGCAGGGGCATTACTGTTATCATGATTGTTATTTTCATTATTACTATTGTTATTGTTTTTATTCTCATTATTGGTGTTATTATTTTTACTATTGTTATTAATCATGAAGCCCATCCGTACGCCCTGACCCTGGAAAATTGATCGCCAAAACTCTGATCACAACTTTACAACCCGGAATCCACAACTCACATCCCGACAAGTCCCCGAACTAGTTTGCAAACCCGGACATTGAACCCTGAACTTTCAAACCTGAACTGCACAGTGGGAATATGAAGCCTCGAAATTAAATTTAGGGATTCAGGCAGGCAAACAGGAAGGCTTCGGCCTGCTTTCGGCTGAAGACATCTTCATCCATCTCCTGCGACCGGCTTTGCGGGTAGTTGCTGTTTAACCGTGTGGAGGTTTGGGAAAGACGACTCCAGATCGGGTCTCGCCGCTGGTTTTTTTTGGCAGTCATCTCCGATTTCGAAAACGTTGTAGCAAGACTCAGGTTCCTACAGGTTTGGGGCTTGCAAGAGGGTCGGAAACCACACTCACTCATCCTTACAAACGATATCCACGATCCAATGTATGCCATCTGAGAAGACCAAAGGCATGTGCATTGCAGACTGTCCCGGTCCATTGCCTCGCTAATTCGAGATAAGTCCGACCTGGTTCCTCATCTTCCCAATACAATCGTCATAGGGCATGGTATTCCGCAAGGCCTTTGCCTCTTCAGCTCGGATCAGACACTATGCGATCACAGGGATCAAACTTCTGAGCTCCTCTTCGAAGTCGTCGTCGTCCTCGTTATCCTCCTCCTTGTCTGTGAGCTTGATTCTCGCCTCGAGGGTAGTGTCGAAAAAAAGGCCTGTGGGCTATGCGGGTACAGCCCGAGGAGCGCATGGCTTGAGACACAAAATCTGGGGTAGCTGGACGCATGCTTGGAGGAGCAGTGCCGAGGGCTACTGGTCCTTAATCCCGCCTCAGGGTTTCTATGATAACTCTGATGTACGTCAACTTCGGCGGACCTGCTTCGGGGAGCCTTGCTATGTGCTGCTTCAGGAGTTCTCCATGGAAGCAGCCACCGGAATTCCATATATTATCCACCAAGTGATGACAAAGAAGCCAAATAGTAGCAGGACCATGCACCTAGATCCTAGGTCTCCGGCTGCTGAATACCTAATAAGTAAGCAGGAGGCTCATCACATAGTATCTTCCCTAAACCCTAAACCCCTAAACCCCAACCCCTAAACCCTAAACCTCTCGGGATTTCTGACCATCTTGAGCCCGGAGCTTCTGACTGGCTCCTCATCATCAGCTTCCTCGGCTGCAGGGGGTTTAGGGGTTTAGGGTTTAGGGGTCTGGGGTTTATAGGGTTTCAGGGTGTAGGGGTTTAGTTTTTTTTTTTTTTAAGCTCCTTTTTCCGGGGTTTAGGGGTTTAGGGTTTAGAGGTTTCGGGGTTTCGGGGTATAGGGGTCTAGTAAGGGAGTCTACACGAGGTTGAGCACAGTTCTTGACACCTGTGCTCTAATGCTGACTGGTTAGCTAGATGACAGTACGGTTTGGGGCTCGCAAGCATCGAGACGATTTCGGAGCTCAGGCAAGGCATGTGCCCGCTGTCCGGTCATCTGATCTTACCTTATCATGTATTTTATAATCGTATATGTATGTATCATATTCTATGATACTATGTAAATCAAGGGTCACCCCAAACCCGAGACATGGTCGAAAAGTGTTGAACACCCTACGTAGGCGCTAGCCAACAGAGAATAGAGTCCGAGACATATATGGGTGGTTGTCAAAATTACGATCTCTTTTTGGGTACCCTGAATAATAGGTGCCGTATTATAATAGGGACCCAAAAAGGGACCCTAATTTTGACAACTACCCATATGAAACAAACTATGGAAGGGGCTCTTGAAGCCCTAGGCCCTATAGGCCCGCAAACTCTAACGAAGCTTAACCTTTAAACCCTGCTGTAGACACGACGGTTGAAGTTCCGGCGGTCGGTACTACCGGGCACTCGGACAGCCAAGTTTCTCTTCGTATCGCTCCTCGTCGATTTGACGCTGGTGTTCGCTGACTTCCTTGCCAGGGATCATGCAGACCCGGCGCATTGAAACCCCTGAATGCTGCTTTCAATGCAAATAGGTCAGATATCCCATAATTCCACGTACCTACTTTGGACTGAACCCTTTTCGATGGACTTCTTGCCCCGAGCCAGTCCCAAACCCAGCCTCCTATTCCGGAAACCTCCCGAGCCCACTGCCAAGACAAGCAGAAGAAGAGCTTCTTCTTTTTCCTGTTTTGTTTACGACTGCCAGGTACTGCGGGTCATAAAGACACAATGAAGCCCCCCAACTGAAAGCTTGCCACTTGAAGCCAGTAGCTAAAGTTTAAAGCCTTTGGAACCCCCAGGAATGATTGCCAGAAAACATCGGCGACCCTAGGACCCTGAAGGTTTAGGGTTTCGACTTTCGCAAACCACCCGAAACCCCCAAAACCCGACAACCACCAGCCTCGAAACGAGCGGTCAGGCCTCCAGCTGAGACATTTTATTCAGGCAGGGTCTTCCTGTTTGGGGTTTAGGAGGGGCTTCAGGCTCGATTCAAGGTGGTTGGGGCCTGTTTGGAGATTAGGGTGGTATGCTGCCTTTTGCAAGACCTGAAGGGCAAGACGGCATTTTGGGAGACGGTGAGAGAAAGCATGTGGAAGCTAGACCGTTAAACGACCAGGATACTTGGAGGCTTGTAGACTTCGGCGTGGGCTCGATGAAAACAGCTACTGTACGAGAAGAACGTGCACTAGATCAACAGCGAGAATGGCATAGCAAAGTTGGCAATCGACTTCACGATGCTTGAAGATTTTCAAACCAGAAGACCTCACACGTACAAACCGTGACGTCCCACGCGGGCGCTTTGGTGCTACAGTGTTATTCTTTGGAGTGTATCTTAAATTGAAGGCTTAAAGACTACGGGTTTGGGATGGTGTTAAGCTATGTTGGTGGCTTTAGGCTTAGGGCACTACATACAGGCTCCATCCGAAACTGCAGCTTCAGGGACTGTAGGATTCTTACGCAGCTGGAGGCTGCAAGGGAAGTTGGGGAAAACCCAAAACCCTGAATCCTAAGCCCTAACCCACCAAAAACCCTAAACCCCTAAACCCCAGACCCTAAGATTCTCAAATTACTTCGTTGCGAGGGGCCCAAGAGCTTGGAGATCTTTTTCTCGCACTCCTTCCGCCGAGGAGTTCAGATCTTTACCCCAAGGCTCTAAGGACTGATATTTTTTAAGGCTTTTGGGCCTAAAGACCATCTTAAAGAAGGCTTTTGGGCCAATTTGAGCCTTAGCGTTATAGCAGCCTCCCTGAGGCCCGAGCTCAAGCGCCGTAACCCTGGGGCCTTATTGAATAGAACAGGGTTTAGGGGGATACATTGTAGTATACAGTATTCCGCATACCTTTGTACGGAGCTATGAGGAATACGTAGTAACAGTGATCATTCTGGCTTCGATATTAAGACCTGAACCTCCAACCCCGTTCATAAAGCCTAGCCTCCTTGAGCAGAAACAACAATGGAAGACTCGAAAAAAAAGTGGCTCACAGAGTCTTTCGGCTTCTGCGCACCACCAGGTTCCGGAACAAACCCCTGGCCACTCTAAAGGACTTGAAAACACACTGGCAGCAACACATGACAAATACACGATGCCGACGCCGATGATCACTACGACAACGACTGCTGCCTCTACAACACCACCACCACGACCACCGCCACCACCACGACCACGACACGTTTTGCTGCTACTACGACGACACACCGGCCACTGCTTCGCCACCGCTGCGATTGGTAGGTAATGTGAAGGAACCGACCTCTCCTGCAGGACCTCTTCCACGGTCTCATCGCTCATCTCCATCCTCCGTTCGTCAAGAATCTCCAAGCAAGGCTTTATGGTTCCCTCTTGAGTCTTGGGTTCAGAACCGATGCTTGTGAGGCTGAAGGCTGAGATTGTCAGGCCTCTTAGCCTCAGTCAGTGTGCCTACAACTCGACTAAGACTAGCGACTAGTGCGGACTTGAGGCCGGACTGCTGGGGAGGTGCACTTTTTCCCTCCTACCTAGCAAGGGCGGAGCTTCTGAGGGTTGTTGCTTGTTGATAGCCAGGACCTCTGCCAGGCCAAATCGGGGGTATGCCAACCAAACAGTAAGCCCATTCCTCAAAGCTCACAGCAACCCCGCCAACAAACTCTGCACAGAACCTCAAACCCAAAGCCTGTTTCCGAACCGTACGCACTGAACCCTTTGAGCCTAACTCCTTGGCAAGAGCAGGGAACCCTTAACCCCAAGCCCTGAATCCCTACCCTAAACCCTAAACCCGTAAAAAATCCTAAACCGCTTAGACCCTTTTTGCATCCCGGCTTGGGAAGTCGGCCGACCCCAAAACCCGAATCCCTACACCCCAAGGCCTTGATCCCTTTAACCGATAAGGGAGTCTTCGAAAATAGGGGACCCTAATATAGTACCCTAAATAGTCCTTTAGTATAGGGGCCTAAATGATTACCAATACTAGTTGGGTGGTTCTTTCTTACAATTATAGCCCAAAGCCCTATTCTAATTATTAAGGCCCCTTATATTAACCGATAAGTTGCCAGCAAGAGTCGGCTGAGTCACCTCTCCATCCAGCTTGATGGGCTGGAGTTTCCTTAGACAGTAGGGCTTTTTTTCCCCTCCAGACAGTAGGGCTTTAGAGCTTTAGGTTTGGGCGTTTCTCAGGTTTAGTTCAGAGTCATGCCGAAGCTCACGACAAGCCAGCTACAGAAGGGACACGCATGCAGGAAGCACTTGCCGCGAAGTGCAATACAAGGCCTCAAAAACTAAAACCGAGTTGTGGGGTATACTGTAACTTGATCATATTCAGGAACCCAAAGGGATAGCATCGTTATAATTCGGGCCTGTGTAATACCACCTTAGAACCCCAGTCTGTAACTCCTCGGCAAGCACTTGCAACTCTCCTTTTGCCACAAGCATAGTGGCGATGTGCACTATTTCTACACCCCGAAAGTCCTAACCTCACTGCCTGACAGCCAACTAGGTAAGACCACTATTTTTTAACCCGAGACCCAAACAAAGACCTGCGAATTTCCAATCCCAAGCCCACGCTCTGAAAGTGCTGGCGCGCATCTCTGCCAAATGACTGATGCCAGCCTGTCGTCTGGTGTTTATGTTTGTCCATGAACTGTAGTGCTTAGGGCTTAGGGTGCAGGATCAGTCTTCTGCCGGTTACATGGGGCATGATCGAAAAAACTGCATGGCCGCAACTTACCCAAACAGCTGTCCCTGAACATCCCTGAGCCCAACCGCCTGTGCCCTCGCCCCCCCACACACTCCTGAAACCAAACCCCACACGTAAAAGCTCACTCAACGCTAGCTGCGACTAGCAGCAGGCCTTCACATCAATGAGCATCCTCGGCTGAAGCACATCGACAGCAGGGTCGAGTGCTGAGGGCAAACCGCTCACTTTATGCACCACAGAATGCCCCGAGTGCTGCCATCACTTCTTCCGGGAGGTCCATTATGTTCAGAACCCTTCGGACCTCAGACTCCTACTACATAATGTAGGCGCCTTAATAATTAGAATGATACTAAGAAACCCCCCGCAATAGTATAGGTAATTATTTAGGCCCCGATATTATAGAGCCCTACTATAAATCCCTTATAGACCCCTTTAAGGAACCCTTAACAGGGATAACATAGGTAATGAGTAAGGCTCCTATATTATGTGCTTTTCATTGACGCCGGTTCCAGCTCTTGGCATCCTACGCTCTTGGATGAAGCCAGCATTCAACCTGCCAACACCTAACTCTGACAACTGATCGAAATCGGTTCGAAGCGCCGGCAACGAGTTCTCCAGGCGGTTCAGGAAGTTGTGATTGCTTTGAACTGATTTTTGCTGTTGCTGCCGGCGGTGCTGCACTAGTGCCCTGTGCCGCACAAGCTACAGTGCTGCTACGGCACGGCTAGGCCGAGGCTCCATATTGAAGGGCGACCCTGTTTACCATGATTACGCGTTATTGCTAGATTCGCGTTCTCTCTAATTGGAAAATCCTGGGTATTTACTTGGCAAGAATTACTACACATATGTGAATATGTACCCTGCATGCAACCCTGCTAGCAATCCTGCCTGCAATGAAGCCCCCGATGCTGATAGGCCCTACACCCAAATGACTTAGGTCCCTCTGTAAACCCTTGGCCAAATCGATTCCCTCTTCAATTCCTCGATCAGAGCCCTTTTATCACCCTATCAGCTGAAGCTTAACAAAGGGAGCCAAGACACCGAGCCAGGCGCTCATACTTGCCACGGTTGCGCTCGCACTTCCTGAGTCCACAGAGTCTTTCGCACCTATCCGAAACGGTTGAGGGCGAGCCTATGGCCGGTTGTACTTTGTGCTATCTCGGGTTTCAGGGTTTAGGGTCGAAAACATCGTGCCTTGATCCTTGGGTGCTGAGGAGATAGAGAATTCAGGCTGTCGGCTTTGTGCTCAGCATCGCTCAGTCTTCAGTATGCTCAGACAGGCCGAGTCTCGTGCGTAGGCTCTATAGTGATTACAAGTGCGTGTTGATTCTCGGAGGCGTCGACCAGCTGCAGTCTAACAGCGATCTGCACAAGAATTCTTCATTCCAAAGTGAGTTTAACTACGTCACCACAAAACAGAACCAGAAATAGTTCTGCTGATGGACGATGACAGCCAGCATGGCAGTATGTAATACTAGACATTGGATTTTTGGCTCCTATTGCAAACATAGACGCCCACGAGAAGCCCACGGCCCCTCTACCCTGCAAAAACTAGAACGAGAAGTGACCTCACGAACTCCTGGCTCGAAGAAAATGCCCGAACAGGCAAACACTAAACTCAAATTTAAATGTCCCCCAAGTCGCACACCCAAACTCTAAGTCGAACAAAAGGCCTGAAGAGGCAAGGCCGAAAATCTATTTCAAAAATTCCCCAACTCGCACCCCCAAACTCTAAGCCCAAGCAGCTCTGTGGCTTCTCCCAAGTGGGTCTCAAAGTCATCGATGGCCTCTCGGTAGCTTTCGTGGCGGGTCGGGGATTCCGAGATTCGGAGGTCACTGAGCTCTTGTGCAGTAGACCAAATGGGGTTTCCGAACCTGGGAGACCCCAATACAGCACCCCGGAATAGTAGGATCCTTACTATAAGGACTCCAAAATACGGTACCCCTAATTTTCGGTAACTCCCAAATAGAGTTATCATATCAAGGAAAGCAGATTAGATGATTTATGTCCCGGTTGTGGAAACTTTTCCAGCTCCTCAAAAGAGACTGCAGAACGCAGAAACCTGATGCCGGAGGCAATTGTGGTTCGCCGGCGAGGGGTGTAAGAATCTACGGTATGGTACAAGTAGAAAATGGCTCCTTGTCCCCGAGGTTGGAAAAAAGCAACGTGCTACGTAATGCAGCACAACCCGAACCCGTAACAGGAAGCCCTCCCTGAACCCCTCCGACGTATGCTCAGGCGCCAACCAGATTGCCGAATTCCCAGAACGTGAACACCAGGACCACTCAAATCGTGAGGCCTCATCCGAAAGCTCGAAATTTCGAAACCATTACCGGAATAAAAAAACAGCTTGAGGGAGAAGCCTGACGACGCGCGCCACCGCCACCGTTGGAGAATTTCAGCTCCTCGGTGTGGAAGTCTGGGCTGTTCTTGTTTTCAGCCCTAAAACCATCCTAAACCCTGAAATCCCCTAAACCCCAAAAGTCTTGAAACCAAAAAGCCTCTAAATCAAACAAAAAAAAAGAAAACCAAGAGAAAAACCCTAAACCCTAAACCAAGAGAACCCATCATCCTCAAGCCCAAACAATAAGCCCCCGAGGCTCCTCCACCTTGGATCGGAGATCGCGCCGCTCCTCCTGAAGCTTCTCGATGGTGCTGTGGTTGTCCTGCGAAGTTTGAGGTTGAAAAGTTTAGGGTTCAGGGGTTACCAGGTTCTATATTAGGGTTTAGGGTTCAGGGGTTTTGGGTTTAGGGGTGTAAGGTTCAGGGGTTTAGGGTCTAGGGGTTTAGGGTTCAGGGTTTTTTGGTTTGGGGGTTTAGGGTCTGGGGGGTTACGGCTCAGGGGTTTAAGGGTTCTATTTTTTAACGGGGGTTTAGTGGTTAAGGGTATCTTGAAGATATACATGAGGGCTCTATCCGGGGCTTTGAAGGTTCGTAGTTTCGGGTCTAGGCCATACTTTCGCGGCTGTCCTGGGAGTTAGGCTTAGGGCACGAGAATGTGTAAGGGCCCAGGAGGAAGGGTTTAAGGTTAGAGTTTAAGGGTCCCTGTATGAGACCTTGCATGACTTCGAACGGAGCCTGCTCCTCAGTACGTCGAGCGACACACACTGTGTTCCGAAATCAATCGTGGCTCCAAAATATATTCAGCCTGCGCTCCGGGGTGGCTACCCTAAACCCTAAACTTGAAATGGGCTTCCGAGCAGTACGCCACCCGTCCTTGGTGAGCTGGGTGAGGTTCTTCTGCGTGTCGTCCTGCGTAAGGAACCTCGCCGCCCGGCTTGCATGAATTCAACCAACAACGATAGTTTTAGTGACAACTTACTTCTAACAGTAAACATTCATAAGTGTAACACAAACCAGCAAAAAATAATCATGTTGATAATGATAATGAAAAGGTAATAACGAAAGTTGTAATTTTAATGACAATAGATTCTCATTCCGCTTGTTTACAGGATGCCGCCCTTTATCGGGCACCCGACCTTCGAAACGGGACTGCCTGCTCGCAACGTTTCTGCACAAGTACTCAAACGGCGAAAGTTTGCAAGGTAAGATCCAACAACTACAATGCTCACAGTACACGTGATATGCCGCGCCTGTACAGCCCCGAACCTCCGGTGATGCAGTATGCAATGCTCACAGAAAAGACGGCAAAAAGTAAGCATGCCTTCTGCATCACCAGTAGTGCTATTGAATTGTGGCGAAGTTTCCCTTTACTGCCCAGTCGTCCCCGAGGCGTCGGGCCCAAACCAACAGTGTCCCACAAACCTCAAGCATCGCATCCTGCGGAGCTGTGGCCTAAACCTGGTACACAAGGAGAGACTCTACAAAGGTTCAGCGTAGAAGAATACTGCGCTTCTAATCTTTCTTCATGGCATGTAGTATGCTCAACCCTGGCCGTAAAGCTACTATGTATAGAAGCTCTTCCAGGCCTGTGTATGTACTACGAGGCGAAACATCTGCGCACATCCACCCCCAGGGTGTCAGGGTCTTCCAGGTAAGGCCCAAGAGCTTCTGGATGATCTCGTTGGGATCATTCACACCAGTGGCCTGCCAAGTCAAGGCTTTGAGGGCCTATCCGAGCTATGTTGACACCAAACCACCTCGGTTTCAAAGACCTTCACAGATTCAGAGAAGTCCGTTAGTTCATGTCACGTGCTTCAGGAAGAATGCTTTGCAGTACGGCGTAGTGTTCGCATCGCGCCCACGCATCCAAAATCCAACACGTTGACCAGGGAATCCTCGACACAACATCAGCAGCCGCCGCCAAACCTTAGGGGCCATTGTCCAAGCCTTTCCCAGCATCAGCAACATCACCCCGCAAGGCTTTTTGGTCAGGGAGGGCCCAGGCAGCATCACCAAACCTCTTGAAGAGGGCCTGCTTCAGGCCGTTTTCAGCAGCATCAGTCCACCAGTATCAATCCCTGAAGCCTTTTCTATCCCCTCTCTTTGGGCCAGCATCAACATCATCGTGCCCTGTGCCTTTTGGCCAGGGCCCGGCAGTGGGCCAGCATCAGCCCCAAAACCTTTTCCGCGCTCTGAGCCAGCGTCAGCAGCATCATCGCCGATGACGTTTAGCCAAGTACCGGCAGCGGGCAAGCATCTGCAGCATCAGCCCCAAAACCTTTTTTGCCCCAGCAGTTTGGGCCAGCAAAAGCATCGTCCCCGATGAGCAGGCCAGCATCAGCAACATCACCCCCGGTTTCCGCCAGCATCAACCCCAAAACTTATTTCGCCCCTACGCTTTTAACGCCTTTTTAGCCAAGGCCCGGCAGCGGGCCAGCATCAGCCCCAAAGCTTTTTGTCGCCCCTGCGCTTTGGGCCAGCATCAACAGCATCATCCCCGATGCCCTTTAGCCAGGGCCCGGCAGCAGACCAGCATCAGCAGCATCAGCCCCCAAACTTTTTGTCGCCCCTGTGCTTTGGGCCAGCATCAGCAGCATCATCCCCGATGCCTTTCAGCCAAGGCCCGGCAGAAGGACCAGCATCGGCAGCATCAGCTCCTAAACCGTTTTTGCCCCTACAGTACAGGGCCAGCATCATTAGCAGCATCCTCGATGCTTTTCACACAGGGCTCGCCAGCGTCAATCGCATCATCCCCGATGCCCTTTAGCCAGGACCCGGCAGCAGACCAGCATCAGCAGCATCAGACCCAACGCTTTTTGTCGCCCCCTGCGGTTTGGGCCAGCATCAGCAGCATCATCCCCGATGCCTTTCAGCCAAGGCCCGGCAGAAGGGCCAGCATCAGCAGCATCAGCCCAAAAACCTTTTTCGCCTACGCTTTGACGCAGCTTTTGCCCTAGCTTACAGGGCCAGCATCATCAGCAGCATCCCCGATGCTTGTCAGCCAGGGCCCGGCAGCAGAACAGCATCAGCAGGACCGTTTCCGCACCTGCATCAACCGCACCCGGTGCCCACTTCAGCCAGGGTCCGGCAGAGGGCCAGCAGCAGCCCCCAAACCTTTTGTCGCCCCCTGCGGTTTGGGCCAGTATCGGGGATGTCCCTTAGCCAGGGCCCGGCAGCGGGCCTGCGTCAGCCCCCAAACCTTTTTGTTCCTGCAGTTTGGGCAAGCATCAGATGCCTTTAGCCAAGGCCCGGCACAAGGCCAGCATTACCAGCATCAGGATCAAATCGCTTTTGTTTCTGCGGGTCTGTGCCTACATGACAGCGATGCCAGGCTGTTAGCCAAGGCCCAGCAAAGGGCCAGCATCAGCAGCATCAGCCCCCAGCCTTTTTTGCCCTTGCAGAGCGATGCCTACAGCCAAGCTCAGGCAGAGGGCCAGCATCAGCCCCCGAACGTTTTGGCCCCTGCGGTTGGGCCAGCATCAGGGCGATGCCTTCAGCCAAGCCCAGGCAGAGGGCCAGCATCAGACCGTTTTGGCTCGAGGCTTGGTTTTGCTTCAGCATCAGCTAGCAAACCTCTTGACCACTCAGCCACTCAGCATCAGCAGCACGAGTCTTCGCGTCTTGGACCATCATCCGCCCCCAAGCCGTTTCTTTTGCCGAGGGCCCAGCTGTTGCCCAAAACCCGAGCATTGCCTGTAGGCTCGCTCATACCCTACCCCTTTTTTAGGGTATATACTTTTCTATACAACAGGTCCTAACCATAAAACTAGCTATCCAAAAAAGGGGCAGGGCATGAGCTTTTAACCACTGTGCTTTGGGCCAGCATCTCTCGGGTCGTCAGCACCAGCTTGACACATCGAAATGATTAGGCTTTTATCTTTGGCTTCGGTCAGTGTCAGGGTGTGGAGATTTGAAGATTTCGAATTTAGGAATCCAGCGTTTAACCACAAACCCCAGACAGGATAAATCCTGCAACACCCTACAAACCGCATAACCCGAAACCATATTTAGGGCTTCGAAGAAGCGCAGTGAAGGCGGCAAAACGCCGTGCCTGCAGCCTCAATCCTCCTTGATGGCTCGCTGCGCGGTATCGTTTCGGGGATTAGGGTTGCGCTTGCGTGCGTATGCGTATGTATGTACACATACGTATATGGTTTCGGGGTTTAGGGAATGGGGTTGTGTGAGGGTTTTGCGTAAGTACTTAGGGTTATGGGTTCAGGGCAGGGTAAGAGGTTTGGGTTTATAGGGTTCAGGAGATTAGGTGGACCAGGTGTGTGGCTGGAAACTGAACTGGGTTTTTCTGAGAATTGTTGAGGTATTGAACTCGATGAATCCATACCCTTATGCAGTGGGCGTAGATGCATGAAAGGGCTTGCCGAAGCAGCATGCTGCACCGACCCTCATCTTAGAAGTACCCGTTTATGCTTTCATGCTGACCGATTTGGGGCTTGCTGGGTTCTTGTTAAAGGAGGTATTTTTAGTTACCATCATAAGGAAACCATATCATTCACTATAGATCCCTATTATGTAGGTCTGTGACGCCCGATCAGCTGGGAAGCAAGCAAACCTGCAGGCAAAGAAGTCACAGGGCATATTCCCTAGGCCTCTAACCATGTAAATCCGAGAACCCACCAAAACCCTGGAAACCCCATGCACCCTAAACTTCTGGAACCCCAAAACCTCAATAAAACCCAAACTCCCAAAGCCTGCACGCCAGAACCTATATATATATATATATATAGATATAGATCTCTGAGAGGTATCCTTGAAGGAACCCTCCCAATACCCCCTACCTTGATACCTTAAACCCTAAACTCTAAACCCTAATTGAAGGAACCCCTAAGCCCTATCCCCCTATCATAAGGACCTTAGGGGGTAGGGGGGAGGGGGGGGGTCCTTTATACCCATAATAAGGACTTAATAAGGCTTATTTCAAGAAGTATAGTCCCCTAACCCCCTCCCCCCTAAACCCTAAACCCCTATAAACCCCCCCAAGGGTCCCTATCCCCCTACCTCCTTGATCTGATTGAAAGCATGGATGAAGAGCTGGATCTTCTGCTCCTCCTCTGCAACCTAGTTCATGGTTGGGATAGTATGAAAAAGGAACAGTTTTATTCCTTATTGGGTTTAAGTACCCATAAAAATGTAAAATGTTCCCCAACTATGACCAAGCAACATCTCCGGGGGAGCCTGGCGACAGGTTTGTTTGTTGTGTTGAGGGCTTAGGGGTTTTACGGCTCTGGGTGTAGGGCTATGACAGAAGTATACTATAGGGGCCTTTATAATTCGAATAGGGCATACCATACTACAAATATGTTAAGGAACCCTGAGGAATAACATAAGTAAAGATTCCGGCTTCTATATTACATCTTGGCACCAAAGGTACTTTGTAGCCTACCCTTCCTTCACACTCCAAACGCTATAGGCCCTGGCCTATCATTCCCAGACTCCTCTTCCCACTTACGCTGTATCCTCTGCGAACACTCGGAACAAACCGACAATCATAGTAACATTGGGGCCTGAATTATTGGAACTGTAACAGAGCGTTGGGGTATAGTATACCATATGTATTTGTAATGAAAATCGTACTAGTAATTCTTCCGACCCCTGCAGTTCAACAACCTCACCCTGAAACCTCAAACCCTGAAGCCCTGAACCCCAAAACAGGTCCCCGCTGCAGGGCCTCCCTGGTCCACCGCAGGGAGGTCGCGGGCCTCTCTCTTCTGATTGCTTTCAATCTCCTCCGAACGGGCTGGTTAGGGTCGCGCAACTCGGCACAGCCCGTAGGGTTTAAGGCCTCATGGACTTTGAGGGGTCTCAACTCCGGGTCGAAGAAGTTAGTCTGTGGGGCTGTCGATTTTGAAGGGTTCGTGCAGTTGAGTTCTCCCCGGAGCAAAGATTCCAGTGAATGAAAGGGATTGAAGCTGCTTGTGGCGTTGGCAATTGTACGGCTAGAAATTGCACAAAGACACCTCCAAGGCATCAGCACCCGGTGAGTTCCGGACATGTAGGTCAGCTTCTACAACAATCCCAACTTGTTAGTTAGTGCTAGTAACTGCTAGTCAACTTAGTAGAGGGGATTGGGGAATGACAGCTGCTGGTAATAAATCCCTATAGATCCCCCTTCATTGCAAATTAAGTAACGGTGCCTACACTACGTGGGTACTCCAGGGGTGTCGCCAAGCTCTCACTTCCTGCAGGAATGTCAGAAAGGCCGGCCCCAATTCCCGCAACAAGTCAGGAAGGACTGTAGCTGGCGCTACCCCAAACTAGAATCACACACCCACATAAACTTTTACTGTTGCTCGCTAGACTTCTAGACACAAACCTCCATCTATGTACAGCAACTACACCCGTAAGTCTTTAACCCTAACAAACCTTTCTTTAAACCCGTACTGAGGGTTTAACAAAGGGTTTTTAGGTAAATCTTGCAGGGGCACCTAAGGCGGTTAAGCAAAGCGTCCTGCTGCTGCTGCCTCTGCATGCGCTCGCGCATCTCCAGGCCTTGGTCTTCGTTGTACACGACTTGCTGAATTCTCTAGTTTTATAGTTTTCGGGGTTTAGGGTTTGGGGTTCAGGGTTTCGACTCGCACACTCGCTCACAGGCAAGCATGGCTTCAGGTCGGTTGAGCTTGCTACTTTAACACTACAGGACAAACGACAAGTATCAACAAAGCAATCAAAAGACAAGCACCAACACTACAGCACCCAAGAAAGTACGGAGATTCTAGTCAGGTATATCGTCCATCCCATAGTGCGTGTGAAGGTCGCGTTTCATCCCTCAACAAATCAGTAGACGCACTGTTTCAAAAGGAAGTCTATGTGTCACCACGTCACCTACGTCAACGGCCCAAGGCCGCACCGCCTTCTATGTGTGGACGCTTCGCCTTGTGTTGATTTGCCAACCAACTACTACACTTACTATAGGGACCTTAATGATTACCTGTACTATTCTGGTGGTTCCTTATTATAATCATAGTATAATGGGCCCCAAATGCAGTTTCCACTTGGCTCATAGCCAAGAGCCGTGCCACCTCCAGACTGTCACCTTGGGCTCGGCCTTCGCCAAGGCCACGCTCCAGCATGAAGTCACGAGGTACTATAGGGGCCTTATAATTAGAATAGGGTTCCTTTAAAGGGGTCTACAAGGGCTACTATAAGGGATTTATAAGGGTAGTATAGTATAGGGGCCTTAATAATTAGAATAGGGCTCCTTTAAATAAGGGATCTATAAGGGTAGTTTTGCCTTAATAATTAGAATAGGGTTTGGGGGCCCATCTTACTATAGTTATAAGAAAACCCAAAATAGTATGGGTAATTATTAAGGCCCCTATATTAAGTGTGGCCCGGCTGCAGCTAGGCTTGGCCCCCTCTTCCCCACTGATAGGCCCAACTGCTTGGCTTCCGGAGGAGGCGCCGCCCAAGCTCTGGCTTCGCCCTTGGCAAAAGTTGGCACTGCCTGAAAGGGAATCGCGCAGGGAGTCCTGGAAACTGGATGCTGATGCTGTAGGGGTGGCAGTGATTAAATTGCGACGCCCCAGCTGTGGCCGGCCTTTCGACGTTTAGGCGTTTAGGCCTAAACCCTGAACCCCTAAGCCTGTGGAGCAGTTTAAGACTTCGGCCTTCGATTGTCGGATCCAAGAGAAGCGGCTCTCAGGTGTGGAGTTTCGACTCTCACTGGGGAGGGTTTTGTGGGTTTTAGGGTTTAGGGGCTATTAGGGTTTAGGGTTTTTAGGGTTTGGGGGCGTTTAGGGTTTAGGGTTCAGGGACGTTTAGGGTTTAGGGTTTGGCTTTTGGGGATGCGGCTTTAGGGTTTAGGTGTTGTAAGGTTTAGGACCCCGAACCCTATGCCATGGGATCTTGGTTTCTGGATGCCTGATAGTTGCAACAGGCCCTGGCTGAGTTCTGAATAGCCCCTACATGACCCGATAGTAATGAACATATGTTTTCACCCAATCCTTCAAACTCTTGCTTTCACTTGTATCTTGGTTCCTTGACCTACCTGCCAGTTCCCCAGCAGAACGAAAATCCAGCCTTTGCGACGGTATAGAGACTCTACTACTCCAAAAAGACTCTGACTCTCCTACTAAGCCTAGTGAATCCACGTATCAGTTGGCCTTTTAGTATCCTTTCTAGAACTCCTTGGTAACCCTGATCGCATACCCTCTGAGCACTCGGCGCTTGTTCATCTCTACGCGCTGCTCCACCAAGGCCTGACCGAACGGGTCAAGCAAAGGGAGAGGACTTTGGGATTCATATCAAAAGGCTTGTCTATATGTTCTTTAAAGGGCCTAGGGTTTTGGGGTTTGGCCTGGGGAGTTCATTGTGCCAGACGACAAAGGAGACTTAACTCGTGGCAGTGTCGCAATCTGTGATTAGGAAACTTGCCTATTCTTCGTATCAGGTATGAAAGGCTCAGAGCTCCCGGCTTCAGATTCCAAATTGCCAGGAGGCCCCTCGTTTCCAATTCCGATTTGGGAGGCCCCTATGGATCTTTCATGCTCTGTTTTTTTAGCTCTAAGGGGCTGGCAGTCCCAACCCCCACGCTCCTAGTTCTCACCCTCCATCTCTCTCTCGAGATTCGCAAGGATCCATGTAGGACTTCTGGTAAGGAGGCCCAGGGTTTGGGATGCACCCTCTCTCCCTGCTGTCGGATTTAGGGCTTCCTTAACCCCGAATAACCCTACCTGTTTTTAAGGACTTATACAAACCAATATAAGGCAATGGTAGGTTCTTTAGGGTCCAGGCTGAGCTTGAAATCCGACCGGCCTTCTTCTCTTGGACCTCTTTGTCGCGCTGGTTCCTCTCCTCCATGACCCCCTGCTCGAATCGGTGGAGCCTGGGTCATCGGTTACTGACGTATCTCTTAGGGCCTACTTAGCAAGGACAAGTCCGCATTGCAGGTTATCTCCGCAGCTTAGGGTTTAGGTTTAGGGTTAGCACGGGTGTAACGGTGGCCTATTTTAGGGTGCATCGGGCTTGCCCTGCAACTGCCCTGTGGCTTAGCCCAGATACGGATGCTTGAGCAGTGAACATCCCAATTACAGGTGCGGCCAGGGGTGACTTCTCCTTGTGCCGAAAGCTGAGACCCTAACACCCAAACCAAACCAACGCAGGAAATATCCAAGCAACAACCTCTGCAAATAAAGGTCTTTGTCTCACAGATACAAAGAGTTCTGATCTGCATGAAGAGAAAATAATTGTTTGCAGTCAACACACGTGGAGTTCAAAATAGAAGAGTACCCAACCCTTAAACTTAACTCGCGGAGAAATAACGATCACTCACAGCAACTAACAGTGGCAAACACACGCATTTCAGGAGCTGTAGCATTGGCAACCGCAGGAGCATTGACTACAACCAACTACTAGTTGTGCAAGCCAGCAGGGTCGTCAAGAGATTCGTATAGAGAGTAGACATCAAAAAGCGCGAAGGCTCGAAGTAAACGAGTAGTACATGCTTCCAAGGCCGGGTAAAGAAAAGCACAGGGTTCGTACAGAAACATCCACAATATACCCTAAACCAACAGCGCACAATCCCCCAAATGCCTAAACCCTAACTCCTAAACCCCTAAACCCTGAACCCAAAACCTCTAAACCCTGAAACCCCCAAAGCCCTAAACCCGGAAAACGAAATCCTTCTTAACGCCTGAGGCCGCGGCTCCGCCTGCGCCATCTCCTGGCGAAGAGCCGGGAAACCAAGCAAAGGAGGCTCAGAGGCGTCGAGGTAGGGGTTAGGGTTTAGGGCTTTCGGAGTTTAGGGTTTGGGGGTTTAGGGTTTACGGCTTTAGGGTAGGGTTTAGGGTTTAGGGCTTACAGGCTTAGAGACTTAGAGCTGGCTGGACCCTAAAGAGCCTACCTTTTTGGGGCTCCTTATTGTGAGTTCTTTATGTAAGTCCTCAAAACAGGTAGGACATTCGGGGTTAAGGTAGCACTTGTAGGGCGGCTAACCGAAGTTATTTCCGAGGGTGTTATACTGTAGTGGTTTAGGGTTTTGGGGTATGTCTTACAACACTTACAATAAGGAAGGCCACAAGTGTATTGGCATTTATTTGAGCCCCTATACTCATCAAGTCCTTCAGGCCAAATACTGCAGTACTTCATCACGTCTTGATCGGGCGAGAGCTGACGGTTGCCCATCCCCTTTGGCCTCCGACACCAAGCTGAGAAATCAAGTTCAAAAACATCGGACCTGTCTAAGGAGTTTAAGCTTCTGGGGTTTCGGGCTTCGTACCCTGAACTCTGTCAGGGCCTTACCCCCTGCGCTCTTTCACTATCCCTGCTTGGCGCTCCCTTCCCAGATTGGAACAAGCCCCACCACACCAAAACCGCGGCTAGCTAGCAGCCCGCCCCAACCCCCACCATCTAAGGCTCAGAAATCCCAAAAATCTCCGAACCCGCGAACCCCCACCCTCTAAGCCTCAAACATCCACAAAATGCTACGTCCTGCCTTGGCATGGTAGGCATCATGGGACAAAAGGAGCAACTCTTCGTAGTCCCTCTCCTTGGCCTTCAAAAGATCGGCTGGCCGAACATCATCCATGTTTAGGGTTCTAGAGGTTTAGGGCTTCAAGCTACTAGCCAAGCCAATGCGTAGCACAAAGCAATAATGCCAAGGACAATCGTACTGCAATCGACAGCAGCCACGGAAACCTTACAAAAAAACACGGTTTGAGGTTCTGATAAGATTGATCCAGGATGTAGGGCCAGTCTCCTGCATCATCCCCTCAGCTTCAACTCTGAAGATGATCCGGATCCCAGAGTATCCCATGTGGGCGTATCGCATCCTGCAAAGTGAGCTAGGAACTGGACGATGTTATGCTTTGGAACCCCCAGGCACAGGCTCCATGCCCACGCAAATCCGAATCCCGCGGACATAGCTTCAAGCTGCCAAACAACAGCCCCAACATGCCCCAACTGTTGCCACCGTAGTCGAGTCCATCATCCTCAGCTCGAACCCCCATGCAAGGGTAGGTGCAGATTCCTCTTTCTCATCCTTTTGCAATTCCTGCATGGCATTGAGATGCTCCTGATTTGCTCAAGACGCCTCCCAAAAAGGATAGTACAGCAACTCCCCTCCATTGTTCTGGCATTGGCGTCCTCAGGCTTCTACTTCTCATCCCATCACTCTATGCAACCCCACAAGGCCTTACAGAATCGCTGGCCCAGCATCACAGATGGTGCCGCCCGAACTAAGCCCGGGCCAACCCGCCCAAAGCAATACTACCGAAAGCACCAAAAACCCCTCAACCCTAACCCCGAAATCTTACGAACCCATAACATTAAACCGTAACCAAACCCTAAACCCTATATAAGCCCGAAATACTTCCTCGAACTCAAAGAGAAAGCCTTCAAGGTCCGCTCGATGCCGGCGAGCTGGTTATCGAAACCCATGCCTCGGGCGCAAGAGCAAAAAGAAACTACTGTATAGGGGGCTTAGGGTTTTTAGGGTTCATGGGTTCAGGGGTTTAGGGTTCAGGGGTTCAGGGGTTTAGGGTTCAGGGGTTTAGGGTTTAGGGTTGAGGGGTTTAGGGTTCAGGGTTTTTTTCAGGGGTTGCGACATGTTGCGACTTTAGAATCCGGGGATGTCTGGGCATTTCATAGCAAGCCTGTTGCCCGCTGCCCAGCTAAGTCCTCGCAGCTGTAAATTTGAGCTATTCTGAGCTCTAGGTGCTTGTGGCTTGTAGCTTAAACTTATACTCTACAGTGCTACAGACCATCGAGTTTGGGATCTGGGGAGCACAAGGTTTCAAACTGGAGGAGTTCTAAGGCTGACGGGCTGCGGTCGGGGCTCTGTAGACAGACCCTATGAACCCTAAACCCCTAGATGCCCTTAAAGTTGGCTTCTGGGCGGGTTTGAGACTACAGACTACAGGTATAGTTGCAAACCCGGTTCCCGAATCTCTGTTCCCAGGCTCTCTGCGAGCTTCAAGGCCACAAAATTGTATATAATTCCGCAGGATTTGACGTTCGACATGTGAGCCTATGTTGGGTTTGGGTTTGGACATACGAAACCTGTACAGGTTCTCTCCGAATTTTATGAGGCGCTTGATTCACAGAAGCCCTGAAGCCCGAGGGGGGGCTGCATGCTGCTGGGCTGCGCTCTTCCTTGAGCCTTCGAACAATGGCCTGGCCGCAGGATTCTCTATGGAAGTTGACTCGAAAAGGGGTTCACAGGGTTAGCTTCAAGGGCTCGTGCTCAATGGTGCTAGAGGTTCGGAATGCACGAAGGAGGGCTTCTTCTCGAAGTCTTGGTTTCTGTCGATGGGAGGCTTCAAGCTATTGGCTGTAGAACTCCCAGTCTTCGGGGGGCGGTAGCTCTTATTGCCTCCTTGCTTTTTGCGCTTTGGGGCCAGGGATTGAAGTTGGGATTTGCGGCCGGAGACACAGATGTGCTAAGGCTGACGGCCTTAAGTTGACGCTCGCCGGACTCTACAGGCTCAAAAGAAATTCAGTTCAGAAACCTAAAGAGCACAGTACCACTTCAGAAAGCCTTGCTTTGCTGCCGAGAAAGGTGGGCTAGACTTTCAATTGCCAGCGACTCCCAGCACAAAGCTGGTCAGAGGCTGTTCACCAAGCCAGTAAACCGTTCCAGAAAACCGCTCTGAACTAGCGAAAAGCGGTTGAAGCAACTGGGCACTCCGAAAAGTCCCGCGACCATCATAAAAGCCGACCTTTCCCTCAACAAGTCTCACATCCAAATGAAATTACCTGGCAAGTTTTGGCTGCACTTCTGCCTCGTAGGTCTTGCGAATGCTCTGTGCCTCAGGAAAACTCAGAGCAAAGTCTGCACGCCCCCTCAATCAAACCTTGCGCCATGATTTGCAACTCTAGCTGGATTCTAGGGTTTACGGTTTAGGGTCTAGCCAACAGCTGTAGGCCAGAATCCTCTGATGTTTCGCCCCGGCAAAAGCTTGCAACCTGGTGATTCAGTCCACAGAATCCTGGACTTGTCCCCCAAGCCCTCTGCATCGACTTCGCACTGCATTCCTGCCAGTTGACCCCGCTTTGCAGCGGTGTTTTGAAACTATAGTACTATCATATAACATACTATAACATCCTGTATACACCGTTAATATCGTATAGTATACTCTTAATATACCCTACCACACTATACCACCTCTATGACCAGCCTCATTGTACTTGATCATCGTCTTGTCCAGTCGATTCTCCAGGACCTGGGCTTTGAATATCAAACCTCCCTTCATTTGACGCATAGTTATCTCTCTCGCTCTCGCTCTGGATCTCGCTCGCTCGTCTCTCTCTCTCTCTCTCTGTCTCTCTCTCGTTCTGGATGTGATTATGTAAGCATGTCTGCCTGCATGCCTGTTTAGCTCTGTGCCCGTATACCTGTTCCTGTTTGTCTGCAAGTATATGCGCGTAATGCACTCTGCGCTATCTGTGCACATCTGCGCTCATCAAGGAGTGCACAAAAATCACAGACCGCGAACCCTACACCCCTGACTTCCTGCAGTAAGAGAATCTAACGTTCCAGAATCTCTTTCTCTAACTCCTATTCAGCCTCGTTGCCCGGATGTGACGCATCTCCGGGGAGGCCTGGCAGCAATTGTCAACCCAGATGTAGTGGGGGTTCATGGTTTCAGTAGGTATACCCCCTTTGGTTGCTGAGGACCAAGAGGCGGGAACTTCAGGGACCAAATGACCTTCAAGAAGTACCGGGACTTAAATCCTCTACTACATACCGTATAAGGGATGAGTGGACTTGAATCTTGTAACTTATACTACATGCCCTATAAGGGATGTGAGATCTAATCTTTGGCTGGCTTCATTTAGTCCTTGAGGGAACTACAATAGGGGCCTTAATAATTAGAATAGGGTTTTGGGGCCCATTATACTATAATTATAACAAGGAACCCCCAAAATAGTATAGGTAATTATTAAGGCCCCTATAATAGTCCTTGAAGGACCTACGCTCTAAAACTGCCTCGCTCGAGTGCATGGTGGCGCCCATGGAAAGTTCCGACATCTTGATGGACAACCTCAGGGTTCATAAGGGACGTTTAGGCTTAGGGTTTAGGTTTTAGGCAAGTGTCAGCCAGTCAGCCATGTTCATAGTGACCATGTATGTATGCGGGCAGAAAAAAAAACCAAAACAACAACAGCGATGCCCACAATGTTTCGGTCAGGCTCGGCAATGAAAACATGACGCTGCTCGAAGCCAGGCTACCATGGAACGGTTAGTGCCACAAGAAGGCTTGCATCTGCCATCTCCGCTTCTCCCCGAGCGCAGGATCTGCAAAGAGCTCCATTTTGTCTCGCGGCTTCGCGTATTGGGTTAATGCTGCATCGGTCTCTCTTGCGCCAGATCATCTGTAAGTAGCCCAGAGACATGATGTTCGCAAGAAGACGGGACAAACCAGTCTGCGGCAACCCGTGGCACAAGATGCCACACAAGTTCTCAGGTGTTGGTTTGAAGGGGCATCGGCAAGTCCAACAAATCTCGGAAAGTCATTGAAAATAAATATAAAAGAAATCACGATAGCAGAAGTTTTGCTGACTGCCTGCAACTTGTACAATGCAATGGAGTACAGTATATCGTTACTTAGGACAGCGCTGTACATCGGGTGGAAAACACACTATCCATCTATTATATATGACTTATATGACAAAAGACGAAGTTGACTCCCATTCTATGGCTCTGAGCTGCCCTCAGTCGACCCATGAAAGCTGTACACTCTGCAGCACCATGTGCTCTTCAAATCGCAACTAGGTTCCTGAGTAGCCCCTTTTTAATAAGGGTACCCTTTGTTCCTACTAGTCGGTGTTAATAAGGGGCCTCTAGAACAAAAAGGGCAAAAGGGTACTAGTCAGGAACCTAGGCAACTTCGCATCCGGCGTTCTACTGACTACTTGTCCTATCGGCCCATTGTTTACTACATTCCAGAGCAGCGCAGCTGGCCCAAAAGTCAGTTTCACTTTCGGTAGCTTACATACCCGAAACCCTAGAATCCCTTTTTTTGAACAAATCCCTAAACCCGTACAAGGAGCCACTACTGGCAGACCGCCCTGTGCTCGGCACAGCATGCTTCTCAGAACGCTGTACAAGGTGGAAGACAGCCAAGCCAGTCGTGTGCGCAGGTCCACATCATCAGCTCCTCGTACTGCCACCTACATGAGCATGGACGGCTTATCCTTTCCACCCGCAGCACAGCATCCAAAATCATCAATTGCCGGCAGGAAATAGATAGCCTGCCACCAGCATTGTGTGAAATCCGACGGTGTAAACGATCTTATTTCCTGAGGGTTCTGGCTCAACATCAGGTCAGAGTGCCGAAATCTCTGACTATATTCACAATTGTGACGGGGTTTGGGATTGAAATGGATTGAAAAGTTCACAGACAAGCATCGCTTGATATCTAAAGCCTAAATCCTGCAAAATCCAGGGAGTGCCCAACAGCCTACACTAGCTTCTGTCTCGCAGACGCGGCATCAAGCGCCCGAAGATAATGGACAAGCCCCTCCAAGCCTCAGAAGGGCAATATAGGAGCCTGAATTAAATATCAGAATAAGGCTAGGCTCTGAGGTATATTATAATATGACTCTGATAAGACACAACAAGGAATAATGATTGAAACTATTGAGGCTTCCATATTCTATATTACACCACTGAGTCTATGACTGAAGCTGGTGAGGGATTCAAGCGCAGGGTCCGGTAAGGGCATAGAATATGACACCATGTGAAAGAAAGGCACCAGGAAGGGTCCGAGATGGAAGCTCAAGGGAACCAAGACCCCGCAAAGGAGATCCAAAAAGTAGTTCCCTTAATGGGGATCCCTATAAAGTACCCTTAGTAGTACAGGGCCCCAGAAATCTACTTTCTAGATCCTCCCGATCGTGTGTTGCGGATTCGGATTCGTTGATTGGGCTCAGGACTTCGGCATTCAAGGCAGTTGCAGCCGGCTTTCAGGCAAGGCTGCCGGCTCAACAGTTTAGCTTTATGCTCTCTTCTTCAACAACCGGGCCCCAAAAAGTTCAAACTTTCTAAGACAGAGCCAATATATAAGGTCAAAAGTTTAAAGTTCCCCCGTTCGCTATCTAAGTATGCTTAGACACTGAGGCATAAACACAGCAACCCCGACCCAAATTGATGGCACCCATGCTTACAAACCCTTGTAGTTGTTCATGCGGAGGCCTGATTCTGTCAATCCACCATGTGCAGCCCAGGATCCAGATGGTTCCAGAAGAGGAAGAAGGCAGCCACATGCTGATACCTAGTCCAGGGCTTCAATGAAAACTCCTCAAAAGTGAGTGGCTGAGACCCATGTTACACAAGCGAAATCGATCGGGCGACTGCCATGTACGCATAAGATGCTCACGACACTGCAAGAGCCGAAACACAGCAAAGCTCCTAGGAAACCAGGCTGGGAGAACAAGGCAAGACTTCCACCACGACTAAACGGGACCACTTGTTGCGGAGAAGCTTGGGCGTGCTAAGACTTGGAGGCATTGCAGCATCCCCGTGCCAAATGCGACATGGCCTGGCACTCTCCTCATCACCCCACCGCCCCCAACATGACTTTCGTCATATACCCCGCGCTGCTGAACGACTTTCTAAGGCAACTCAGAACCGAAGTTTCGAAAACGGTAGCCTCGAAGACTACTGCTGCTAATGCTACTGCTGCTACTGCTGCTAACCACAACTACAACGACGACTAATTGCAATCTTACTAAGATGAAATAAAAAATCTACAATAACCGTACTACATGCAATGCTAACAATAAGATGACAACAACAACTTAAGAAGGGCAATAATAATGACACTCCTCTTCCTACTATTTCTTCTCTGTGAAAGCCCAGTCACAGGGAGCCCAGTAGACCTGGTGCGGGCCCCGAGCTCGCAGCAGGGGGCTCGGGCCTGGTCGCGGAAGGCTAAACCCCAAAAGGCACCGTAAGGTTTACGTTTAGGGTTTAGGGTCCTGGTGTAGGGTTTATGGTTTATGTTTAGAGTTTAGGGTTGAAGTTTACGTTTAGGGTTTAGGGTTCAAGGTTTTAAGTTTAGGGTGAATCCTACCCTATCACCCTATCCTACTGTTTGCAAGTTCCGAAAAGTTGTATTTTAGGATGTATAAGAATCTAAAAACCCACAAACAAGTAGGTTGTGATTAAGGTAATTCAACCCGTAAATCCCTAAGCCCAGGACCCAGAAGCTGCGAAGCCTCCGCTCTTCCCTAGGCGCCGGCTTTGCACCAGCGCTTGCCTGCAGGCTTTAGGGTTTAGGGGTTTAGGGGTTTAGGGTTTAGGGTTTTCAGGCATGATCAAAAGCCTGCTATAGGGATAGGGTTTAGGGCTAGGGGTTTGAGGGCTTTAAACGGCTTTCAGGGTTTTGTGTGCTCTTGAAATTCAGGCTCATCAGGATTGCTGGGGCTTTGTCGGAGTAGTTCAAGTGAGTGCTTTGTCGACTAAGCAAGTTCTGTCCTGAGCGTTCCGGCCGGGCCGTGCGCCTGTCCTTCCAACCTGTGGAGACTAGAACATGTCCATGCAAGTGTACACCTCTTCACAACGCCTGGACTTCCAGCACACTTTTGGTAGCTAGTCTTATATAGGTCTGACGCATACGCGAGAATTCCTGAGAGCCAGAGGCTGAGCTTAGAAGGGAATGGACGGGTGCGCCTGGACTACCTACACCAACAAGTCGAGCTTTCAACTTGACATCGGCATCGTGCTCACCTCTAAACCCTAAAGCTGAAAACCCTTCGCCAGAGCTCCTTGGCATCAGCGCTTCCTCCGCCAAACATGCCTTGGGAGGGCCACCGCTCTCGGGTTGGGTTTAGGGCTTCTGGGGCATGTAATGGAGAACATTAAGGGATACTTTTGCCAGCTAATCAGACCTGTAGTAGAATGAAGAGCATGGCCTTGAAGCCTGCGCAAGCATTGCAGACCTACGTGTATCTTGGCCCGGAACGAGAATGACATGCGGCATTCCCTTCTTCGCGGGACATCAGTTTAAGCTGCCCAAGCGCGCAGCAAGTGAGCGCCTGGAAGTAGCGACAAACTCGACTCCAAGTCCTTGAAACCCGTGAAATCATCGTTTGAATAGCATTTTGCGTGAGGATGTCTCGGAACCACGGAACCCAAATCCAGATGCAGCCGCTAGGGTAATATAGATGTTACGAGGCAGCCCTCGAAGCTAGAGAGGACTTCGCTCACAGGAGATTGCGGATGATGTAGGTTTAGAGGCCTTTGCTGCGGGAGTCCGGCTGGGGCACGAGGGCTTCGTCGCTGATGCGGCTTCAAAGTTCATATGTTATTCATATTCTTATTCTTGTTAGTATCATTATATTCTGCACTCATTACTGTTATTGCTATTACTACTATTCTTATGATTATCAGCAGAGCCGCTGGCATAGACCTCTTTCGACTTCTTCGTGGACTCCTTTTGAGCTGCCGCCGCCTGGCGCAGCAGCAGCTTGGCATCGCGGTTCTCGGCATCCAACCTTGCGTCTCTGTTGAGTCTAATTCTAATATGAGGGGCCTTAATACTTACCTATACTATTTGGGGCGTTCCTTATTATCATAACTATAGTATAATGGGCCCCAAAACCCTATTCTGATTATTAAGGTGCCTCTATTGTGCAGCTACAGTCGACTGCGAGAGCGAGCAGAAAAGCTCGACCCAATACAGGGGCCCTCAGCTCTGCATCAGAAACAACTCAATAAGCAAGTGAAGAAACAACACACACATGTGTATCATACCTGAAAATATAGAGCTACACAAAAGTACAAGAAGAAACAAACAAATAGGTTGCCCGACTCTTACATATTTAAACACATACATACATACATACATACATACATACATGTACATGCATACATACATCCATGCATACATACATGTATGTATGTATACATAATATGTACACACACACAGGCAACTCAGCCCCATCCGACACTCCATGAGCCCTGAGGGCTTTAATCCCATGAGCCCCACGCCGTTAAACTTAAATCAACCCTATGACGCTCCCATAGAACCGACTATAAAACCCTTGTAGGCCCCGCTAATGTGAAACGTTAATAGATCAGCCCATCGATTCCACCAGCCCCTTAAACCCATCAAAAAAAAAGCTGTGAATAGTCGCTTAGGAGTCTTGGCAAGCAGGGCTACAAGTGCCATGAGCGGGGTCAGAAGCAAATAAATGTAAGTATGGACTAAAGTAGATGTTTCATCGACCTACTTACTACTGTAAGTCACCGGATCTTCTAAATCTCCTTCAACACCGACAAAAACTTGTAGAACTCTGAACCAAAACCTTTAGGACCATAGTAAAACCCAGCCAGCATCACCAACTTCCTAAACGCCTAAGGAACATACGCTGAAAGAACCCTTAAACCCCAAACTCTTTAATCCTAAACCCTTGAAGAACCCTGATCGACCGATGCCCCGGGGCTGAAGGACGCGCTTGCAGTCGGCGATGCACTCGGTGAAGTTGTTGAGTCCAAGCTCTGCCTTTAGGTGTCTTAGGGGTTTAGTCCTAGAGTCCGTTCAAGATTCTTGAAGCCTTGATTAAATGCTTACGGTGTATTCAACATGGCTTCGGGAAGGCGGGTGCGGGATCCAGAGGATTCGTGAAGGGATCTGTAAAGGTTCGATTCGGGGGATCCTCAAGGCTTCATTCAGCATGCTACTCGAAAGGTTCTATCTATCAGGGCTCTGTGCCGGCAGTGGTCTCTTAGATCTTTCTTTCAGGAACCCTGTTAAGGCCAAGGTATACACTATTTCGGTACATGGATCCCTTTCAATCCTGTAGCCATCCTTTTTGCAAACTACTTTTGCACCCTGTCTCAACTCCATCGAAGCCACGAGTGGCAGATGGACTCCTATGAAAGCTTTATGGTTCGAGAGTGGAATATACCGTAAATTAAGCAGAAAATGATCCCCCCCATGATTTCCAGCATAATCCTTAAGACAAATTTCCACTCGAAACCCTAAACCCTAAACCGACTCCCCATCTCGCCTGCGCCCTGCGGAAGAGCGCCTTAAGGTTGCCTTTCTGCTGTCCCAGGACCTAAGGCGCAGGTTTCATGTAGGGGCCTTTTTTAGAATAGGGTTTTGGGTGCCGGGTTCGAGGGTTTTGGGGTTCCTTTAAAGGGTCCTTTGAGGGATACTATAAGGGTACTATGATGTAGGGGCCTTAATAATTAGAATAGGGTTTGGGGTCCCATTATACTACAACTATAATGAGGAGCCCCCAAAACAGTGTAGGTCTTAGCCCCTATATTAGGGAAATTGGGGTTTGGAAGTCTTTGGGATGTCATGGAACATGAGGCTTTGGGTAAGTTTAGGTTTTAGCAGGTTACGCTTCAGGGTACTGCAAATGTCCACCTCTCTAACTTGGGTTCATATGTTTAGGGGGATTGATACACCCTAAATCGCGAAAAAAATCCAGAAAGCCCAACCAAACCCTAAATCCTGGACCCTACAGAAGTTGCCAAGTGGCTTGCTCGCAAGCAGCCTTGGCCTCCTTGAAGCACTGAAGCTTCAGTAGGCCTTCGAAGGGGTCTCGCTGATTTCTAGGGTTTAGGGTTTGGGGTTGTGTAGGGATTAGGGCCTATATAGGTTCGATCTCGATATCATCTGCTTAAGAGTTGCGGTCGGGACATATGAGGAATTAGGAGGTGTCTAGTATAGTGTTTGATATAAAAATATATGCATAATATCTATATATATATATACACAAATAATTGTATTCATATATCTGTAATGATACATATATATATATATATATATACATACATACATATTTATGCATATATTGCTTTATAGGGCGTTTTCACGGGTCCTGCAAGGAAACATCCCGAAATATCCGCAGCTGAGCCCTCAATAACGGGTAGTCGTACTTTTACCAGGCACAAGCCCGGAACTAAACCGACAACTCCAAAAACCGTAAACCCTAAAGCCTAACCCCTAAATAAAGTTCACCAAGAAGCAAGCGGCAGAGTTGAGCTCACAGGTGAGTTTCAGGGTCTCTGCACTGCCTTGGCTAGGGTTTGGGGGTTATAGGGTTCAGTTTCGGATTTTAGGGTTTAGGGGTTGGGATAAATATGAATTAGGGCTACTAACTAGGGTTTAGGGATTAGGGCTTAGTTTAGGGTTTTAGGATTTAGTTGTGTGTGCCTTTCGGAAAAATCCAAGCATAGACTTCGACATAATGTGGACTTTGAGTTCCGGCAAGAGGGTTGCATCGGAAACATCTACTGGCCAACTAATGACTGACCCCTGAACCCTACCCTAAACTCTGACCCTGAACTCCAGCCTCAATCCTAATCACGAATCCTTTTCGTGTGACCATTTCTTTCGCTACTGGACTCAAGTCTAGCCAGACGACGACCTCACACCCTACACTGACGGCTCCCAGGTCTACAGCGGAAATGGATTGCGAGTTACGACCTGGTTTCTGGAGAAGCTTGAAATGATGCCGGACTCAGTGGGGCATCAACACACAAGGCCATTATATCCTTGAATGTGCACAACTTCAACACAGATTTCAAAATGCGCAGGGCGCAAAGTTACGATCCAGGGGCTGGCAACGCTCGTAGAAACGAACAGGGCGGCAGTTTGGGCACTTCCTGCAGCCTCCCCTCGACATCCTAGCAAGACTCCCTGGTGCTTAGTAGGGAATGGGGGAATGGATCCCTAAGTAGTACCTATACAATCCCCAATAATAGTCTCAATAACCCATTCCCCTATTCCCTACTAAGCACCAGACAGAAGAGTCTCCATTGTAGTCCCTCTTTCGGGATACCTTACAGGATGCTAAGTATAAAAGTTGAAACAACAATGGAAACGATGGGTAATACGGGAAAACACAAAGAGACTATGGGTAGTACATCCCCGGGAGGCTCTATCAATAGGAGAGGTGCTCCGGGCATCGCCCTGCAGCTCTGAGACCACCACGTAGCTCAACATATCCTGAGACATTAAAAGGGCTCAGGGCTGTCGGGCTTACGATTTCCTACAGACAGAGGGTGTTAAGCATCGATTCACACAGGTTTAGGGACAAAAAGTCTTAAAAGCGGAACACGGAAACATCGCTCCAGAAACACCAAAGCCCCAGAACCTAAACCCTGAACACCTACGCCGCCCAGCTTGGAGGACCGGCCGGGAGAGGCTCAAAAGTTGAGGGCTCAGTGTTTTGCCCTTAAGGCCTATAGGGTTTAGGATCTAGGTTTTAGGGCTAGGCTTCTGTCTGGCGCTGATGCTCTGTCGAGCTGCAGTGGAAGAGGGGTTTTCAGCATCCAGAAGTTTGGGTTTCGCCCAGGCAGATGAATTCTCCCGCAGGGAGACATTGGGGTATAGCATACAGTAGTGAGACTAAGGTTCCGGACAGAATAGTGTGAGAACTGTTTGGGCTAATGTGTTCAACAAGCCCCCAAACTTCCGTTGCCGGGGCGCTGACACTGCCTGGTAGCTTCTTGCAGCCATGGCCCATCGCTGGGCCTTGAACCTGGGAGGTTTACCGGTTTAAGGGTTGGGGTCTAGGATTGAACGCATTTTTTTGCGCAAGTTGTTTCTGGCAGGGGTCTCTTACGTGGATTTAGGTGTTGAGTGCATTTTCTTAGTTCGGTTTTGAGGTCGGGTGTATGGGCTTGCCGCATAGAGACCTTGCGGCTTTCTCTAGCTTGTCTGTTCCGTTCTGTTCTGTTGAATCCTGGGGAACCCAAATAGACCTGCTAATTTGGACAACCACCCAGATGGCTAGCTTGCTATCCGTAGAGGAATAATTAAGCACTGCTGGAACTCCAGAGCATCAAACCTCCACGAGGATACCCTTTTCTGCTAGACCCTTTGCAACCTTTTACCTGCATGTGCCAGCAGAGCCAAACATAAACCCTGAACCCTAAACCCCTGAACCCTAAACCCCTAAACCCTTGGAGAAAATGCTCCTAGCCTGGTATGGCAAGATGTTCAAAGATTATCCTGGAAAGTCACACTGAGACTTTCCCTCCTCACAAAATGCAATTCTTGCCCAAGTCCTCGCATCGAAGACTCAATGCTGGGCGGCTTCAGGGCTTAAGGATTTGGGCTCCCATCAGTCCTCGTGTATTTTTGCTGTCAGTTGTACCGCTATTCTTACTAAGAACTACTGACATTAGTATTGTTTTACGCTTACTTTTATGATTCTGATTTGGGGTACTGACCAAGCAGCAGCTTTGTTCCCGTCTCCTTCTTGGCAGCAGCGCGCTCCATTTTCCTGAGACGGGCCGGTCTACAAACCAAGGATTCAGGGGGCTACAACGAAGGATTAACCCTAAACCCCTAAACCCTAAACCTTCAACCCTAAACCCTAAACCCTAATGGTGGCTTGGGGATCGTGCTGCCCGGGAACCCAAGTCCGACACCCTGCGCCCTTTTGCAACTTGCAACGTCACGCCAGGAGAGCTGACCCTGCAACCTTTTTGCACAGGCTTGTACATACCCGAAACCCTCAACCCCTAAACCCTAAACTCCTAAACCCTAAGCGCCTAAAGCCTAAACCCTCAACCCCTCTCTCTCTCTCACAGGCACTCGAAACCCCTAAACCCTATATCCTCAAGAAGTGGCAAGAATATTGTGGGGAACCTGCCGGGACAAGCCCATCTCCGAGTTTCTACGAAATTCTACGACCCAATCTCGAAACCCCACCTATCCAGAAATTCGCGGATTAGACCTTATAGAGACGATCAGAACGTCCGAAACTTGAAGATCGCGGAGGTCCTCTTCGATCGAGAACCCAAAAGCTCAACCCCAAACTTTTGATGCAAAACGAGCCAAGCGACTCCTCTGGCGAGAGGCTGAAGCTGTGCTTCGCGGGCTCGAAATCTTCCAAGACCTCCCGGGACAAGCATTAGAGTCGGGTACATATAAATGACTACACACATATTCCATACACTCGGTGTAGAAAGCAGTAACAATTGAGGGCGGATTCGGGTTCTGGTTTAGGGAAGCTTAGGGTTCATTAGGGTGGCGCCTCAGGGTTCCTACACAGGGCTCAGGGTCCTTTACAGCGTCTGGTTCGCAGCGGCCCCACCATCTCTCGCAAGTACCCTCGCTCTAGATTCACAAACCACTAATCCAAACGGTTCAAGTTTACGGCTTAGGGAATTCCAGAGCCAATTCAATTCGGCAGAAAGGTCAGCCAAGCGATAAAAAACCACAACATTGTACAAGCCCCTTCTGGTCGGGGGTGGTGCCTTCAGTTGCAGGCACTGCCCCACACGCCAGGGGAATACTGTTGGAGTCTGCGCAGCCAACAGGCAATCAGCTGAGCGTGCTTTTTCCCTTAGTCTTGCTGCCGGTGCGTGTGTGCGTGTTTGGTTCGGCCACCCCGCACCCCAAGCCCTTTCTCCGAGCCAGTGCCCCCAGCTTAGTACCCGTGTGAGGGATCACATGGGGAAGAGCTTCTGTTCCTGCAAACCCAAGCCGTGCAGCTTGGGGGGGCGGGCCCATGGAGGTTCGGGTGGCACTTTCCCCTGCTTGGATTGAGGGGCTCGGAGCGTCGAACTCTTGCCGGATCTACCCGATGACGAAAACGGAGGGGGGAAGAGATGGCGGGAGGGAACATTTCCGTTCGGCCGGAGCTAACTCACTCACTCACTCAGAACATTGAGCATGGTGTGGGCGGTCCCTTCCCCTCCCCTGCCAGCGTCAGCAGCAGCTCCTCAACATCCTCAGTCGCTGCTCATGATTTCTTGGTGGCTTCACTCCGATATGTTTTTTGCAACATGATTCTGTATCTACACAGTACTACAGGGCACATCACAGAGACGGGCAGTGTCCAGCAGAAGGGCTTTCTACCTCGTAAGCTGGACAAGATCATAGCAGACAAGCCCAAACAGAACCTCTCCAAGGCTGCCGCCAAGCCTCTAAAGCAAGAGCTGCAACATTGCAAATGAAGGGCAGTGTAGATGGTAGTATCTCGAAACACGAATACTACAAAGAATTCAGGAAATGTGTAGAAAATACTCCATGGCGTCGTGGAAAACACTCTACCGAAACCTTTACAACACCCTCTAAAAAACCCCATAATTACAACCGTTCAGCATTCTAGAAAACTTTGCACAACCGCTCTAAATCCCTGTAAACCCTCACAAAAACCTTATCCTATAAATAAACAACAACCATCTTCAAGATATGCCGAGCCAGGTCGCCAGGTTCGCCAGACCCAGCCGCGGCTCCGCTGCCTGCGCTGGGTGCAGCACCCGTAGAATCGCCTTAGACGGGATTCCGCAAAAGGATTCTTGATGATTCCTGGGTGTATTGGAAAACTACTGACTCGGGCTTCTCAGACAAAGGACTAGCTTGAAGTTTAGGGCATCTTGTCTTTAGGGTTCATAAGGTTTCCTGCACAGCGGATTGCCGGTTGAGTGTTTGTGGAGGGATTTGGGTTTAGTGCTTTGTGGCTAATAGGGGTTTAGAGTTGATGTCGGTGGAATGGCCTCAGCGCAGAGCAAAAACAGAGGATGAAGGCTGTGTTTAGCACTCACGTTTTCAGGGTTCAGGTTGCGGAAGTCTGCTGTACCTAACCTAACACCAAGATTTCTGTCGCCACTGCCATTACAATTCATGTTGCCGTCCGTCGTGCTACTGCCAGGATAGAACAATAAACCCTTAACCTTAAACCCTAAACCGCTTTGCTACTGGACTCAAGTCTAGCCACCCGTTTTGCAGCTGGGCTCTTAGTGTTTGCCAGCAAGTCCGCCCACACTCTGAAGCTCAGTTCTGCTGACTGAGGTTCCAAACGCTAGCGAGCCAAGAAACTGGAACTATCTCTGCAATCACTACAAGATCTCGTTTGACATAATGCGAGTTGATGTCTTTGATTGTGTATAGGTATGCGAATGCAGCATTTTCCGAAAGGAGAAGCTGAACACAAGCCACGCCCTCAAGTCTAGCCACCCTAAACCCATAAACCCAACAAACGCTATCCGAAATCTAAGCCCGGACAAAGCCCTTCCCAGTTCACCTTCTCTTCCTTCTTCATGTCTGCAACGCACAGCTCCAATGCGTCAGCAACTTCACCTTCGCCAGCCACGAACTGTAGAACCTCAGGTATCAGGGTTTAGGGTTCAGGGCTTAGGGTTCAGGGTTTAGGGCTCAGGGTTTAGGTTTCAGGGCTGTTCGCAGTTTCGGGTATTTATTGGAACTTCGTCTCGGGTTGGCAATTGCGGCTTAACTTCACGCCTGCACGCCTGCTAGATCGAAGCCCCCAAATGCCTTCTCGACGAAAGCATTCCCAGCCAGCAAGGTTTGGGTTCAATCTATCTTCACAGTATGTCACGATGCGCAGGTGCTGTTGTGTCTTCCAAAGCCAAAGCGATGGATGAAGGTATGGATCAATACTGAACGGATGAGCTTTTTTCTGGCAAGTACAGTGTTAGTGTTGAGGCACACCTTCAAAACTGGACGAAGTGCTTCTTGAGTTGGTGCACTCCGTCCTAGCTGTAACCATGGAAGTACCAAAGGACCCTCTGCCGACCGGCCGATCGAGTGCGCCATGCGGTTCTGACTATCGCTCATTTTGCCGGGCGTTACTCTAGATGGAATATGTGGTCGGCTGCCTCTTTACGAAAACATGACTTAAACACTGCATGTAACTAAGCGAAACACTTAAGCTCCCTGCGAAATCCTGTCACTCGTAAAAGTCCAGGTGCAAAGGCCGCATCCAGGTCGAACAACTTTAGTAACTTTAGTGTAGTCATCCACTCAGCCAGCTCAACAACGACGGCCCGGGAGTAAGGGAAGAACATATATCGCCTAAATATAGTTGGTAAATAGCGTAAGATCATTCTTATCAGGACCCTGCCCAAGTCCCACCCACCTGTGGCTGGAAAGATGGAATGGCAGTCTTCGAGGAGTCCAGGGCCTCCTCCACACGAAGCTTCACGCTGCTGCCATCCTCGAAACAGCGGCCAAGCGTTGCAAATTTCATAGGGTATAGGGTTGCCATAATGACTTTCGAGTTGCATAAGCGTTCTATACGAGTTCTGTACGGGCTGCTTTAAGGAATACTGTCACGGTTACTCTGTATAGGAGCTCCGAGGAAACATGAAGGTTTGAGGGTTCATAGTTTAAGTTTAGGTTTGCGAAACATTCTTGGATGATGGACGCTGTAAAGGGCCTGGAGGACAACATCTGCGGATGTGTTAGAAAGGAGTTCTACCACCAGTCCTCTCTAAACTTGGGCTGTGTTTCGGGGAAGCTGGAGCGTGAAAAGTGAGGTGCTTGGATACTGCCGCGATGCCTGTTGATGACATCCCAAAGCTACGCTGCTTGTTCACAGAACTCTCAAACCCATATCGGCTCTGATGACTAAACCTTGAACCCTAAGCCCTACACTGAAAATCCCGAAACGCGGCGCGGAGCCCTCTAGACCCTGGTCTAGTAGCAGCCCATCTGCACACCAAGCGTCCTTGCACATCTCATAGCCCTGCCCTTCGACCACTTGCTTCTTCAGTAGAGTCTTCTCCTTCTTGTAGGAAATGTCCTGGCTGAGGGCTTCCAGGAAATATCCTGGTTTAGGGCTTCTTGGAAATAGACCGGTTTGGGGTCTGTGGGGTTTTAGACTTGAAGGTTAGGATGTAGGGCCTGGATTGCTTTAAGGAATTGTGCGTGCTGGCTGCGCTTGTGACGGAAAAGGCTCCACCATCTCGTGGCTTACCAAGCATGACTAAGGATAGGCTGCCGATCACCTCAAGGCATGCCGCAAAAAGCTCACCTATGCAGCACCTGTAAGCATACGCAAAACACTCAAAATAATGGTACAAATGAAGAATAAAGAGAAATGTAATAGTCTTATTCTTGGTAGCAATAATTACATTTTACAGCAATGCAATAGCAATCAGAATGGTCATAACAGCAAGTAGAATGATCATGATAATGGTGAAAAGGTTCATGTTTACCTCCTCATCAGCCCTAAACCAGAACTCTTTCAGCCCTAAGCCCTTAGCAAAGGAGCCTTGGTCTCGTAGATCTGATGCAGGGTGAGCGTGCCAGTCAACTCCTGCGGCTCTGCGCCGCAGTCGAAAGCCTTCGCGAAGTGCAGTGTGACGATCTCGTCCCTCTTCCTGGTCGAGGTTTAGGGTCAGGTTTCGGGGTTTAGGCTCTCCGTGGTCATTGAGGTTGAGGGTTCGGGTTCGGGGTCTACGCTCTTCCTTGTAATTGAGATCTAGGGTAGGGTTCAGATGGTTCAGGATTCAGGATCCAGAGTGGTTGAGGGTTGATGTGGCGTTTTTCACACCTGCATGGGGCTTGCACCTATATAGGCTGAAATAGGTGATTGGGGACTCCCCCGTCCGTTGTGATTTGCGAGAGAACCTGCGCATCTTAACCAGTGCCAAGCCTTCAAAAACCCAAAGCCCAAAGCCTTTCAATGCAAGGTTTAATCTCGGTCCGAGTGCCATCCCTGCTTAAAAGATTGCGGGTCTTGGTAGGTAAGGTGTTTTAAAATGATCCCAGTCAAGCTCCTCATAACCATACTCGTTAAGCCCCCTGATCCTCCAAATAGATTGCTTGTTCACTGGCACAAATGAAAGAGCCTTGCATGTCAATCTTAGGGGCTGGGTATCCTAGTCCAAAAAAAGTTAACCTTTTCAAACATGGTAGGATTATAGAAAGCCCAAAAGGTTAAAGGTTACCTACTCAGCCGCCACTAAGCAATGTAACAAAACCCGAAGGTGGCCCTGCTAAATCCTAACTTCCATGTTCCTTCGAAATGTAGACCTCAACAATTGGAACAGGGTTTAGTTTAGGGTCCTATCGCTATATACTTGCACTAAGGCACGAAGGAATCCTACGGTATAGTATCAGTACTTATCTCGCCGCCTGTATATAACTACCTAGAGTCTCCATTGTAGTTCCTTTTTTCGGTTAACCAGTTTTATGGTTAGGATCCTATAATAGAGATTTTGGTTAACCAAAAAAAGGAACTACAATGGAGACTATAGGTGGCCCAGCGTCATTGAAGAGAGGGAGCGGTCGACGGCTTTGGACCAAGGGCCCAGGAGCTCAGAGCCAAGGACATACTCGAGGGACTCGGCTTCGTAAAAAGTGGTCCCATCGGTTCTCTCGACTTTCCTGAGTTCCCCGTTAAGGCCTTTAAGGAATGTAAGTACAGGTACCGGGATCAAGAAGCCACCCTGTTCTTTAAGTAACTTACTTACACCGCCTCCTTGTCTCCACGTCCTAAAGTAACGGAAAACCGTATATCCAAGGGGTCTTGTGGTGTTTTGATGTAAGGTAGAATCCTTAATTCGGGGATTTTGGGCTCTGTGGGAACCAAAGCCCAGCTGCAGAGAGATGTAGACTTCATCCCGCATCCTCGCCATCTTCCAGCCAGATCCCTCCAGGACCACCGTCTTGATGATCGTTCCATCTGAAAACCTGGCTTCTTATGAAAGGAACTTAGTCTAAGTGCATGGATATGTTTGTGTACATAGGGATGCCTGTATGTGTATGTTAGTATATACATAGATACAAATATATCAATGTAGGTCAATGCAGGTATATAGCGTTATCTAGAATCCTTAACTGTACGGTAGCCGTGCTATCGCAAATTTAAGTAACGAGAGCAGAGAAACAAGTCGACCCGCGGCATCCATTTGACCAGTTCGATCTCATAGGTCACAGTAGAGTTCGGGGGCACCTTCTCTGTGCCATCCGAGCCGTAAGCAAACTCCGGTGCCACCTTGAACTTGGCGACTTCTCCCTTCCTCATGGTCGGGATCCCGAACAGCCATGCTTTGACGGCTTTCTCCTCTTCTCCTAGGATGAAGGTGAAGGGCTCTTTGTCCCGGGTGGAGTCGAACCTCGGCTGGCCCATTAGCATTCAGGTTTAAGGTCTAGGGCTTAGGGTTTACATTTTTAGGGGTTTATTGTTCATCATATCAACTAAAGCCCCACTAATACAACAAACAAAATATCTTAAGGCCTACCTAGGAACTCATCCCCCGACGCCAGCGTCCCTGTGTAATGCACCGTGACCTCATCGCCCTTGCGAGGCTTGGCCCACTCGGAGGTGGGAGCTTCGCTCAAGATCTCTTTCTGCACACCTGGGGCTCTCAAGCTTTCTATAGGGGTCCCTTAGGCGTTACTCTAAGAGTTGATGTATCTTGATGTCGGCTCTCTGCTTGCTTTGCCTACCCACGTCTGACCGAACAGAACCGCTGGCAGAGCGGACAAATGATGGACACGCCAAGCACCAACTAAAAAAAACAGTGGAAATACAATCGACACTCCCGCCACATCTCGTTATAACGACAGCAAAATGCCATGGCAACAATGGTGTGGACCGTTACACCGCTAACCGCTACATGAACCACATTGATGCAGCAACCTCCTCATCGTCTTAGCCTTCGCCATCCTTCATCATCTAAGCTCATATGTGGGTTCCCGAAAAGGGGACCCTAATCTAGTACCCTACACAGTAGGATCCTTATTGTAAGGACCCCCAAAAGAAGGTACCCCTAATTTTCGCAAACTCCCATATGGCCCATATCCATCATCTTCAGCACGACTCTCCAACAGCTCGCCTTCGGGAAGGGGGAAGTCCACCCCATCGTCCGAGCCATCTTCGAAGCCTCCGCCGAGCCTGGGTTCTTGGTCTGGAATTTAAGTTAAGTTACGTACCATAATAAGGAAGCCCCGCTATTTGCTCTAGATCACTTCTTATGGCAACTTCAGCTACGTCCCTTAACAGGAGCCCAGAGGCTCGTCCAGCGGGTAAGCGTCCGTCGCCATTGCAAAACTGAGCCGCCCTCCAAAGAGGCAGACGACCCTTGAGCCGAAACATGAAGCCAAGTAGTCTGCCGTCCCTGATGCTCCCTGCCTGCTGCAAACAAGATTGCCAGAATATACCCATAAGAATAGCCTTCATTATACCATAATAAGATTGTATAGTACCAAAGTCTACATTATCAACACTACTTGCCGGTAGTGGCTGAGATCTGGAGCTCCTTGGCATGTCAGTGGAGAGCCAAGGCCACAGCTGATCGAGGTACTCTCGCTTCTTGTTGTTCTCGTTCTTCAAGAGGTCGATCCTGGCAGCACAAACTTGCTGCGCCCGCAACAAAGGTTGGGGGGCCGGCTACCGCAAGAAGGCTTGGAAAGGTTTGGCTCAACGTCCCACTACATAGATCCTTCAACTCCGAAGACACTGTCGCCTTGCGATGTTCTACCCCAACGCCTGTCACCAGGCACTCTCTGGCGACTCTCACGTGCCCTGCAAACCTTTGAAGCTCTGGAATTCATCAACGTTGCGCTCGGCAGTTTCTTGTTACACACACCTCACAAGCTTACAGGCAACTTTAAGAGCAGCATGGGTTGCTTTCGTATACCGGTTTGGCAAGCCTTGTTGTCATCCCGCAGCCCCCATGTAAGTTAAACCCGCATGCCCAAAGCCTGCAACACCCAAGAGGTAACCCGTTTTTGCTACGGGGCTTGAGGACTAGCAGATCTGCTCGACCAACCCTAACCCCGAGCGATCACAGGAAGACGGAAGCGAAGGCGTAATATAGTGTCCTTAATATATAGAATAGGGTTTCGGGGCCCATTATACTATAATTCTAATAAGGAACCCCCCAAAGACCAGATCGGGACTTCCTCGCAGTATCTGATTACATGCGGCCTCTGCCGGCTGGTGGCCCAGGGCTTCGGGCTGATAGCCTTGAACCCCTTTTCGCATATTATATTACAATTGTTCATAATAACAACTATAATAGTCATAATGATAACAAAAAAAGTAAAAATAAGTATTAACTGGACTCAAGTTTACCCCGACTGCGACCTCCAATCATCTTGACCGAGGCCTAAACAATGAATGCCCGAGCCCTGAATTCCGGAGCAGGCCTTCTCTGCAGATTCTGGACCTGGGCTCTCGAGGCTCTGGTGTTTAGGGGTCGCCCCAATTACAAGCAACGGGAGCACACCAGCACTAGCACCTAAACCCCCCAAAGTAGGTAAAATAATGGCCCGATACCTATAAAAAGGCCATTATGGGGTCCAGGCATGGACATATTTCGTTTCATCGCCGCCATCAAACCATTTCCTGCGATTCCTGCTCTGCTCGCCGTTACCGTACTCCTGTATCCGGGCCACTGCGCTTAAGCCATGGCGCGACGTCCAAGGCCCCAACAAATAAAACAATATCATACCCTTAAATCACTACTATAAATTATTAGTAATATTATTGTTATAATTATGATGACCGGTATTCTTGTAATTGTTATTGTTATTATTACTACTATTGTTATTATTATACTTGAAACTATTGTCATATTATTGTTATCGGTATTATTATTGACCTTCAAGACTCGATCGCTGGAAGCCGGGGCCTTCGACATACCCTGCATGACTTACCTAATGAACAATTACAGACACGCTGGCCTTATGGCCAGCGTAACCTCAGACGATTCCGGGGGGGGAAGTGTAGAGGAGATTTGTGGATTAGGCTGTCTTCGATTTTAGGAAGTTTGGGGTGCCTTCATTCTCTTTGGGCTGTTCTGTCTCTGCTAGGCGCCTGGGTTTGTTTGCCTTTATGACTCCATTCATGTGGTCAAAGTCCCTGGAGAATTAATGCTTCGATGTAGCCCATACGAACAGCCGTACGACGGCACACAGAACTATTGCTACAACTTCGAAGCTCACATGCAAGGAGCAGTGACAACACACACGTACAATGCGCGATGGAACGCGGCTGCTGCTTCCAATGAAACCGCCCGCGAGATCCTGAGAGCAACTGATATGAACATCGTGCAGGAAGGCTGCTTCAGTCATCGTCTTCTCCTCAGCCACAGTTCGCACAGGGACGAAGTCAGAGGAATAGAAAGTGACATCAGGCCCCCGAACACCTCTTTCGGGGCTTGGGACCCTGATTTGGGAGGACAAGTTCATCAATGAAAGCACCATAGATGGGCTTAGGGTTTAGCTACAAGCCCCAAAGCCCTTAAACCCCGAACCCGAGACCGTATATAGTGAACCCCAGAAAGTTGGAACATCGATTTAGGATGAATTCTAAGCTGGGATTCCCTTTACTTTACTTTAAGGGCATGAGGCTGCTGATGTTCCAACTTTCTGGCTTCTACTATAAGCCGAAACCCTAGAAGACAAGGCAGGCAGGGTTCGAGAGACTTCTCCAGAGACTCGGGCTTCTCAATGCGGATCTCTGCGATTTGATTCCTGTGCCCGATGCTTTCATAAAAATCCTAGGATTTATGTGAGAAGTATTTTAGAAATAGCCTGTCACAGTCCCTATCATAGTAATGGTCTAGTAATCGTCTACTAACCATTAACAATTACTGATTTACTGTTACTATTACAGAAGAATTCTGTGATTGCCGGGCCCGCCGAAGTGCCCTCTAATGGAGCCCCTGTGCCTTCATAGGGTAGGGTAGGTCGGGTATGATGCAGGTTTGGGGGTCGTGCTGAGTTTAGGGTCTAGGGTACTGAGTTTCGGAGTTTAGGGTTAGTATCGCCCTATGGGTCACGCTTCTTGCTTGACCAGAACCTTCGGCGTTCCCGGCTATCTCCATATAGGGTTCAGGGTTTAGGGTTAGGGTGGGCTCGCGTGCTGGCTGTAGGAATAGGCACAGGGTTTGTATCTTTTGCTCTGAGGCCAACCCTGGCTACACAGGAAGTCGCTTCTCCTTTTGCTTGCTCCCTGTCGCCCCTTCTCTCTCTCTCTCTCTCTCTCTCGCTCTGTCTCTCTCGCTCTCTAACAGCTGGTAGCTCGACATGACCCGATGCAAACCCAACGCAAGAAACAAGATACAAGTGCCATGGACACCCTCAACAAAGCCCAGGCTTTGCAACCTCCGAGCAAAGCCCTGTCTGCCTCAGCGTTTTGTTTTCCTCCTTCATCTGGGTGATGATCTCCTGACCAGGAATAGCAAGATGGCCAAAACCTGCAAAGTATACTGTCTGAAGAGGCGCATTCTTGCAGAGCCGAAAAAATGTGATTCTGTGCTATGGTGCAATGTTGGATGCCGTCATGCGCATGGCGCATGCGGGGTCGACGTCACGTAGACTTCAGTTTCGTGGCTCTTCGAGTTTCTTGGCTCGCGTTCGAGTTTCCTAAGGGAACAAAGGATTGATTTCTGGATTGTACAGGAACTATATTGAACGCCCAAAAAGCTACAGGTTACTTACCCAACTAAACTGATGCCTGTTGGTATGCCAACGACGACGACCACTGCTAATTGCTACGGCGGCGACGACGACGACGACTACTACTACCACTACTACTACTACTACTACTTCTACTTCTACTACTACCACTACTACTACTACTACTACTACTACTACTACTACTACTACTACTAGTACTAGTACTAGTACTAGTACTAGTACTAGTACTAGTACTAGTATACTACTACTACTACTACTACTACTACTACTACTACTACTACTACTACTACTACTACTACTACCATGTAGGACCTGACTAGGACTAGGAGTACCGCCACTGCCACTAGTGCGACGACGATGGCTCTCTCTCTGCTCAAACTCCTTGTTCTGCTGGATGTTCAGCTTGGCCGTCTCGTATGTTGCCTGCCACGGGCGGAGTCTGGCTTCGGTTCCTTGGGGTTTAGCTCGGGCTTACGGGCCTGAATTCACTTACAAGAATCCGAGTCAAACTCACCAATTAACTTGGATCCTACGTTTAGAAGTATAGTGTGTAGCATTCAGGCATGGCCGGCAAATGCCCACGCAAGTTAAATTCACCCCAAATCAATCGGAAGAAACAGTGGGAAAGCACCTTGCGCTCGCCCTCCAAGAGCGTGAAACGCCTTTGAAGGTCCTCCAGCTGCTCCTCCGGACCTCACTTTGTCGGGAACGGGACTTGTTTGCAGGTGCGGAACTGCCTGTAGACATTTAGTATACAGGTATATACAGGTTGAATAATTTCTAGTGCAAGGTTAGTGCTTGTAGGCTGCAGGGCCGTAAAACCAAAACCCAACACCTTGGAAACCGATTAATTAAACCCTCAAATTCTAAACACGAGCCTAACCCTTCACCCCAACCCCAAGACAAACGAAAGCCCTATCAACCCTGAACGCCTCACCAAGCCCCTACGAACCCTAGACCCTCAGCCATAAACTGAATTCAAAACCCTGTAAATGCATGACTGCATGACCCCTGATCAATGAAGCCCTCTCCAAATACGGATGGCAGAATTTCAATCCTCATCTTCGGGCCTCTACAGAAGGAGGTTTACTCATCAGGGGTCCACCTTACACTGATACCCCCTAAAGCCCCAAAGCGAGCGCCCACGACTCTCGTAACCGTAACCCTAAACTCTAAGCCCTAACACCCTTAACCCCTAAAACCAAACCATTCAACCCTAAACGCTAGAGCCCTAAACCCAACAAACCTTAAACCCATGTAAACCCCCAAACCCTAAAGCCCTAAACCCTAAAGCCCTAAACTCTAAAACATACAACCCTAAAGCCCCAAAGCGAGCGCCCAGGGCCCACGAGTCCCCCGCTCATGGCGTTCTTGGTCTTGTCCATCGGATCCCTTCCTGACGGAATGCTGCGGCCACAAATTTACAGGCTTTGAGGGATTTTCCCAAAGCTTTAGGGGTTCAGGGTGGTTTAATTGAGGCTCCGATGGTATAGGGTTCATCCAGCAACTCTCAATTACATTTTACTTGAACTCTCTATATAGAGCAAATCAAGCAAAACAAAATGATCCCAAATCGGTACCTCGTTTAGGTTTTGGGGGGTGTTCTGCTGGGGATTTCGGGTCGAGGGTTTAGCAGGTTTGGAGCCTTCAAGCCCCAAGCCCGCAAGGCCCTCAACCCTCAGACAAGAAAGGTCATGAATTAAAGCCGTGAAGACCCGAAGCATCTAAGCCCTACACTTCACTTTAAGGCCCTACCTGGAACGTACGAGAACTTGCTGACTCTGTGCCTGGAGGAGTGATTATAAACTCTGAAAATCCGAATTCGCCCCAACTATACCCCCTTGGAACCATATCAAAAATGTTTTGTTTAATGTTCGATGAACAAAAAATCATTCCTAAGGAGACTGTAGCCAAAGGTCCTTGGGATGGCTCCTCCCGGCCAGGCACGTGCGCTCGGGTGCCAAACTTGAGCCGAACCGCAAGCCAGGTTTAGAGGGATGTATGGAATTTCTTAGTGTTATGCTGGCTTAGGTTTTGAGGATACCAAGGGGGTGAAGGTGTTGTATTGTGCTCAGCAGCATTGGCGCTTTGGGCTTAGTCGTCTAGGAGTTCATAGAACCTCAAACAAGATAGAGACGCACCAATATAGCTATGCTTGGTCCAGCTTAATTACATAACCCTGAACCCGAAACTCCTAAACCGTGGTTGAACTGTACGTAATCCTCCAGGTTTACCGGTTCCTCTTCCGGGGACAAGGAAAGGATCCCTGATACGGAGTCCTCAATCATGTCGAGGCCTTGTTAGAGCATCTCAGAGGGGCCAATGGGTCCGAAGAGAGTGGCATCTTCAAGACGTACTGTTGTTAATTACTCATTACTCTTCACTCTTGTTTTTTTTGATACGGTTTCTGTTAGCGTTATCATATTGCTATCATCATTATTATAGTATCACTCTCAAGCAAAGGTTCGGGGCCAGGGTTCGGAAGGGATGCAGGGAAGGACTGGTAGCTTCGGAGGATTTGGGGCTGTCAGGAGCTGACACTGCGTCCTGGAGACTAGTCCGTCGGAGTGATTTGCGGAATTACGTGAAGTATCTGATCTCCCCCAGGCAACGAATCTCACCTTCAACCCGAACCTCCTCTAAGCATCCATGCTATCCGCAATACCAAAATCCTCGAGCACGGCGCAGCCCTAAAGTCCTAAACCACATACCACATACCGAACCACTATAGATTTATGATGAGCCCGTATATAGCGTATATGCCCGTATCTTACATATACAACCTTGGAGGAGGACACCTCTCAAACCCTAAACCCTAAACCACCTACAAACAGTTGAAATGAACCCCCTTTGTCGAATCTTGAAGCGGAATGACGTGCAGACCGAAACTCCAAAGCGCGAAGCACAAGCCCTAAGCCTAAAGCGGCAAAAATGAACCTCCTTCTGATCCTCGAGCTCAAGGAGCATTTCTCCGAACTTCGACACCTCTCAGAGCTGCCAGAGGTTTAGGGTTTCGGGTCCTGGTTTGACTGCCTTATAGCCAGGTTGTATGGGTTTTGAAGGAGGGTTTAGGGTTTCGACGCTCACACTCGCACACGGCAGGCAAGGCTCCACATAGTCCAGCGTATCTCCACCACTATACTCGAGCAGACCGTTTAGGGTTTAGGGGCTTACCTGAAGGTTGTCGATGGTTGTATGGGCCTCTACACAACGGTTGTATTGGGGCTCATTTACAAGGCTGCGTGTATAGGTTGCATAGAGTTCTGCAGGGTTTTATGTAAGGGTGTTCTGGGGTTTAAAGTTTATTCACCACGGCTTAAAATAACGCTTGCATATATAGGGTGTTGTAGGGCTTTATGTAACTGGTGCATATATGGCTTTAGAGGCCTTTATACAAGGATCGAGCAGTTTTCGACTTCGGCATGTTCTTCGGACATGGGAGGTGAAACAAAGCTCAAGATGCCTGGCCCCCAGGTTCGGGGGGAGGGCAGGAGCCATCCAGGACTGGTGGAATAATGTATGGCAGCGGCCTCTGCCAAATAAAGAATTCAGTGTGTGTTTAGTTTATTGCAGCAGCTGCATGCGGCTAGTTATGCCTGGCCCTCTGCTGCCAGCAGGAGGGAACGAGCCTCTTCCTGGCGGAGTTCGGCTGACCATGTAGCCTGGCATGGCTGAAGCGACCTGCGTGGATCTGCTCTCGGAGGAGGACTGCATGTGACAGGAGGCCGAGGGCAGACAGCGAGCCCAAGGCAACGTTGTGTGGCGTGACGATCTCCTTCATGAAGTCCGGGCTGAAGCAAGACTGGCACACCACGAACAACCAGGCTACACAACATGCAGCCAGGCGAAGCACGGCTACCTGCCAAAGCAGCACTGGAGAAAGGAAGGTGGTGACGTTCAGGACGAGGTTGACGGGCATGTAGATGCCGAAGCTCACGAGGCACCTGGCCAATCCGGCACCACGGCCGAGCCCCGTCCAGCCAGCATCGTAGAGCAAGGCAGTTTCTTGTCGACACAAGTGCTTTTCGGCCCAGCTCCAGGTACTCGAGCCGATCGAATATCCTCCTGCTCTCCAGCTCGTGAGGTCATGCGCATCCTCTAAGCTCGCGGTGAAGCTTTGGTGGTCCGTCCGCGCAATCGCAGACATGCCGTCGGGCTTCAGCTCCACGGGCCAGTCCTTCCCAATCATGAAGAGGTGCCCGCTTGCAATGCAAATCCTTTCGCCCCTATCGTAGCTGTCCGTGGTGACGATCCAGTTGCCTTCTGGGCTTTGGAAGGCGCGGAGGTGCAGGATCAGAGCTGAGGCGAAGAGAACGATGATCAAGGCTGCTAGCACCTTGAGATGTGAAACACGACGATCCTGATTGAGGACATGGGTCGAAGATGTGCTAAGTCCCCGCGCTCGTGGATGGCCTTCTTGTCTAGGTCATGTGCCAAGAGCGCGAGACAAGCGATGGAAAGGCCAACGCTGGCCCACTTCAGCCCTGCCGAAGCTGGGCTGAGCTCTGGCACATTGGCCAAGTTGCCCGCCACCGCCAAGGCGGTCGGCCGTTACCAGGAGAGAACGGACTCCAAGCCTTCCACCATCTTCTGAGCAGCATCTCCGTCTTCACGCCCTTTGCGTGTCTACTCCCTCAGCCATCTGACCCAAGGTGCCGAGTGTGAACATGTTCAGCATGGCACGTCCTGGGCGCGCTTGCTGCAGAATGGCGGACGCAATGCCATTGAAGACCAGGCCGCAGAGAAGGCAAGCCATCCATATTAAATATTGCCGCTTCACGAAGTCTACGAAGTTCAGGACATCGAGAATCAAATCTGCAAGAGGGAGCACAGTGGCCCAGCATTGTGATTCTGCGGCTGGAGGCCGCCTCCAGAAGATGGAAACAATCCCACATGGCAACTCACTAAGCTCCACCTTCTCGGAGACGAGCTCCGAGGGGAAATAGGCAAGAGCGGCCGCTGCCGACCCGAAGAGCTCCTCGTGACGAACACCCGTCAACAGCAGGGCCTCGACGGCATGCGCCTCTGCCAGGCCTTGACGTGCAGTTGGCATCTCGGCCAAATGCAGGAGGAATTTCGCAGCATATGAGCGAGTGGTTCTGTCGCTTTGGTCTTGGCGCAGCACCTTGCAGACTGCGTTGATGGCCCTAGGAGTCTTTGAGCTTGTGGCGCAAGCCGTCCGAGGTGCCACTGCTTAAGCTGCCCAATGCCATGCAGTATACGAGCAAGTTCCAGCCATTAGCCAGAGCACGCCGCAGGGAGGCCCCGAGGCCAGCCACGGCCCCGGCTCGAAAGCTCTTCCTTCACGTCCGGTGGGCCGCCAGCCAGCGCAGCGAGGAGGTTGCACCCCTGGTCTTGAATAACTGGGTGATCCTGAAACACCTCCAGGCAGGAGAGCACCAGCTGCTGCTGCCCGCCGTCCCTCTGAGCCACCCAGGCAACAGTAAACCAGCAGCACAATCATGTTCTCTATAGTATCCGAGGCTCGGTATCATTCGGCAGACGGGCCGAAAGCACCAGCAGGGTAGCAGCATTGTCTTCCCAAAGCAGGCGGGACTCGCTGGAGATGTCGGAGCTGCGATGCAGTGCAGTCTCGAGAAGCAGACGCAAGATCCACAATGCTCATGCGAAGAAGTAATCGTCACGCTGGTGATTTCGAACTGCTGCTGCCAGAGGTGCGATGAGCCCGTGCTTCAGCAGCTTCTCTACTGCCTGCTCCCGGACCTTCGTCTCCTCCGTGGGCTCCCCTCGCAGCTTCGCCGGCGGCGAGCTGTAGGGCTCCATCTTCAGGATGGGCTCGCATGGCTGCGACTAATGCGGCCGCTGCCAGGTCGGGCTTTGCATGGCTTTGCCCAACCGTCCCTCGGCACCGCCTTGAGGCCTAGCAGCTGCGGAGCAGCATCTGCCGGCTGCTCCGCCATCTTCCTCAGCAACTCGTCCAAGCTCTCCTCAAGCTCTGAGCCCTCCTCCATTTCGTGGCCCTTCTCTTTCGTGGAGATCTCTTCCTCTTGGAGCCGTCCTCTGCCTCGGGGCGAGAAGCATCTTTTGCACACTCCTTGGCCACTTCCGCGTCAGTGCACTTCAGGGGTCACAGCAGCGGCGGAGTGAAAGCACAGTACTGCACGCGGCATGGCGGTTCCTCGTGGTATCTTACATCTCCATCTATAGGCTGTGCCAACTCTATCGGCCTATCAGAATTCCCGCAGGAAAGGAAGCTATGGACAGGACAGTGCTCGCAGACTTCTCAGCTCGCATGTACCCAACTTCTCGCCGCAACGAAGCAGAAGCAGAGCCTCTTGGAAGGGCAACGTGAAGCTGATGTGCCCTTCGCTGCCAACCGGACTCTGCTCCTCCAAGCCGGGCATGGGGTTTGGGTTTGGTTTTGTGTACAGTAGGGCCCGGGAGCAGAAAAGCGCCGAAAAAAAAACAGCGAATCTGACGACAACGGCGACGGCGACGACGCGGCATGGCAACAACGTGGCGTATGGTGGTGATGAGGACGAAACGGCTACAGGGAGGAATGCCGCTGCGGCTCATGATGATGATCCAGATAAAGGCGACGCCAGCAAAGGTGATGATGGCGAAGATAATGGTGCAGGTGGTGGTGGTTGCGACGATGTTGCAATGATGACGGTGATGGTGATAACGCTAGTGTTAGAGATGACGATGCCGTTGGAGAAGCAACACATGAAATCATATCAATATGGTCAGATGTGACTTGCAACCAGGCATGCTTACAGTACCAAGAGCGAACAACGATGCTACTCTCCTGCCACGCTGATGGTTTGACGGCCATGATTCGTAGTGGTGAGCTAGGCCATGGTTCTGTTGAACTCCGCAAACAGCGACGATGTTGTTGAACACGGCAACTAGGTAAGCACCACCCTCACCAATATATACATCGTCAAGCCCGTCACCGCCATGGTCACTCATCTTGCTACACCACCTTCACCGCACGCATCAATCAAATGCACACCGAGCGGCAAATCATGATTATGAGCCCCTTCATCCTGTTTTTGATCCTGGCAGCGTCGTCTCTGTGCGCCATCTTCAATTTCACTCACCGCTGCATCACCGTCACCGCCACCCAGAACATAATTCATCTGCTTGTCACGCTCGTCCTCGTCGCTGCGCTCAGGGCTGCGTAGGGTGGCGGTGGCCACGTGCTTCCGGATCAGGCTGCCTCCCGGAAGGGTCGAAGCGGGAGACCTCGGGCATAACCGAGGCTCAGGCTCCTGCTGCCGAGTATGGCTGCATGGCTGCTTCGTTACGATTAAGACCAGGTAAGACTTGCTAAAGCCTGCGTCTTGGCATCTGCCGAAACGGGATCTTACAAGTTTGACCCGAACTACTTCCATCAGTGCTACGCTGCTCTATAGGCCCGCTGTTTAGATTAACTGCTCCGTTGACAGAACCGAATCGATCCCTGCCCGATTGCTTCCAGGGCTCCTGGCGTTCTGGAACCTATATACGGCCTGAACATCCAGAATTTGCTTGCAGCAAAAACTAGCCCTAAGATGCGCAGCCCGCACAGTCAACATACTCCACAATCCACCAAAAAAACACGCCTTCCAAGCTGCCATGTGGAGCTGCTTGAGTATCAGGACCACATGATCACTGGGATCGTAGAAACATAGGGATGTTTTTAATTATACTTGTCTATCAAGACTTGAACGCCTGCTTCAATATCCGCCCGCCTAGGACTTCCATCTCCTCAGCCGTGGGGGCTCCAGGAAGAAAGGCGATTTGAAGGTTGTAGCCAAGGCCGAACCTCGCATTCAGGTGAGTTTATGATTCGTAGGGCTTCTGGTTTCGGCGCTCACACTCGGACAGTCCAGGCGAGGCATGTGGTTTGGAGTCTGTTAAGTGAGACATTCTAGAGAGGATGTTGCAAAAGGATACATGACAAGATAGTATGTTCAATTACTTTGCATCCCCCTCTCAAAATCCGGCTTCTGGTTTACAGGGTTTGGGGCTGGGAAGTGGGAGGCTTTTCGGAGTTTGCGGTGCTTTGTATGATTTGGTGACATAAGTATTGAGGTTATGCTTTCGCTTTGTGTTAGGTGCTGTGTCATCTTCTTCTGGGGATGAGGTGAATTTAACCTTCCTTTCCAGTGCTTAGCAGCTAATCCAATTCGCGTGACTTCCAGGGTTTAACTGGCATATTAGAATAAGGCTGTTGTGGTATACGGCATATCATATGGAGAGTTTAATCTAAGCATATAAGCCACAGGTAGAGAGAGAGAGAGAGACCAAGCTGGAGCGAGACAAAATAGAGGCTGCGAGCACCAGAGGAATAATATAAAGGCCTGAAGCAATGGTGGTGCCATTCCTACGACTTTCTGGTATACAATTAGATGAGAAGTATAGAGAGCAACGGAGGCGATTTCAATCTGAAGATCCCGAATAAGGTAACCTCCTCCCTTATACTTGTCTATTTTCCCTGCAGTAGCCTGTCCAGAACCTCATGGAATACTGAAATACAAAAACCTTTTTGAACCCAGGCTCTGCCTATCAGCAGAAGACAAAAACCTAAACCCTAAACTCTAAACCCTGAAACCTATGCCCAAAGCCTTTAAACCCTAAACCCTAAACGCTATTCCCTAAGGCCCTAAACTCCGATCATTTCTTGGAAGTCTGCGGGCCGACAAGGAGCTGGAGCTTCAAGTCCCTGGAGGTGCCAGAAGCTTGCACACGGCCCCTGGCCAAAACAGCCTTCCTTCGGTTTGGGATTCAGACTTTAGGGCTTTAAGGTTAAGGGTCTGGTTTCCAGGGTTGAATATCTGGGGAGTTCGGTCTAACTTGGGGTGCTGTTCGGTAGTGAGAGCTGGGTGCAATGAAATTTGTATATTTAGATCATAGGAAAATTCAACGAATTGGTCATGACCTGCAAGTGTTCAGGGTTTACGGCTTACTTACAAAGCCGACGTCGGCTTGGCACACCAAAACCCCGTTCCGCTCTCACACAGGTGCTCGAATAACCCGAAACCCTAAACCGCAAAACCCGAAACCCAACAATTCTGAGACCCTAAGCGGCTGTAAACCCTTGCGAGGTTCTGGTCTTAGAATGATCTCGGTACGGAAGCTTGGGTCGCCTTTGAGGAATACGATTTTAGTGATTAAAGTTTAGGGGTGTTTTTCAGCACAATCAGGGGTTTAGGGATTATATGGGATGAGGTTTTCAGTCTTTAAGGGCTCGGGGGACATCAGCAGGGCTCTTAACTCTTAAAGTTCAGAAAATAAGAGGTCCTGTCCGCCAGGACATCTGCCTCTTCGAGGTAGTGGGTGGTGAAAATGATGGACCTCCCAGTGGACCTCATCTTGAGCAGCAGCTGCCACAGCTGGCGCCTGGATGAGTAGGCTCTTTATTGGGGCTCAGTGCACCCTAACATGAAATATATAGGGACCCTTCAAAAAGTGGGTTTTGGTAGTTCACGGTAAAGGGTGTAGAGAGAGGTGTTGGAATTTGTGAAGGTCGCGGTCAGGACAGGAGTTTAGCATTTTACCATTCCTTACCCCATGGACTCAGCAAGCCCTATGCTGCGGTTTGCACTCTCTCGCCTCGCCGATGAAAGACGGCTCCAAACGAGGGTCCCTTCAACCAGGATCTACTGCTTGAGGAGCCCTACATCCACTCCCCCCAAACCCGAAAACAAACCCTGAAACCCTTAAGAATTCCCTCTTGCAATCCTTGTAGTAGCGTCTAATCATATTGTGGAACCCTGAGAGTCAACCCCTTATGGAACCCTTTAATTCCATCAACCCTTGAAAGAACCCTCCTTCGTACTATCGGCCCATAAAGAACCCTTGATATTCTGAACCCCTTCCCAAAGGGTCCAAGTACCATTATAGTAGGTACTTAGTACCCCAAAGTATACACTATACGGCTACTTGAACCCTTTGGGTTTTCTTCCCTACAGCCCAAAAAAGGCTCGACGCCTGGAAGACGGATCCATGCCGCTGGTCGGCTCGTCCAGGAAGACCAAGGGCGTCTCCCCAAGCAGCGCCGTGGCGACCTAAGGAGATCATTAGGGTTTAGGGTCTCTAAACCTAAACCCCAAAACCCTAAGCCCGGAACCCTTTAGTAGGGGCCTTGACAGTGTACATTGTACATATAGTAGGGACGATAAGCAGACATGATTGCTAATCATTCAGACCACTATTATACTATAGGGACACGGCTTAGGTGCTCGGGAGCAAAGAGGAAGACAAGGTACGTTCATAGATGGACCGTAGCGGGGGCTGATCCAGGTTTATGAGCACCGTAGAACATATCGTTGACGGGAATCCGAAGGGAGCGTCTTTCCTCGGACCCCACTTCAACCGTATCATTATTAGCAGCAGCAGACTGATCAGGTCCCCACAAGCGCAGGCAGAAGCGCTCACTTTTCCTCGAAGCAGCGGGCGTGGTCACTTTCCCATCAAAATGTCTTCACACCCGCGCCTTTAATAAGTCTACCGGAGCTCACTTCATCGTTGTCCTCCGGTCTGTTCCATTGCGACGTCGATGAGGTCCTCATCGTAAACACCACCCTTTTAGGGACCGAAACCTCTACAAACCCGCCCTAAACCCCAACCCCAAAACACAATCCAACCCCAAAACACAATCCGTATAAACCCTATACGCCCTAGACTCTTATAGAACCCTTTTGCGAGTCCGTAGAGAAAAACTCTATATGGGAGTTCCCGAAAATAGGGGACCCCAAAAAAGAACCCCTAAATAGTAGGATCCTTATTATAAGGGCCCCAAAATAAGGTACCCCCTAATTTTCGGAAACTCCCCTATATGTATAGAACACCCTTTTGGGAGTCCGAAGCCCCCGGAGGTCCTCATCCTCAAGTCCTAGCTTCTCGGCCGTGTCATCCGCAGCGATGCGCTCGCCATCCACCATGAAACCTTACTTCAAGCTTCCCTTAAAGGGTTTTAGGGTTTAGGGTTCCTGCAACCGCTCCTTTTAAGGGGTTCCTTTTCAGGGATTCCTTCAAGCCGTTAAAGGTTAAAGGGTTTCGTGCTTCGTATGCCAAAACGATTAAAGGTGACTTACTCTACTGTCAAGAGGCGCACTTGGGATGCCTGCAGACCAAGACGGCTGCAGTATGCATCCATGAGCTTGCGCAATGGCGTCGTCTTCTTGATCTTGAACTGCACCTGTTTATTGTATTTAAGGCAGCTTTGGCCAGCGCAAAAAAATGTGCATTTGGACTCCGTTTGTGCTGGCGGCACAGCGCCGTACTCATTCTAAACTTGAGCTCATGTCATTTTGTGCGGCCGTGTCTACACAGTCCCAGACCGAACTCGGGGGCGGTGCATGTGGAGTCAGGGCTGCTAACCTGGAGTGTTCTTGGGGCAAGTAGAATCTTGAGCCTGAGCTGATACATGCACTGTCACTTTTGGGGGTCTAGACTCTGTATAGGCACGGTTTTTTTTGAACCCCCACCTCGCTTCCCTGCTGATCCTTGACCTTGAGCTGGATGTGCTGAGGTGCGTCGCCGCCTTCTGCCATCGCTGTCACTGCAAGTTTTGGGTCGCAACTTGACGCGTTGGTCTCTTGAGCAAAATCTCGCACGGGTCGGGATGCGGTCATGAAGAAGCCAGAAAAGCTCCAAGATCCTATTCCAAGAGCTCGCGGCAACCTGTGATGGGCTAACAAGGTGCTGGATGAAAGCTTAGTTGACATACACATAAATCAGATAGGTTAAACATCACCTTACAACTTGCGTGCCAAGCAAGACTACAACGAGTCATTTTTTATTAGCGAAATGGACAGAAGACATCAGGCGAAGGGGCTTCTAGAACACCACAGCGAACAAAACAAGGCGACATCCATAACATCTACACTGAAGCAGCCTTTTAATTCTATGAAGAGTAACTCCAAAAGCTTGAACCCCACCCTTCAAAAAACGGGTTTGTAGCGTTTACGCTCAGGCTCTACGCCTGGAGCCTATCATCCCTTTAAGCCCTATAAACCCCACGAATCCTGCAAATCCTATTAACATCTATAAACCCCAAACATCGCTAACAGCCCAGCCGCCCAAAGACGGCGCTTCTGCCCTCCCGACAGCGAGGTGCACAGCTCGTCGACTTTCTCTGGGATGCCTGAACCGACGTTTTTGAGAAGGGTTTACACTCTCGCAACTCGGACTCGAAAGGGTATAGGGTTTAGGGGCTTCGGCGCTCACACTCGGACAGACCAGGCGAGGCACATGGTTCGAGGTCTTTTGTAACGAGAGCCAGACGTTTAGGGGTTTAGTGTCGTAGGGGGTGTCTTTGCAGGAGTGATGGCTTTCCGGTTTTGGTGATTATTGTTGCTCCATTTTTCGCAGGGGCTAGGGTTTGTAACATATATATATATTATACATATTTATTTGCAAGCATGGTCCACGAGGGTCCCGTCTGCACCGACCGTCTCAGGAGCGCTTACGAGTTTTACGGCTGGGCTTTTTCCGAAAATAGGGGTACCTTATTTGGGGGTCCTTATAATAAGGCTCTTACTATTTAGGGTGCCATATTAGGGTCCCCTATTTTCGGAAACTCCCATATGGACAAAACTGCCTCATCACTCATCCGACTTCCCAGGTTCGACGGCTTGGGGTTAGAGGCTCCATCTGCTTGTATAACGGCATACCTGTCGACGTCATCTCTTCGTAAACCTCGAAGGTCAGAACATACTGCGCGCGGAGTGCGGAGCAATGACTGGTAACGAATCCCCTATGCTGATTCCCGGCCACCCACGCAGAGGAACCAAAAACGTCCAATGCGAAACACTTGCGACAGTACTCCTCCTGCATCTAGTACCAATAGACAGCCAGCGCCTAAACTCCAAAAAACTCGATTTCTCACAGTTTTTTGGCTAAGGGATTGGCGCTGAGCTCTAAACCCTTGCAAACTTGCAATCAAGGGTGGATGATTGCAAGAGAAGCTGCCCAAGGCCACCAGCACCTCCATCACTTTCGCCCCCTGAAGCTGGGAGCTGATCCCTCTGAGGCCCGCAAAGAACCTCAGCTCAAACTGGGCTAACATAGGGCCATAGAGCGGTTCTCTACGGGTTCTATGAAGGAGGGTACTGCAAGGGCTATTGCAGGGATTCGGTGAGGGTCTCTACAAGGATTCCAGGGTAGAGGCCCAGGAGTTTGACCAAGGACCCATTAGGTGGGCATTGGCAACTGGGACCCCAGACAGCTCTAGCACAACCCTAAACCCCCCTAAAAGGACCCTTAAAGGAACCCTAAACCCCCTTGAAGGAACGCCTAAAGCCTTTCCTTGCAAATTTCAGGAAAAAGTATGGGTAGCTGGAAGTATAGGGTTTCCTGCAGAAGGCTGTGGAGGGTTTATCTTGGGCTTGGGGTTTAAGGTGAAAAGTTGAAAGGCTAATTACAGTGGCTGACAGCCTGGGAAAGCCTTTTCTAGAAAGATTGTGGCTTCCGATGGTGAGCCAGTTGAGTCACCGCTTGCAAGCGTGGTCTCAGGCGTCTTTGTTGCGTGTGACATCGCTAAAAACTATCTTGACCCGACCGGGGCCCGATAGAAAAGATCCTTACCTGGCAAGGAGTGCCCAAAATGGAGCCTAAATGCGAAAACCAAACTGTCCGCCAAGCACTGTTGACCCCACAGCAGCTGGAGCCACCCCTCGTGTTCCGCCCTGCTCACACACAACCGTGTGAAGAAATCCTACGAACCTGAGGCTCCAAGGATTGCAGAAGCCGAAGGAGCTGCAGATGCTGGCGCACAGTGTAAACGTCGTAGAGCGGGTTGTCCTGCAAACTCACTCGGGTCTGGGTCAGAAGGGATGTAATATACGGGCCTGAAAAATTACCAAAAGTATATGCTATACATGCCCCAAAACCCTATCCGAAAGCCAAGGTAGCTCAGGCCATAGCAGCATCAAACACCACTGCATCCCAAGAAAACCGACTGAACCCCAAACCCGAGGGACCCCAAACGCAAGGCGGCTCGGGAATCGCAAATCCAGCAACCTTGATCGATGCGGTCGCAAGAGGGACCTTTACATCGAACACTTCAAGACTTGTAGAACTCTTCTAATCCTGACTCCTTCAGAAGTGCGCCGGAAGAGTTGGGAGGTGCCGGCTCGTACACAGCATGTCTTTGCTGAAACAGCCGGAGTCTAGCTCCCTAAACCTTATAAGCTTTGGGGCTTATGGGGCTTGGGGTTTATCATCCTGGAAGACAAGCTTCTGAAATCCATGAGCGGTCCTGGGGACATATACTCAACTGCCTTCGCACATCTTCGATGCACGTGTGCACGTCGTAGCCGTTGACCGAAGCACTGCCACTTGTCATCGGAATCAATCCAACCACACCTAGGTGAAGCAGTGAAGCTAAAGTTCAGGGGCCCACGTTCGTGTTCAGTGTACAGGACATAAGGTCAGTGTTCACGGCTTAAAGGCCCATAGTTTGATTGTATAAGCCGCAAAGCGAGCATTCAACAAGCACAGCGAACAACAACGTATCTACCGATGCCGTAGGGAAGATCTTAATTATCGCTACAGTCGGCAATGAACCCCTGCACCAAAAACTCACGCCGCCCGAGTGCAGTTCATGCATGTGGTCTTCCCGGCGCCGTTGTGTCCCAGGAGTGCGAAGATCTCCTCCCGCATATTTTTGTTTAACAGATTCAAAGTGGGAAGCCCTCAATGCAATTGTGCGAACTGAGTCCCTTGTCGGCCGCCCCCTGGAACACAATAGTTCTGGGACGTACGCAAGAATGCGGAATCGTGAACGATTCTAAGAACTGTTAAGCTCACAAGGATCCTACAGCCCCTAAACAAAAACGGCTCAAACGTCAACCCCACGACATGGGTCTCATGCTGGATGCTGGAGTTTGGGGGCTTTCAAAGGTGCCGAAGCATGGCGGTTTATGCTCAAAGGGAGCTGTTTGTCTGCAAGGAATTGATGCTTGCGGAAACTGCTCTTGAAAAACTGGCCTCGCACACATCTGAACTACGTTCACGACACGTTGTAGGGTGCATAGAGTATAGAGGGCACAGTGCAAAAAAAAAAAAAACGTTGTTCAGCCATGGAATCTTGACATGAACAGCTTCAAGAGTTGTCTGTACCCATAGGCTCCATAGTAGTTCCTTTTTGGGATTACTTTATAGAATTCGAAATATGAACCCCCAAAAAGGAACTACTATGGGGCCTATGGGTAAGTCGGTAAGGCAGCACAGGCTCCTCAGTCTTGTGAAACCGGAAGACCAAACCCTTAAATTTAATGTAGGGGCCTAGATATTACCTATACTATTTTGGGGGTTCCGAATATAGTATAATGGGCCCCAAAACCTTATTCTAAGTATTTAAGCCCCTATAGTACACAACTACCTAAGCGATCCTTTCGTCCCTGGCTCGGCTTGCTACAGAAGCCCCTGGTATACGTGGGCCTGCCCAGACTTAGACGTAAGAGCAGATGTGCAGACTTCTGGCTCAACCCAAAGTAGAGGTTGACAACTCTGACTCGAGGTTAGTGCTAATAATGCTAATATTCATTTTCCAAAATACAAACCCTTCCACTGCCCCTCGCTCCCCACGGCGGATATCGAGGTCCATCCCATCCACCGCCACCTTGCCACCTTTGAAGACCTCAGGGTGTGGAGATTGCAAGGGTTTTAGATGAAGGGTTTAGGGCTTTTACGGGTCTGACTTACATTGCGCGACAATCCACGAAATCACGTTGCTGGCTTTACCGTTAAGCGCATTCCATGGCCTTGCAACACACACACAAAGCACAAAATTTGCACATGCCAGCTGCTTGCAAGCAGTTGGCACGACGCCTTCGAATACTAGTTCAGGCAAGCTACCTGCTTTTCACCTCTTAACGCAGAAGGCCTGAACCCCAAACCCCAAGAGTCGGGTCAATGTAACAAACATCGTTCCGACTAAGCAGAATACGGCTTCAGGAGTTGGGTTTTAGTATCCGGCATATTACTACCAAATTTCCGACCCCCCCTACGCCCTAAACCGTTTGTCTCCGACCCCATTTTAGTAGGGACTATACTATAAGCGATCGTGATATCATTTTTCGGATCCGACCCCCCGGGTGCCTTGCGCATGTCCTTGATGGACATGGCCAACTCTTCGCGGCCGGACTCAAGGCCGTCTTCCTGCAACCTCGGTGGTGTTGAGAGTCTTGGGTTTAGGGTTTAAGGTTTAGGCTCCTATACTATTCTATACTCTACTGCACTACACTACTATGTCATGCTGTGCTATACTGTACCATACTCTACAGTGCTATGCTATCCTATACGCTTCAGGGGTGCGGTTGAGACGCCGAGTTGCGAGTTGCGGTTTGGGGTTTAGGGTTCAGAATGTAGGGGAACTTCGGAAAACTGTAGAGCCGGTGCGCCAAACTAAGCGGACATCTCTGCATACACAAACACACACACACATATATATATATATATATTTATTTATGTATTTATGTATTTAGTTATTGAATCATATTTGTATATATATATATATATGTCCAACTTTAAACACATATGTACAGCTGTATACCATGTGCGCATGTGTATGTATATTTATATGTATGCATTCATGCATGAGTGTATGTCGGTAACCCTATACGATAAGACTTTCTATCATAACACCCGACTATATTTTGTACTATTTGCGCTGAAACACCGACGGTCGGCGGTGAAAGGACGCGCAAGTGGCAAACGTGAACACCTTCTCTTACAAGGCTGGTGTGCAAAAAGAAGTACTTTCCCAAACCCGAAGCCTTCAACAAGCCTTAGTCCCTGCAGCACAGGAGCCTTAAAATTCAGAAAAACACCTATTGAAGGCTACATATGGGGACTGATTATTCCGACCTGTGTATCAACCTTCAAAGCTCGTAAACAAGAGACAGGCCCGCCCGCCGCCGCGATGGGCACATGAAGGCAGGGTCAAAGCAGAAGAAGCACGGCTTGGCTTGGCCGTACTCGCCTTGCCAAACCTGGCAAGGGTTTAGGGTTTAAGGGTTTAAGGTTTAGGGCTTAGGTTAGGGTTGAGGGGCTTAGGGTTTAGGGCTTTAGGGTTTAGGGGGCAAGGGCACTTGGTGTTGTCGGCATTTCTATAGGTCAGGGACTTGTTAGAATCGTCTGTCGATTGTACAGTTAAAGCTTAAAATGTGGAACTCACTTTCCAATGGAGGCTTGATCTTCGACTTGAGCTTGACGACTCGTAGCTAACACACCCAAACCCCGATAATGCTCGAAACAAAAATCTCCGCCCCTCAACCATGACACTGTTGGAATGCCAGAGCCTTTCCCGTTGCGTCAGCTGTCGGTTCGTAACTCTCACCTCCAAAATCTAAATTAGAAACCAATTTAGGGTTTAGAGTTCAGGATTTAGGGCCAAGACCCGAATGTTACACCCAACTTTGCATGCTTCTCGGGCGACTTTCTTTCGACGCCCTCCTCCCTTCCAAGACTTTTTTATTCGATTCTATCCGAGCTGCGATCGAACCTGGGAACCCCTAACTATTGAGTTGCTGGGGTTGGTTGACGAGTGGTACTACGGGTACGGCTTTCGATCGTCATCGTTTCAAGTCGCTGTGTTTTGATCTTACCCTAGCCGTCTTACAATGCGACTATTGTTGCTGCTGTTCATGGCTGGCCCGTGGTCATAATCATAAGTACCCATAGGCTCCATAGTAGTTCCTTTTGGGGATTACCTTATAGGATTCTAAATATGAGCCCCAAAAAAGGAACTCCTATGGAGCCTCTAGGTATGGGCATTGGCCATATGACTAGCCCTAGTTTCGTCACTGCGCATTTTTCCTGCCGTACACCGAATGCAGAAACGCCTCCATCCATTCCCAAAACCCCTTCAGCTTAATAACATGTTGTATGCAAGTCCTAGAAATCAGAAAGGCATATCTCATTCCAGCGGTTTCAAGTTTAGGGTGTCCTAAACTGGCCCGAAGTCCAAACCGAAAGCCCCCTTGCGCCTGTTCCAACCACCAGGCTACGACACCGTAGAGCACCACGTCTACCAGCATGAGCATCCTCGAGAGCACGCGGGAGCGGGGTTATAAAAGGGCTCGAATCCCAGGGTCGTCTCTGCTATAACTTCTCATGGGTGTGGCCTTTCAATGATGGTATTGCTTCTATTTAAGATTCGGGATGGAAAGAGGAGCACAAGGATTCACTAGCAGCCTAGACCCCACACCGTTACTGCGGTTTCTGTGGTAATGTATATAGTAAGCATGCCATCTCCAGCCCCCTATAAACCCCAAAGGCCCCTAAACCCTAAACCCCTATACCCCTAACCCCTAAACCCCTAAACCCTAAACCCTAAAACCCTAAACCCCTAAACCCTAAACCCTAAAACCCTAAACCAAAACCAACCTGCGGACTGTAGGAGGCCGAGGGGCATGCTCTCTCCCGCAGAGAAGATCTCCATGGGAGCAGGGCAGGGGTCTGGAAAGGTCGCTGCGGGGCAGAGCCTCAGTGGTTCCGTAGGTTCAGGCTTTTGGGCTTAGTATAAGGGGCCTTATAATAAATAGAATAGGGCTTTGGGGCCCCTTATACTTTAATTATAATTAATGAGGAACCCCAAAAGAGTATAGGTAATTATGAAAGGCCCCTGTAATATTGGGGTTCAGGGATTTGAAGGTTCAGGGATGTTTCGGGTTTTACGACGTAGGGCTTGGGGCCGTCTTGGCTGTTAGTTAATGTTGGGAGGAGCACGGCAGTTCGCGCTTTCAGCTACCGACGGTGCCAGCTTCAATTGAAGCCTCAAACCCGCCAAAACTCTCTACGTCCCTTACTCTAAACTCCAAGCTTGAAGTGCTCTGGGCCCTTGAAGTCTTTTGGCTTTCAGGTTTCGGCTTCGTGAACTGCCTGGCCTTCCACAGAAACCCAGGCTTCACTCCGTGTGGGGTCTAGTTCATGGTTCAAAATTTAGTGCCGTTTGGCATATTTACGGAGCTCCAAACCGTCTTTTGTAGGGCATGGTTTTCCTAGGCGAGATAGAGTACAAGAAGCTCGGTGGCAAATAGGGAGCGCATGGTGAGGCCCTTGGTGCAGCCCTCCGCATCGCAGTAGTACAGTGCCTCGCACCATGGTGCCAGTTCTGAGAAGTTGAAAGAATGAGGACCGTAGCCTTAGTAATGGCAGCACTGATAGCGGTTTATCGAAGCCAATACCGCAACAATAGTCCATAGACTCCATGCACTATTCTATGCCATGTCTTGGTACATGATGAGATCATGGAAATGTGGTACTTCAAACTCCGTGGAATGCCAGGATAGATCGTGGGGCAGTCTGACTCTTCAGTTTACGTGTGGGCAGGGGGATTCCGACTCTCTAAGCGCTCGAGAGCCCGAAAGCCCTACAGCCACGACCAGCAAAACCCTCAACCCTAGATCCTACATGGGAGTTTCCGAAAATAGGGGACCATAATATAGTACCCTAAATAGTAGGATCCTTAGTATGAGGAAGGTACCCCTAATTTTCGGAAACTCCCACATAAGCCCCAGCCCATAAACCCTCAAACCGCATATACCCTGACCCTTACAACATCAGACCAGTCCTCGTTCCAATAGAAGCGAAACAAACCTAAAATTCCTGTTTAGGGTTTAGCGTCGGATACTGTTAAAGCCCATAATTATCTTGGAATCCTAATGACAGAAGCCTCCAAGACAGCCCTGAATCCCCGAAGCCTCATTCCAAAAGAGCCCAGCGAAGCCATTGAAGACGTTGACGCTGGGGAGGAGTCCGGCGAGGTACCACAAGATCTTCGGTGCACCTGGCTTCGGAGTGCATATACAGGGATTAGGGTATAGGACCTTAGGATAGTTGTTTGGGATTATATAGGGATTAGGGTATAGGATAGGGGTTGTTTGGGACAGGAGTTGTACCAAGCTTCTTTTCGTGTTCTTCAAGAGTGCTTGAGGGCTTAGAGGTTTAGGGGCTTAAGGCGAAGGTGTGGGGTTTACAGATTGTGGGTCATCCCCTGTGCCCGGCAGCTGCCAGCGATACGAAAAACCACTTCGTGTCGCATCCGAGCTGCCGTGAGGGAGGAGCCCAGAATATAATATGATATGATATGCATTTGGTGAAGGCCGAAAGATGAGATTAGACCATAAGCCCGAAGCCCTGAGCCCTGTGTCGCAAAGACGCTGTTTCAACTGGCCTACAACAAAGCCTGAAGTTTGTCTCTTGCTTTGGGGTTTGGGGTTAACTTCACAGCTCTGGGTGGAATTCAGATTTAATGGCTTCTAATGCTTACCTTAACCCCAAATAATCTACCTCTCTCAGCCTTTACATAAGGAAATCATATTCCGAAAACGCAGGTTTCTCAGGGTCGAGGTAGGGCATAAACTACGGTTCTCTCGGCACCCAAGGTCTGGAAATGCTCTTTAACCCGATCACAGTCATGCGCGATCTGTCTGGATCCAACGAAACCCAAAGTGAGAAGTCCACATTGATACCTGACCCAAATCCCGGCTCGATAGTTAGATTAAACCAGGGAAGCCAAAAGCGCCGAGTCCAGGAATATGACCTCCAAACCCACTGATGCCCTGCAGTGTCTAACCTCCTGGTTCCACCTTTCAAAACCCTCCGCTCCTCGGAGAAGACCTTGAAGCCCAACTGCGGCGAGAAGAAGGATGAGGCCACAGAAGCCTCAGATGTGTGGCTCTCTCTCTCTCTCAAGAAACGCAGTGTTTGTGCCTCGTTGCTGCACGAGTCGCTAGACAGGACAAGTGAGAGACTGCGATGTTGGCTTAAGGTTTACCAGTACTGTAGGTGGTACGATTACTGCTGCTGGTGTGAGTATGCTAGGAATGAAACCATATCACTAGTACTATAACGATCATTTCGATAACGAGCACGACTATTCCTATTTACCAGTGTTCTCATTATGGCCAGAAGTATGGTTCTCATGATGAGGTTTCTCATGTTCTTGCATTTGCTTCTTGTTTGTTGCTTGTGAAAGCTGTTGTGATGCTATTGTCAAACAGTGACATAACTGCTGCTTCTCTTAATCCTTTTGTACTCCTACTATTCTTGATTGTTTGTTCGTAATCTTGTCCCCCCATGACCGACCAAGATTAGGCATATTTTGGATCATCTGGGCACTCCCCAAAGAATACCAAGATTCAAGATTACCAAGATTTGCAAAACAATGAGCGGTTCTAAATCGCCGGCACAACTTACTGGTACTTGTCCAGGCAATGGTATGCCGTTGCTGGGGCTGTAGCGATTTGGAGCGATCTGAAGGCGAACATGTGCACGGGAATGTAGTGGGAGCACGATGCCCACCCACAAACTATCAACAGCTCAAAATGCGGGATTTAGGGTTTTCATGCGCTTAGAGTTTAGGGTTTGGGGCAACAGCTCAAAATACCAAGGCGAAATGACCAGCGACTTTGCTCGTCAAGCGGGAGCTGTGGAACCCGGGAGGCGCCTGTATCCCTTTATGCTGCGTGTACGAGAACCCCATCGTACTACTTCTGCTCGGGGTAGACATACCCCACAACAGCGCTGGCAAGTTGCCACGTTCCAGGAAGAAATCTCAAGAATCCTCACATACTACGGGGCGCTGTATGCCCTTGATGGTTCGAGAAAGCTCAGAATAGGGTTTGGGGGTATATCTCGCGAAGATCGTATTATGTCACGCCCAAATCCGGAATCAGGTCCGGGAAGCTGGCTGCGCTTGATGCCGCCTGAGTCCTGTTGAAGAACACGGCGATGATGGCAGCAAACTCCAGCTGCTGCATGTACGACCTCGCTGCATCATGCAGTGGCATGGTGGGTGTACGGCGTAGGGTTCTTCTGTCGGAAACCCTTAATCTACTCCCTAACCTTAAACCCTTAAGAGAGCGGTTTGGGCTTAAGGTTGAAATCGTGGGGTTTTGAATGGCCCAAGAGCCCCAGAAAATGTACAAAGGTCAGGTTCCGCGATTAGGTCGAGCTAAGGGTTTCGGGTTTATGGGCTTGCTTAGGGTTTAGGGTTTAGGGTTAAAGAGGGTTGTGAGCTGTCGGGTTAAGGGCATTATGTTTATAGGGTCCAGCAGAGCGAGCATTGTGTTTCATAATCCGGTCGGGTCCTATTGCTCGGTGTAGCGTGTATTGAAACAGCGACCAAGCGACAGTGCCATCACAAAGAGCACGAAGAGCGGGTTCGAATTTGAAACCATCGGTGCAGCGAGGGTAAACAAACCTTGGTAACAGGGCAGTCGTAAAGGGGCCTGAATGACGAGAATAGGGCTCTGGGGGAGATTGTGAACCTTTTACATTTATTCGGGACAATACACGTGCATCAACAAATGTGTGTATACATATATATATATATATATATTTGTGTGTGTGTGCAAATACACCCCAAACCTGGTTCCTGGCCAATTGGCATAGATATCAATAGAAATAGCGCGGACATACTACCTGTGCTTTACTAAGCATAAACAAAATGCTGGCTAAGTATCATTTACGGGTGATATGGATTCATATTCACTATGCATCAAATCTCGTGTCACATTTCGCCAAATTTGGCTAGATGTTATGTGATAGTAATGGACGCTGAATGTAAAATGTTTATTATAACTATGAATGATAAACCCCCCTTTCCCAGGGCCAGGGGGTTCTGCCGAACAAAGGCCGGCAGGGTCTGGAGTCTAATGTACGGGCCTTAATAATTCGAACAGGGTTCTGGGGCCCGCTATACTATAACTGTAATACGGAACCCCCCAAATAGAAAAGTTGGACACCCCGAAACCAGCTGAGGAGCAGTACAGCAGCACCATGCACCTTGGCTCTTGCAGAGCAGCTTCCGTCTGTGGGAGGAGGTGGCCATACCTTTTCTTGTATTCCAATCGTTCCTTTACACTACAATTTTGGAATCAGGTCCCCCAAACCATAACAGGGATGGTCTTTTGGGACCTAATTCCATAATGGTAGTGTATATGGACCCTCTTGGTATTTGAGAACATACCTCCCGGGTCTACAGTAGGGTGTCGGATGCGAGGTGGGCTATCGAGGTACGGAGACCTTAAAATCTGCAAAACAAATTGTAAACCAATAAGATGGCCCGAGGCACACTAGGGAAACGATGCCGAAGTAACCTGCCCAGGAGACCCAGTACATCAGCGGCGTCAGCCCATAGATTTCCTGCGTGACCTTGCAGGGAGGAGGGAAAATTGGAAGTTGACAGTATGAGATAGTTTACGGATGGAGCTTCGGCCCTTAACCCCGGTAGAAGCCAATGTCAAGCATGAAGGGACGGGCATCAATTTCCGAAGCAATGGAACCGGCAATCATACTCTTCAGGGTTAGAGGCGTTAAACCAAGAACACTATTAACATTACACTAAAACCTACCTTGTCAACCCTAGCCCCTAGAGCGACGGAAGCCTGAGAGACAGGGAGCACATCAAGGCTGAATCTTCGCAAGTTGTATCTGTACTTCTTGAAGTTGTCAATGTTTTCGGCTGCGGCTTAGCCCAGGCAATTGCTCTGCTTCAGCTGCGGTCAGGCCCTTTCTGTTGCGGAAAGGCTCTCTGGACAAGAACAACAATAGAACTGGTGGAGCTGTGCGCGCCTAAGTTTGAGCTAGCCACGGCGGCTACTGTAGACCTGCTAAACAAACAGCACCCGCCCTAAATCGTGCAACTCCTATAGTGGTGCAGAGATGCAACATTGCCGGAAATCGAAGAGGTTCAAGCTCTGGCGCTCACCCGGTCAGGATGTTGGAGGTGTCGAACCCCACCTCCACCTCCTCTTCCACTTCCCTTACCACGACGACTCACCACCGAAACACACCTCCAGCACAGTCTCCCCAAACCCACATGCTTCCGCCACTCTCTCACCCCGACAGCTTTTGATTACTTCCACGACCGCGTCACTGCCACTGATACTTCCACTACTACGGGCCACTACCATCACCACTACGACTGCCACGACTCACTGGTACACCTGCCATATCCCCACCTTCCCCACTGCAATCCGGAGGTTTCGGCGATCACACTCGGACAATCCAGGCGAAGCATATGGTTCGATTTCTGCTGAGTGAACCTGCAACTATATGGAAATGAATCACAACAGTGAGCCCAATACCGAAATATGCTAACCTCGAAGTCAGTCTCGACCCTTCCCACCCGAGGTTCCATGGCTCCGTAAATCTAGTCATGGGGCCTCACGGCCTCAAGCTCTACTGACTGTACTGTAGGGGCCTTAATAATTAGAATAGAGTTTTGGGTTCCTTTATAGTATAGTTATAACAGGAACCCTAACAATAATTATTGGTACTTATTTAGGCTTCTATATTGGATCTCTCTCTAGGGAATCTTGGGTGACGATAAACGCCTAGAAAAGACCAAACGAGGGTGGAGGAACCGGGAGTGGCCCATGGGCACTGGCACTTCTCGCGATCAAATGTAGGAACCTGATTAAGAAACCCTGGGCCTTTATAGGGTTCCCGATATGAATCCTACTATATTGGGGGTTTACAGGCCCAGGGTTTCTTAATCAGGTTCCTACATTATGCTAGAATCATCTCGATTCCATACATCATGTAAGCGGCCAGCGTCCCTCTCGGGATTCAGGGTTTAGGACCACATCCTGGTTCGATTGTTGACTACCGAATTTGCCTTACAGGCAAAGCTGCGTTGTGCATGGCCTTGGGTCGTGTAAAGGTTTTAGACAGTTACCACAATAAGGAAACCCCATTATTTACCATAGGTCCAAATTGTGGCAACTTAAAACAAGTTCCCTACCAAGAGCCCAGTAGCTTGAAAAGCACGGCTTGGGGTTTTCGACCAAGAATCCCCAGTCCTCAACTCAAAAAACCCTGGCTGTCTGCCTTCATCTTGGATTCTTTCTCATTGACGACTTCGATGATAGCACAAGTCAGCGCGGATTGTACCTGACTCAGGGCTGGGTTCGGCCTTTGTCCCATACTGCATTTCAATAGGATGACCAGGAGTTAGGCTAGTTTTCTCGTATTTCGAAGCGATAACAAAGGGCCCCCCAAAAAGCACATAAGCAAAATTCAAAAAGAAGGACCGGGATATTCCATACAAGCCCCTTTGTTATGCAGGCCAATAAGGTAGGGATATCCTGTAAACATGCTTATGTTCATGTTATGTCCTTTCTGTGTCCCTAATAACTAGTAACAACGAGTTCACACGAGGAGCTTTTGAAACGACGGGCTGGGCTGCAAAGGCATGGAGGAGAACCAGGCTTTCCATTTCTTGGCTGCCGAGGCGCAGCAAAGCCCATGTACAGCGGGATGAAGATGGCCATGAATATTGCACCCATGTCCGCGGGCAGGTCAGCAAAGATCTAGGCAGGTCTAGACTCAATCAGGCATGATTCTGTCTACTGCTGAAGGCTGCTATTGCGCGGTCACCGCATCCAGGTATCAACAAACAATTGCTTTGACAATAGATGCAACCAGAACGGCAGAGCAATGATCAAGGAGGCGTGTTGCGCGGGTTTGCACATGCTCGCCGCTCTCACACTCCCTTTCACACTTCAGCTCACACTTTTCTGCTGTAAAACACAGCAAAAAGTGTGAGCGGGAGTGTCAGCAGAAGTGTGAGAGGGAGCGTGAGCGGGAGCGGAAGTGGGAGCATGAATGGACCACCCACACGCCCGCTCACACTCCGGATCCCGCTCACACTCCCTTTCATACTCCCGGATCCCACTCACACTCCCGCTCACACTCGGAACCCCCACTCACACTCAACCTCACACTTCCGCAAACACTCTCACTCACACACTCAACCTCACACTTCCGCTCACACTCTCGCTCACACAAAACCTCACACAAATAATTCTTTCAGACCATCCCAATAGTTGCAAGGACTGTGTCTCATGGCTGTAACGTTTTCACAGAACTTGCCAGAGCTCCGCGAAAATGCCTTGAATCATATTGTCTTTCCATCTAGCGATAACAAACACCATCATTCTGACTATTGTCTGATCCGTACGACTGCTACTTTCGTGACCAATTGCCAGCCAGATGACATGGAAGAAGACCACAGCGAGGATCCCATACACCAAGGCAGGCCATACGCTCGTCAGAAGTCGCTTCCTGATGAGGCATCCAAGGAAGCTCACGGAGGACAATCAGCAGAAGTGGTGCATCGGGCATACTCATATCTCTGTTTCTGGGGCCTCCTATATCATCCTATCCGGCATCAACCACTGTCTAATATTCGGCGAAAGTACAAGTTGAAGACAATTTGTCTGTGCTGCTGGGTCCCTGTGTTCGGCTTCCTTATCTTAGTTGCTAGTCGAACTCTGAGCCTAAAACTAACTACTTCCGGGTTTGGGAAGCTATACAGGTGGCAAGGGCTTGTTAGATCGATTTCAGGCAGGGCAGTTGGAACAACAGTATCCCCCCCCCAGCTTCATGGATCTCTCCCTCTGTAGCTGTGCATCCACTATATACAAATAATTCTGTGGAATCGAAACTGGCATTTGAGGCATGTAAGCAAATAGTCTGTGTTCAAAGGACTGATAGGGTTCAGCCCAACCGTCCACTTTCAGGACTCGTGGGAGCAACTTCAAGCACCCAGAGATGTTTGGAAAGTCTAGGGCTGTAGGTTTGTGATCCCGCATGGCTAGGATTGTACCCACAAGCAGGATTGAAATATTATGGGCTTTGGGCGCAGCCCCAGACCGTCTAGAACCTATGCATGCGGCAGGCCAGGAATGGAAAAAAGTGGAGGGACCACTGGCAAACTGAAGCCCAAACACCGAAACCCCTAAACTCTAACTCTAAACCCTACACCCTATAGGGTTAAGGGTCTAAACGTTCCTCTTAGATGCCCTGTTTTGCATCGGCTGAATGTTTGATGCCCTAAATCCTTAAACTCTAACCCCAATTACCCTGTTCATCTCAGATGCCGTTTGCGAGCAACATAGACGTGCTTGCTCAACCTCGGATGGGCACACCCTCTGGCTCCAGCTGGATAGTTCTCTAAATAAGGGTCCCTGCTTGGGTCCCAAAAATAATACGGCACCCTCACAAAAAGGAACTTGAAAGGGACCCTGATTTAGAGAACTACCCAGGGAAAAAAGCTGCAGCTGTCAGTAGTAGAATTCTACGTTGTAAGTATCTGAAGAGGAGTTTCGATGAAGGGTTATAAGGGGTCTCCGGGGATTTATTTCTGTGTCTTGTGGTCGGGTTTTCGGTGGTCGGTGAGACGGCTTTCTGCAAACCTTTCGGGTTTAGGGGTTTAGGGTTTTTTTCTCCTACTTGGGGTTCAGGGTTTAGCATTTAGGGTTCTGCAACAACTCTGCCGAGCTGTTGGCTTTGAGAGCTCAGCTCTTGCCACATGGTCTGCGCCACTTCTGAAGACTTGAGGATGCTACCGGGTTTGAGGGTTTTGGGGTTCCTTTAAAGGGTCCTTTAAGGGATACCATCAGGATCTACAATAAGGGATCTATAAGGGCACTATGATGTAGGTGCCTTAACAAGTAGAATAGGGTTTCGGGGTATATTATACTATAACTATAATAAGGAACCCCCAAAATAGTATTGGTAATTGTTTAGGCTCTATAGTACAACTTTGGGGTTATTAGGCTTGTAGGACTTAGGACTCAAGACTTGGGGTTGTGCAGGGTTTCTAGGTCTCGGCATTTCTACTTGCAAAAGGCTTCGCACAAGGCGGAAGACACGCAACTAGGAGCACGGACAGAAATACACAAGCAGCTGCTCAAAGAGAAGCGGAAAGAGACGCTGCAAGAGAGAGAGAGAGAGAGACAAAGAGGGCCGCTGGTTTTTTATAGTTTAGAGGTCAGGTGATACTCTAGTGCCCGGACGTTCTAATCCCAAAACTTGAAAGCTAGTTCAAGGAGCAGAATGAAACCACCCCGAAGCCGTAAACCATAGACAATCCTACACTTCCAGCTGCCACAAACTGTGCCACAAACTACAGCCCCCTATGGCCTCAGGTGAATAACCACTCGTGTCCCCTAGGGCAAAGTCAAGTCGCACCGTCTTGAAGACGGCCCATTTCGAGGGTGGATCTGGCAGAATGTGCACCGTGGGCATCGGAGGCCTCACGTCTGCAGATGGAAATGTAAGGTAGATGTCTTGAAGTAGCAGCGGGAGCCATGGTGTCTCATGTAATCACAGTCTACTTGGAGCACCAAAGCTTCAGGATGTGAGTGGGCTTTCAAGAATTTCTGCAAACTGCTCACAAAAAAGTGCATTTGCTTATACTAATCATGACTCCAGTATTTATCAGTATCATTGTAGGTTCCGGGTGTAGGGCCTGGGGCAAGGTTTGTCCTTGGAATTCGGTCTAGCAGTGTTAGATCCAGGACACCGGATGGCCAGGTAGGTTGTTGGGGAAGGTGTCGGCGCTCACACTCGGACAATCCAGGCGCGGCATATGGTTCGAGGTCTGCTGAGTGAAACTGCAACTATATGGGAATGAGTCACAACACGGTAGCCCGACAACGAATCTGTGAACCTAACAGTCAATCTCTAAACTCTTCCCACCCGAGGTCCCACTGCCTGTAAAGGGCTCATGGACTTTAGGGTTCGGGGTGAGGCTTCAATGTGATCTGTTTTGATATTGATCTGGATCATTCCGCTTCCGGGCGAACGTGGGTCAGCAAGGTAATCCTTCTGCGCTGAGCCATATGTCATAACTCTTATACCTCCGGTTCCTTCTAAATACACTGCCGTCACAACTCCTAGAGCCAAGTTTCCTCGGAGAAGGCGTTGATGGCTCCATCTGGAAGGAGGCCACGTGGGACATGCTTCGTTGGAAACAGGGGTACCGATAGGGTACCGATCTTAGTAATAGACCCGATCTGCGCTTGAAGGCTCGACCTTCTGGAGATCTACTCTTCCGTTGAGGGCTTTGGGGTTATTCTCGAAGGCATCAGAAGACCTCTGAAGTTCGCACTCTGCAAATGCGGTCTCATCGCGGCTGAGGTGAGCCTTCAAGCATGCATGCATCAAGCAACTGTATGTGTATGCATGCATGTTCGAAACCTACTGTGCTGAGCCTAGGTCTCTGCATCATCAGAATTTCACCCGACCACTGTGGTGTAAAACATGCACGATCCCCGTTCTTAAAGCCCTAGCTTGGCGAGTATGGTATTCAAAAAATGCTGCATGAGGGAAAGTGGACGTGCGTGACACAGGCACGACATTGCTGCGTTGCACCACTTACAGCTACAAAACGTCTTAGGGTTCATGGACATGCATGACACCGCACGTCCAATGACCGCAGCTTAAACCAAAACTCTCTCGCTCTCTCCCAGGCATTCGAGATGTAAAGCCTGATCGAAGGGCTGTACTTTCGGCCTTACGTGAAACGAATGATCGGAACGACAAGCTGTTGAAATTTGAGCTCGTCATCGACTGGCGCAAGGCGTCGACATCTCCTACATCAAATACAGCGTCATAAACATTATACGGTAATTAAGCTATGCCCGACATTTGAGACCCTTTTCTTCCACACTGCCGTCTGCCGTGTCTGGCGAATTCCCGGTGAACGGACGCCGCCGCCTGGAACGCAAAGCAGTCGGTTTCGAGCTTCGGTATACGTCTTACGCATCAAAGTCTACGCTTAGGAACCCGAAATGCTGCTTATGTCAGTGCAGACCCCAAACGGTAAGAACCCCATAGTGCAAGCACAGTTTTGGGAATGAATTCCATGACTCAAAACGATTCACCCTAAATTGCTCTAAATCCCATAAGCCCTAAAGCTAATCCGAGAACCCTAATCCACTCCCCCAAGTGCCGGTAACGGAACCCCAGGACTCCACCTTGCTAATTAATCGCATACTGGGTATGGATGATTTGTAATGTATACTAGTTAGGTAACTGGAGCCCTAAACCCTAAACCCCAAAACTGAAACCCTTAACTGGAGCCCTAAACCCTAAACCCCAAAACCTAAACATAAACCCTTAACTCCAATAGGGTTTAGGGTTTAGGGTTTGTTAGGGTTTAGGGTTTAGGGTTAACTCCAAACCCTATGGAGTTTTTCGGGGAACCGCAGGGCCTGGGCGGCAGCGGAACCGCAACCCGTCGGAGCCTCCAGGAGCTTTGGGGTTCATTCAGGGTTTCGGCGCTCGCAAGGGTTTAGGGTTTAGAGATTAGGGTTTAAGGATTAGAGTTTTAAGGTTTAAGGGTTTTAGGGTTTCAGGGTCTATGGAACAGGGTTTATGGTTCATGGTTTAGGGATGTTTAGGGTTTAGGGCTTGTTTTTTTTAGGGTCTTCCGGCTCAGGGTTGTGGCGGGTGGCATTTATGAGGGTTTACGGCTCAGGCCCTGAGATTCTCGGTTTTCGGGGCTACACAGAAACAGCCCGATCTTTCCCCGCACAGGTCTCTGGGGTACAGGGTTGGTCGCTTGATGTCGTTTGATGTTATTCATTCATTGTGTTTGCCCTCGCAGGAGACAAGCTGCCCCCGTCTCGAAGCAGTTGGAGCACAGCGCAGGAACATCTTACTTATATGGATTAATATTGATCCAGTGCTCCACATAGCCCAAAGCCTTTTATTTACAGACTGTAGACCCCAAAGTAGGCACTAATTGTTTACTTGCAGCCTTATCGTATAAGCTTGGTAGCCTAGGCTTAGGCATCGTGCACTCTAAACTCACACATTAAAATTCTAAGCGGATCTCGCGAGGGCTATACACACCGCTGGACAAAATCTGATATCGTTCGGGAATTCCTGGATTTTTCGTGTGCGCTACGACCAACCACTAACCTTTGAGGTCTAGGGTGTAGGGTAGGCAGACGGTAGGGGTAGGGTTTTGAATAGGGTATTTAGAGCTTAGTAGACGAACATAAACAAAGACTTACACCCCCAATGCCGAAGTTCAAGGCAAAACCCTAAAACCCTCTTTGTGAGCATGGGCTGCAATGCACGCGGCCAAGCTCAAATCCTGAAATGAAACCTCGAACCTAAAGCTTTGGGCCGACAGCCTGAGGGGCTCTGGACACATGCAAGCCAATGCCACGCTCCCCCAAGCCCTACTCTAAAGTCCTAGCCCATTACAGTAGAAGCCAGAAAGCTGGAACATAATTGTCCTCATACCCTTAAGGTAAAGTATAGGGGATCCCAGCATGAATCATCCTTAATCCATGTTCCAACTTTCTGGGGTCCCCTGTAAACCTGAAACACTTCCCCACACGCCTAAACCTCACGACCCCAAAGGGTCCTATGTACCGATATAGTAGAATGTAGGGTTTCCATATTAGGAATTGCTATTATGACTTAGGGAAGTATCCCCCATAACAGTACATAGGACCCTTTGGGGACATCAAACCCTGGATCCTAAACCCCTAAACCCCTCAAACCCGAGGCCCAAAATTCTTAGGATGAAACCATGGGCCCCTAGCATGGGCCCTTAAGCCTGGGATCCTTATGTACCTAATATATACCCTGGTTGTACCTCTTAAGGTCCCTTAAAAGGGCTAAGAGCCCATACTAGGGGCCCATACTTCTAACCTTAGAAAAATCCCTCCACCCTCAAACCCTAGACCCCGAACCGCGTGAACCCATAGGCCCAGCACCCCTACACCCCTAAACTCTAGACCCCAAACCGCGAAACGCTACCCCTACATCCTGAAAAGCGCAAACTTCTTTAAACCCCGACGCCTGGGTGCGATCTGCTCGGGATCTTGGGCAGCTTCCAGGGAAAGGCATTCGGCCTCTGAGGTTTGTAGGGTTTAGGGTTTAGGCTTAGTCTTAGTTATGCCTTCTACTTGGGCCTCTGTTAGTAGGCGAATCCTCATCTCTTCGACCGTCTTGTAGGGCTTGTAGCGTTTAGGGCTTAGGGTTTGCCGGTAGGGTTAAAGCAACTCAAAGGACCTGGGCTTCTGCAAGGCCTTCTCCGGGGCTCTTTGAACGTTGTGCAAGCATGTATGAGGGTTCTTTAACCCTCGGGCGCCAGTTACCTACTGGGGTGCTAGTGCGCTACTTGTTGATTCAACGATATTTGTACGATGACAGGATGGGGAAGACTGCTTCTGTCGAAATCTTGATCCCTGTGCTGTGCGCTTTTGCACAAATTTCACTGCCTCTCTGGGCAACTTTCATAAAGGCGTGAAGCTAATACCTATAAATTATAACTTAACGCTACAGAATTCTACAGAGAACAGAACTGAGAGTACAGACCCCGAATCGACACTGCTTAATTAACCCTAAAACCAAAGGCCAAAAGCCAACAGCGCCTCCAGGAATTCACCCACGGCCGTTCGGCGAAGCGACCTCATCTAGACTCCAGCACGTGCGCAACGCATTCGAAAGTGCTTTGTTCTATGTGATAAAGCATGAACCCTAAACCCCTAACCCGTACGGACTAAACCAAGCAAGGCGGGTGGCTTGAAACTTACTGATACCATTTTCGCTCCAGGGTTCAGTGTTTGGGGGTATTTCGGTTGAAGTGAAGAAGAAGTTTGAGGTCCAAACCCTCGGGTTGACGGGTAGGGCCGGGTAGGGTTGTACTGTAGGGTAGCCGCTTCGCTGTCCCATAAACAGTACACCCGTTCACTATGTCACACTTCAAGGGTCAGGTAAGTAGAGATATGGGGGTTACAAGTGGACATAGCTGAACTACAGTTACCGCATTTTCACTTTCAACGTCCCCTGATCCTCTCAACACCGATGCTCCATGTAGCCAATGTAGCGGCTCGGCCATCTCTGGCCCACCCTTTTTACACAGGTTTGACTAGTGCTCGCCCGACCATGTTTCCCGCAGCACCTCGCGCTCGTGGCGAGATGCGCAAGGCTATGTACACACGATCTTCACTATCTTACGAGCCAATCTGTCGGACACGCTGTTGAAAGAGCTGATAAGCTGATGTTCCTGATAGATCGGGTCATGAGGTCGAAGCAAGGCAGCCCCTTGAATTTGCAGAAGATCTGCATGAATGTAGGAAATCTAGAAGAAGAAGAACCCCGAAGAATTCCAACTGGATCCGCTTGGCCCAGGTCGATACAACATCCGGAAGAGCCTTCGGAAAGTTTGGAAATCCTCAACGTGCAACCGGTGAATACCGCAATAGGTAACCCGGCAAACAACCCGGTCCATCCCAAAACCTCAACGTAAAACCAAAAGTTGTACCCAGAACATCCTTCAACCCTGAACGCTAACACCGGAACACAAAAACCAAAGCTTGTTTGCGCATGCATAGAGTTGAAACACAGCCTACCATAGTCAGCTTGCCAATCCATGATAGAGTGTAGAAAAGCTGTTTATAGCACATTCTGCTTAAAGAGAAACTAGATATCCGCCGTTCAACTAGGGAGACACCGAGTGTCAGGCTCCACGTGGCCACAAGTCCCGACCTCAACGCCGCGACTAGACCACCGCCACCACCAGCACCAGCAGCAGCAGCAGCAGCACCAGCACCGGCACCGGCAGCGGCAGCACCACCACCACCACCACCACCACCGCCACCATAAGCAAAACGGAGTACCAGTACTAGCTGCCTTCGTCTTCACAGTAGCTTCTCTTGTCTGTTCTTGCGTTACGAAGTTGTGATCTGAGAAGATCCGAAAATCCCAGAGGCGCCCGGGCCCTGGCTGCTTTGGCCAGGTCGTGGCCCAAAGTGCGCACCTCGATTGCTCTGGTGCCCAGTGATTTAATGAGGGCTTAGGGCTTTATAGTGCTTTTTGTGTTGAGTGTGGGGGTAATGAGGAGGAGGACGACGACTACTGCTGCTGCTGCTGCTGCTGCTACTACTACTACTACTACTACTACTACTACTACTACTCCTTCTGCTGCTGCTGGTGCTGCTGCTGCTGCCGCTGCTGCTGCTACTTCTACTTTTTACACCTGGACTTGATGAATGCCGGCACCCCACTGAGCACAGGACCAAGGACTCTGCCCAACTTCTACTGCCACTATGACCGCAACTACGATTACGACTGCGACGACGGCACAACAAACTAAGCCGCACAAGGGGTTTAGCGTTAAGAGCAATAGTCAGCTTTGTGGAGCAGACTGCAATTTCTTGCCATCCTAATTAAGCCTCGTCATGGCATGCGTCTTGCCTTGATTCTGGGCTCGAAGATCTGCCGAGCAGCATAGAGCCCTCCCCCGCATTCCACACGCAGCGAGAAGCGTGGTGGCCTGGCTTGACTGCCACAGGAAACGTTGAGGTTTTCAGAAATGAAATGTTGGTGGGGGAGGAGAGGGCGCACTCTGAAGGACAGCGCTACTGCTATTGCGACTCTGACTAGGAGTGCTTTGGTGCAGATATAAGCACCGATGCATATGTTGCATGCTCGCCAAATCTCAGACAGTACGTGCCAAGGCCCGTGCTCAAAGCTCGTCAAATCAAGCGCATGCACCTGTACCTGCCGCACAAAAAAAACATCCCGCACGATCCATCAGCAAAGGGGTTGGCAATGGCTAGTTTAGACTGGCTGCATTTGCCAACATTGGTGTGCACTACTGTGTCTGTTCGTCGTGGAAGAATAATAAACGGAGTAAAGTAGTTTGATGCTGAGTATGTTGGTCGTAGCCCCTGTTATTCCATGATTATGCAGCTACTGTACTAGTCTTAACGATTGTTTCATGTTCGGAGCCTTGCTGAAGCAACCTTGTTACAGTTATATGCATGCCTTGCCTGCGCATAAGCTGCTCCAAACAAGTGAAGAACATCCTCGGCCAGCCGAAACTGACATGAAACAAGCCCCGGGGTAAACCCACTACATACACCCGAGAACAACTGAACGTAAACTGCCCAAGACTGTTGGCAGGCAAAGGGACTCGAGAGACAAAGGGTGTTGCATATGCTTGACAGCAGGAGCCGAGACAATCAGAATCTCATCCACAAAACACATGTTCCACTTTACCGGAGCAACAAGTTAACACACCGAGTATGATGACACGGCTACTGGCTGGAACGGGTGTCTGCATCAACAAGTACCACGGGCGTCAACTTCCTTTTGTACGACGCCACAAGCTGCAAGCCGCTTTGAACATGTTTGGGTCATGTTCGCCCGCGAGCCCTTCGCCAGATCGAGGTATGAGCATCGCAGCTGCATTGGATCACAGCCATGACTATGAACACTGAGACGGCATGAAACTGGGCCGGCTTGTTGCGGCGGCGTGCAGCTCTCCACTCCATGCTTCCATTCACGGGCCAAACGAGCTGTTCGCATAAAACTGGCTCCTGGTCCTAAACTAAAAGGTGTTTCTATCATTCTCTTGCCCGAGCATGCGTTGCTACCAAAGGCAGTCAATGCTGCCCGCGGTGCCACGTGACTTGGGTCTACCGATGCATTGGGACTCAAAACTTTAGCGTCTCGGGTTGAGGAGTTTTCGGCCTCTTGTGCAGATATGGCAGGAAGGAGCTGCTGCGGCCCTGGCCCTGGCTGTTAAGACTGACGATGATGATGAAGATGGCACTGCGACTAGCACCCTCTATGCGGTCTCTTCGCAGTTAGCATAAGCGAAAGAATCAATATAAACAGGTCTTGGCCGCCATGTTCACATTGATTATGGTGCATACAAACCACAAACCCTAAACCCTTAACTTAATTCCACAGAACCCTTACAGGAACCCTCAAAAGAAGCCTTTTTTGGGAATCCTTAAAGCAGGGCTTCGGGGGTTCGCTTCTTCAGGTCTCCCCAAGTCTCGGCCGAGCAGACCAAAGACGGTTCCGAGGACACAGCTGTCAGCGATCTTCGGTTTGAGGATGCCGGGTTTAGGTTTAGGGTTTAGGGTTTAGGGTTTAGGGTCCGGGTTCAGATAGTTTGGGGTTTGCGGTTCAGGGTTTAGGGGTGGCGGTTTCGGGTCTAGCATTTGAGGAATTCTACTAAGGCTTACTAAGGAACACTTGAGGAAAAGACGCCGCTTACTATTGAGAGCTTCTGCTTTAAAGATTTGTAGTTGCGTTTGCAGAAGAACGTCTACAAGGATTCTAGAGGGTATAGCCGGTATAGCATTTAGGGGATAGAGGGTTTATAAGGTTTGTAAGGTAATCGCCTGAATAGTGTCAAAAGGGTCTATACATGTTTATAGGTTTATAAGCTTCATAAAGTTTGAGGTTTCGGTTCAGAGGACTTACGGGTTCAGTAACTATGTTAGTTTTAGTGCTGAAGGGGTAGGACTCGCGGTTTAACTTCGGCAGCAGCTCTAGGGGTTTGGGGAGGTCTATGAGGTGTGGATTAGGGTGCGGAGGGCTCACGAGCCACATAATTACGATTTTCATAGCTTGGAGCTACCATTATAGATGCAGTCGTAATCGTATTTCATATAGTAAGGTTCAGGTATACAATGGTAGGGTTCAGGCTTCTTTGTCTAAGCGCCCCGCTCTTCCTTCCGTCAAAGACACCACCTACACCTCCTCCCATGGAACTGATAGGACTTTGATATCACATAAGCACGTTTACTGTATACATAACATCAATAATAACAATACTCTACATATATATATGTATTTTTTATTTGTATTTTATGTCCACTAAATATCTTTTTTCATAGGCAGGTGTCGACACAGTTGCGGCGTGGTTTCAGAGGGCTCCGCCGCTTTTCTCTGCCTCGGGGCCCTGGTCTTCAGAGTGCGTGAAACCTGGTGGCAAGTAGTCCTGGTTGAGGGTTTAGGGCTTTAGGGGTTTAGGGTTTTGGTTTAGGCTTTAGGGTTTGGGGTTTGGGCATCTCCACACAGGTTTCGGCGCTCACACTCGGACAATCCAGGCGAGGCATATGGTTCGAGGTCTGCTGACAAGATGTGAACCTGAACTAGCGAGAGCCTTTCAGCAGTACAACAACATCTTCCCTAAGGAGTAAACCACACGGGTTTAGGGTTTAGGGGTTTACGCTCTGGCAACTCGGGGTTTAGGGGCTTAGGGTTGAGGGATTCCAACCAGTCCCTTCACCGTTTTAATAAACATCCCCGTAGCAATGAAAACACATTGGGGCGAATCCTCCCGAAATCATCCCTGCCCTTTAAAACCTGTTCTGAATTAAGGGGGAGGGTTTCGAGGCTCCAAATACGCTCAGAGCACAGTGAGAGCGAGAGCGAGAGCAAGAGCATCAGCAAGAGCAAAGCAAAAGCAAGCGCGGGAGTAAGAGCAAGAGCAGGAGCAGGCGCAAGAGACACAGCAGAAGCAGGAGCAAAAGACAGCGCGGAAGCAAGAGCCAGAGCAGGAGCAAGAGCACGACCCTTCGAAAGTGGCAGTAGAAACAAAATTGCCCCCTCATAATAAAAAAACTCTCCGAGTTTCTATTGGGGGGGGCCCCGTGTAACATTAGGGGGAAGGGATCAGTTCATGGTTGGGACAGTATCAAAAAATCTTGATGTTTATTCCTTATTGGGTTGAAGTACCCATGAAGATGTAAACTGTTACCCGACTGTGACAAAGTCCACACCAAGCGATTCCGGGCTTGGGCACTTCAAAAAAAAATAAACTTCCAGGTTCCGCAGTATCACCCTAAACCCTTAACTTATAAACTCCAACAGCTAAGCCCTAGAACCTATAATCCATTAAAGCTTAGCCCAAATCCCTTAACTTACGGCCCTCAGCTTCCGAAACCCTGAATCCTAACATCCCTTATGAATCCTACGTAAACCGTCGAGGTCCCGTTGTCAGAGTCCTCCGCACGGTGGTGGCTACGACTGCCGGCAGCAGCTGGTCACCTGCGGTCTTGGCAGGGGATTCAGGACATGTGGATTTGGGTGGAGGATTTAGGGTGTAGGGTTTCCGGCGTATGGTCAGGTGTATTATGGGTTTAGTTTAAGGTAGCTTAAGTCCGAGAGCTGGGTGTTGGGAAGGGAAGTATTGCTCAGCTCTGCAGGTAAAGGCCTTGGTGAGATCTTTGTACTCAGCTCTATCACGGCTTGCGGCTGCTACAGGTGCCTCATGGCAGCATGAGGTCGGGTTGTGTACAAGTGCCTATGCTGAAGACGCAATCCCACACATGTCGAGATCTAGAATCTAGATTCCAAACCGGAATCGTTGGCCCCTGCCAGACGACGATGCCTCCTGTGCTGGGGGATCAGGAGGCGGACTTGGCACCTAGGCAGGGAAAGCTTCAAAGCCAAACTAAACCCTTAAACCCTAAACCCCATTTTCCAACCCCTAAACCCTAAACCCTCAGCCGAATTCGGAGTTTATGTTTGCATAAGATCGGCTCGTTCCTACTACTATCTACTACTGTAGGGTTTAGGGCTTCCTTAACTACTGTAGGGTTTAAGGTTATCCTTCTATACCCCTGCTGTTCGCTTGTTACAGAGTCTACTACTATCCTACAGTATGGTTTAGGATTACCTGGCTGGCCTTATATACCCCTGGCGTTTCTCTTCTTAGACTAATGACTAGAGGGAAACGAGAGCGATACGGTTCAGGATTGCTGCCTCTGCTAGTTTCGACTCCGAACAGAATGCGAGACTTTCGGGCTTCTCAAAGAATGCTCGCAGCTTCTTCCTAGACTTGTCTATGTCGAGTCTTGTGGGATCTTCTGGGTCTCTAGAGCGTACCACTTGCTACCATTGATTGCTACAACCAGGGCCTGCAACATTAGTGCCAGGAAGATGCCAAGTCGCTTCCCTCAACTTAAACTTCATCTGGCAACTAGTCGTTGGTGTGCGGAGGTGGGGAAGATTTGAGATTTGAGGCCTCAGACGTGCTGAGATGGGGCTCATGGTTTAGGCCTTAGGGGATTTAGGGTGCAGCGGTTCGGGGTGATCGATCCACGGCGCCCCGCGGGTATCCGGCTCCGTCGAGCTCTGACTAGGCCGGCGTGATCGCCGTCCCAGTCTTCGCTCCTGCCAGCTTTGAATTCTTTGAACATTGAAAGGCTAAATGCCGGGTGTCATCAGGGGATTGCGCTGGGGTGTTGAGTAACCCATTTTCCGGTGCAATGCTTGCCTCACTTACCAGCGTGCTTAAGGTTTCGATTTCGGCTTGGGTTTAGGTTGAGGCTTCGATCCAGCCAAGGTTGTGAGGCAGTCGCAATGCGCGTGAAACAATTTGAATCCACAAGTCCCTCAAGCTTCAAGCACATTGCCGAAGTGGACCACACGACACGGAAGCCGCCAGACACAATGAGACACTCCCGAAGCTGCCGCCACAGATCTCTTAATCTCTGCGAGAACACTGTCTGTGGCTGCCAAATCTATGAGTGTCTGGGCAAAATACTGCGAAAGCTATTCCTTTAACCCTAAAGCCTAAACCCTGAACGAATTGTCATTCCTCTAGACCCCAGACCCTGAACCCCCAAAAATGCCTCGATGAAACCCGACAATCTCAAAAAACGTCAGCACGGTCCTGGCCAGACTGTGGTGGCCCAGAGTTCGTGGCCTTCAGGGTCTGATAGGGCTTTACGGGTCAGAGCCGAAGGTGTGCAGTTTGGGTTTCTTTGAGTTGGTATCTGCTTCTCGGAGATTTCTGATGGTATCGAGGGCTTTGAACTCTAGCAAACCAGAGCCCTCAAACCTAACCCCCCAATTCCTTGAACATTGCAGCCGCAGCAGACGACTACAACGTTTGACTTTGACAGACCTTGACACCTAGCAAACTTAGCATAGTCGGCCATCGCACGACAATGCCATTCTGGGGATCAGACGCCAGTAACGGAAAAAAGGCCCTTCAGTTCTAGGCTTCGTGCTTGCAGTTGTGGGCGAATAGCATGGCATATCATGGCAAGTCCTCCAAGGCCATGTGACACCAAAACCCTGAACCCACATCCGGCCCAAGTCCTAAAGCACATCAGCCCTACAGACTAAAACTCGACGCCTATGCAAATCTGAAGCCGCCAAGCCCCAACCCATGCAGCAGGGAGCTTATCCTCATATTCGGCCCAACATCCAACTTTGTCGTGGTTGACTGTTTAATGACATCCCTGCCACATGGCCTCCCGCGCAGAGGACGTGTGGTTAACTGGGTCCTGGCAAGGCCATGGGAGAGGGCTATGGGGGAGCTTAGTTTTGCATTTCTCTTGAACAGCTCTTGCCATGCTGCAGCAAGAGTTTCAGATTTCGGGCTCGGGGTAGGGTTGAAGACATTAAGACACTTTGAGAGATCGAGGGATGATGAGCCTTCGGACTCAGCGATTGCCTGGCCCACGACGAGAAAACCCTGCACAAAACAACAGAGCCCCGTAGCAGGCAGACATCTAAAGCAAGCTTCGCGTGAGCTGCTCGAAGCATACGGTAGCGATCATTACATGCCATCGCTGACTGTCGAGGGCCGAGTCGAGGGTTTTCAGACGGAGGCCGAACATTAAAGCCTGACATCTCAGGCATGAGGCATGCCTCGTCAAAGTGCTTCGACTGCTAGAGCTGCGAGCTGTCTCGTGTGCAAGTGAGGTCTCTCAAGAGCTGCTGCTGCAATGATGTGCCATATGCGAAAGGCGTTTCGCCAAGGTTCAGGGACGACTAGATTACTGAACGCTTGGCGCAAAGTTATGCCATGTCTATGGGGTACCGGAAGAAACTGAATCCTACAGACACCCCAAAGGCCTGAGACTCTGAACCTCAAACCTACGCTCCCGAAGCCCTCAACCCTAAATCCTACTATAGGGGCCTTCATAATTAGAATAGGGTTTTGGGGCCCATTCTACTGTATTTATATAAAGGAAACCCCCCTCCCTCCCCCCAAATAGTATTGATAATTATTTAAGCCCCTATGTTACACCCCCGACTCCTGAAGCCTCAAACGCACCAAACCTTCAGGGCCGAAAGCCCCAAACCTTACAAGTGGCTCCTAACCACCTAATTAAAGGCCGAAAGCCCTAAACTTTAGGGTTTAGGGTTTAGGCCTAGGGTTTTTTTGTTTGGTGTTTAGGTTTAGGGTTTTGGGTTTAGGGCTAAACCTGCCTTCAGGTCCAAGTCATAAAGCTCGGCTTGTCCGGCAGTCATTGGCCAGCAAAACCTCGGCCACATGCCGCTAATGGTTTAGGGTGTTCGAATTTGGGTTTCGGGGTTTTTTGCCCTCCTACCAAACCCTAAACCCTAAACCCTAAACCCCTAAACCCACACTAGCAAGGCCAAAGCCCGGATTCCAGGGTAACTCCGAAGTTTCGGGGTTCGGGATTTACGGTTCAGGGGTTTAGTATCTCAAATCTAAAGGTTAAAAAGCCTAGGGGATTGTGGAAATGTCGCAAGCTATGCTGGGAAAGATGTCGGACCCCGGCACCGAGTGAGCTGCCGTCAATGTCAATCTTGACAAACATTTTGCTTCTGTACAGCCATGGAGGGCTAGAACCTCAACCGCATGGGTCTACCGCTTGAAGCAAAAGCCCTTTACTGTCGGACGCATGGACATTTGAGCTCCTGGGTCACCTTTCGAGCAACTACTGAATTTTTGAGATTTAAACGCATGGACCCTTTCATCTGGATCTTCGACTTGGAGTCATTCTGAAACTCCTTCTAGGATCCTTTCCGTCATTTTGGGCCCCTTACTGTCTCGATTTCCCAACTCAGGTCGAGCCACCCATCCCTTTTGAACTCCTCGGAGAGAGTCAGGTTGATCCTTGGACACACTTGGTTGCCAATAGCTCACAGGCCAACCGCACCTTTAGCCTTCCGTTCTGTGACTTATGAAGGGGCCTGCAAAAGCTTGCAGAATACAAGTTGCAAGTTCAAGATACTGGGCCACAGCCACTGGGGTTCTGCCGGTCGGTAACTGACTATCAATACACGAATCATACCGGCACACGAACAGGTTCCCAAAAACACACACGTGTGTTCAGCGAAGTGCACATGTGAATACCTACCTCTGGAACTTACCTCGACCGATCTACCCATCTGTTTTTTTATCTGTCTGTAGATAAAATGCATAAATCAATGTAACTACTGACCTGATTTTATGGACAAAGTTATAAGCGATAAGAAGTCGTGAGGAAAGACGTTTGAAACAGGAACAACTTGTACCATTTGTCGGCTGTAATGTCTGTCATGAGCACAAAGCGACTTTTAGCTCCAATTCCTTCAAGACGGTCAGTTTGCAGTGCCGAATATAGGGGCCTTAATCGTGAGAGCGAGGCTTTAGGGCATATGGTCTATTACCTTGAGCCTATGAGGAGACTATGAGCCTGCGAAGGATATTCGCCAGTGCAGGGCTACCACGACAGTTTGCTGTTTGCTACCGCCAAACTCTAACCGTTCAGGATGTTGAGAACATGCGCTGCTGCTGTGGTCGCCGATAGCTCTAGTGCATTCGGGTCCTATGTTAGCAGCCTCTTTGAGCACAGGTACCTCGGAGGGAACCCAGATATAAGTACTTTGTGCCGAACAACTCGCACGAGAATGCAGCCGTGCTAGCATTTCGGAGGTGTGCAACCAATTTCTTTCCCACAGGTCTAGCGGACCTATCTCAATTCCATTCCGAAGCAGCGTCATGCAAAAAGCTATCCAATAGTTGAGACTGACATCTGACCTAGTCTTTCAACAGCACCGGGAGAGTCTTGCTGCCAGGCTTCTCGGCGCCCCCGGTGCCCAAGGAGAGGCGGAGCGTGGTTGGCTGCGGTGGTGCGAAATAGCTCTCCTTGGCTGCTCGTTGCTGCGCACTCGAAGCATCTATTCATCAATGACTTCCTTCACGCCAGAATCACGACATTCAATCTGCACCTGAAGTAGGGACTCAAAAAAGGACATAAGCATAAGCATTTTCAAGGGATATGCCTACCTTATTGGGGATATCCCTAACCTTATTTTTGCTTATGTGCTTTTTTGGGGCCCTATGAAGCCTTGAAGTTTTCCGTCTCAATGAACCGAGCTCTTCACAAACAGCCACAGTCAGCCACGAGGGTGGTTGTCAAAATTAGGGTCCCTTTTTTGGGTACCTATTATCATACGGCACTTATTAATTGGGGCACCCAAAAAGGGACCATAATTTTGACCACCACCCACGAGGGAACACAAAACACAGCGCGAAAGCTCAACCCAGTCTCGTGATTGGCATTGTCCTTGGCTGTTTAGCGGCAATGGCGCAGGGAACTTCATCCCAAAACCCTAGGTTCAGGATTCCGGCCGGTAAGGGCACGATATACTACACTGACGACATCTCATGACTCATGTCCTGGACTGCCCCAAAAGTGGGCCAGAATCAAATTGGGAGTTTCCGAAAATAGGGGACCCTAATATAGTACCCTAACTAGTAGGATCCTTATTATAAGGACCCCAAATTAAGGTGCCCCTATTTTCGGAAACTCCCAACTGGTTTAGGGTTCTCAATCTAGGTTCCCCAGTAGCCCCTTAATAATAAGGGTACCCTTTTTCCTACTTTTCGGTTTTAATAAGGGAACCCAAAAAGAAAAAGGGTAAAAGGGTACTACTGGAGAACCTAGGAATCCTGAGCCTCCTCTGGATTCAGGACACGCAAGGTGATACGGCAGAGAGCTGTTGCGGGCTCAATCCATGCGATGAGGCCGGGTGCGCGTAAAGAACAGAACAGAGCCGAAGGCTTGCCCGGGACCCACAAAATCCTGGTGTAGGGTTGATAGGGCTATAAAGTGCGAAGAGATCGCCTTCTCAGAATTCTTTTCGACTTATAAGAACAGAACCACGGAAATCCAGCAACACAAGTCTCTTCACACCACGTTAGATCTTTTCAATGCCAGAAAGGTGTCTAAAGGTTTCCAAGCAGAAACACCTCAACTGCTCTGCTCCGCGTATTAAAGGGGCCTTATATAGGGTTTCAGGGTATATCATACTGTAGATTGCAGATATAGAGCAGCATGCACTGAGCCCGCGGCCATCAGCTCTGCTATGAGCAAGGCGGGAACACCCAGATCCATCCTCACGTCGCGTCTGATGAGTGAGGGCTTCGGGATTTCGTTTTTTTTCCGGGGATTTCAGGCTTCAGGGGTTTAGGGGTTAAGCGCGTGCCAGGGGTTCTCGAAAGAACAGAGAATGTGCTTTCGGAAAGCATTTGATTGTAAGCCTGCAAAACCATCAGCCTGTACGTTGACCAGCACTTGTCTTCAGAAAGTAATTAGAGTCAGGACAGCACTCGCGACAAACGGAGCAAAGCTTCCGACATCACAGCTCAAAGCCTGAGCTGGAAAGATCTGGAAACCGCAGGACCGGAGAAGCTGCTGCCAGAAATCGCCCGGTGCCGATGAATGGTTCTGACCCTGTCTACATAAGGGAATCTAGCCTGAAACGATCGCGCTGAAGCCCCCATATCCTGGGCTAGACTCGTTGCCTCAACCCTCCCTACACCATGAACACCCCAAGACCCCAAAACTCCGCCTACCTAAGGCCGCAAACCCCATAAATCCAAATGATTGAATCCACCAAAAAAGCATTGAATTAAGGACATAATACGCAATCGTAGGACGACCCAAGCCCTATAGAACCCTACGAAACACTTACAGGACCCTTAAAGAAGCCCTAGTTCAGGGTTTAACCTGTAGGCTCATACTCTACCCTTTTTTAGGGTATCTACTTTTCTATATAGCAGATGCTAACCATAAAACTAGGTATCCTAAAAAAGGGGTAGGGTATGAGCCTCTAGGAAGGGTGTAGGGTGCACTGAACTGCAGAAGTCAGAGTTTCCGAAAGCTAGAGTACCGTATTTCCGGGGTCCTGATCCTACTATTTAGGGCAAATTTAGGGCTCTATGTTGGGAGCGGCTTTTTCTGAAACTCCCAAATCAACTGGGTTCTTGTGGATTTTATTTTAAGTTACCATAGTAAGGATCTATAGTAAACGGTATCGTATCCTTATTATGGTAACTTAAAGTACATCCCTTAACAAGAACTTTTTATGCCCTAAACCCTAAACCCTATTCCCTAAACCCTAGATGAAAGACGAGTCGCGGCTGATCCACCTGAGCAAGGATTTCGGCCCCTGAGCCTTCGACGACTTGTGTAACCTTTGCGGCTGAAGTATGGTTCTAGGGTTTAGTGTTTATAGGGGTTTAGGGTTTAGTGTTTAGGGGTTTAGGGTTTAGTGTTTAGGGGTTTAGCTTTTCGGGTGTATATAGGGGTTTAGGGTTTAGGTTCCTTTAAGGCTTACCGCTGTGGCTGCGGCCAGGAGTATAAGGCTTTTTCCAGGGGTTTCAGGTTTAGGTTATACCCTACCCCTTTTATTATGATACCTAGTCTTATGCGTAGCATCTGTTGTATAGAAAAGTAGATACCCTAAAATCGGGCTAGGGTATGGGCCTACAGGTAAAAGTTTACCACTGTGGCTGCGGCCAGGAGTTTAGGGCTTTTGAAGGGTTTCAGGTTTATAGGGGTTTAGATTTTGCCTGTGGCCGTGAGGCTGAACTGGGAGTTGCCAAAAATAGGGAATCCCAATATGGTACCCTAAATACGTAGTAGGATCCTTATTATAAGGACCCCAAAATAAGGGACCCCGAATTTTCGGAAACTCCCATAGTAACTAGTGTTTCAGGCTTCGTGCTGAGGGTTTGGCTGTAAGGGGGTCTTATTTCATCCAGAACCCTGAAACCCTCTACAGTGAACCCCAGAAAGTTGGAACATGGGTTTAGGAGGATTCTTGCTAGGATCCCCTATACTCTACCTTAAGGGCATGAGGATATTGATGTTCCAACTTTCTGGCATCTACTATNTACAGTGAACCCCAGAAAGTTGGAACATGGGTTTAGGAGGATTCTTGCTAGGATCCCCTATACTCTACCTTAAGGGCATGAGGATATTGATGTTCCAACTTTCTGGCATCTACTATAAAGCCCGAAGACCGCTAAGAGTGTTCGGAATTGGGGGGGAAATTTCTCAGTGCTTACCCCATTCCGCAATAAGAAATGGTGTGAGGGTCCTGGAGGAACGGCTTCGAAGATCTAGGCGGGATTTTTGTCCCTCCTACTTAGCAAGGACGAGGCCCGCATTGCAGGGTAACTTCGAAGCAACAGTGCGGGATTTCGGGCTTTAAGATTTATTACAGGGTTGAGGGTTCTAGGCTTCCGCGGGGGGCGGGGCGACGTTAGGTTCAGGAGGGCTGTAAGATTCGGGGTTCTGAGGCTTGGGGTCTAGGATACATGTACAAACACATTACATGTCTCACCTATGTAGCAGCAAGAATCGGGATCTCTTCACTATTGCGCTCAACGACTCTGCCTTTCACAGCGTGGAAGCCCTTTGTTATGTTGAGGCTGTTCATTCTGTTCCATGGTCAAGAAACGTCTCCTTGCTATAGGGGCGCAGGGGCCTTAACATTCAAAATAGGATTCTGGGGTATACTACACAATCATTAGGATAGGAGCCCGAAGGAATGTGAACAGTGAAAGAGGGTATTCGTAACTATTCAAGCCCCTAATGTAGGAACCTGATTAAGAAACCCTGGCCCTATAACCCCCAAATAGTAGGATTCATATAAGGAACCCTAATAAAGACCCAGGGTTTCTTAATCAGGTTCCTACATTAGATTACTTGGAGGAGGCGGGGGACTTACCAAGGTTCTACGTAAGCTTCTATTTGGTAAACGAAGAACTACATATTTCCTGGCCCGCCTTGTGCATTGTTGAACAAGGAAGAACCGTGTCGTCGACCCCTACCAACATCTACCAACGCCCACAGGCAACCCCGTAAATCCCCAGTGCATGTCAGAAGCGATGAACACCTGAAAGCACGGAGAGTCGAGCCTAAGCTCCAAATACTAAGACACAAAGAGCCCCGTGACTTCACGGAGAGCTGAGTGGCGCAAAGCCCCTTCGGGGACGTCAGAGCAAAAATCACTACGGGCGGCCTGTTTGCCTCAGTTGAACATTTTTCTGCAGACAGGCAGGGCTCAAAGGTCTAGATGCCTGACAAACTGACTACTTATGTACGATTATGTACGGGTTTGCGAGGCTCAGGTCTTGAGGTCCCGTTCTATACGGGTACCAAAATCTTAAGGGTTCAGGGCCTGTACGAGGTTAAAGAGTTGTAGCCCAGTGAAAAACAGAAGCCCTTCCTTCATCACAACACCCCGCCGCCCTGGTATAATTGGAGCAGGGGTTTGGGTGTAGGTGTAGGTTATACTTTTAACTATGACAAGGAGCCCTAAGGAATAGTATTGCTAACTCCTCAAGCCCTCGTGTTATTTGTCAAAATCTCCTCCTCCCTTTTGCACAGGCTTGATTGGAGCTCGCCCGGCCAGGTTCCCTGCAGCACGTCGCACTCGTGGCGAGATGCACAAGGCTAAGTACGCACAATCCGCACTATCATACGAGCTCAAACCCTTTTTTTGCAACTAGGCTTGGGGACTAGCCAGATCCTTGCATCACGGGCTTTCGTGCTCACCCAATTCAACAACGGTCTCGACCCGTACCCCTACTTTTCGGAAGCTCCCACATGGCTTTTCATTCGAGCCTTCGACTTCCAATGTTTTGGTGGCTCCTGATTATAATTATAGTCAAAATCCTATTCTAATTCTTAAGGCCCCTATACTAGCTGTTGTCTTTGCTTCTTCGATTCTGCCGGGCGGCGCCACCGTAGTCACTTGCTTGCGGCAAAAGCCCAAAGCAGAAACCAGCTTCGGCTGCCTTTGACTGTGCTTAAACCGAGTTACAATATAGTACGTATTAGTGCGGATATCGAACATGATGATGATGGTGGTGATGACGGTGATCGTACCGGTGGTGATGATGGTTATGATGGCTATGATGATGGTCGTGATCTTTTGTTGTTGCTGCTGTTAACATTTACATCATGAATATTACTGCTGTGGTCATTACTAGTGCTATTGCTATGTTGAACATTGCATTTTTTGTTTTTTGCTGACATGATTATCTGATCATGGACATCAAAGTAGGTTCCTTACAAAGAAACCAGCATTGGCCCAGGTCGGATGTCAGAGGTAGGGCCAGCATTGAGGATGGGCTCTTGATGTGCTCTTGATGAAGGCCGTATGGAGATGGGCGGCGGAAGGATTAGTGATTTTCAGTTGAGCGGCATAAAACATCTAGCAATCAATGGTCTGCCGGCCGGCCAGACCAACATGTCTCAACACCCGTCTGCATCTTTAGGGTTTAGGGTTGTTGGTTCAGTGTTTAAGGTTGCTCAAAACAGTGGCGATTTAAGACAGGACAAATGCTAATAACTGCTAACATGTGTCGTTGCGTTTGACCTGCAAAAAAGACGGCAAAGTTTTAGTCGACCGCCGAACGATCGATCCAAAGACTACCATCGTAGTAGTTAGTAGAGTGCAGAAGACTCCGTTGTCTCGAACCGAAACTCGTTGGCAGCGTTTTGCAGTAGAGTCCGTCGGCAAGGGTGCAAACCCGGCTGAACGGCCCAACGTTGAAGCAGCACAGTATCACCAGTGCAAGCTGAGTGCAAGATGTCTCGACCTACCAAAAACTAGTTTTATGCACGGCCCATCAATAGGTTCCATTCTATGTGCGGTTCATGTTCGGGTCCTACAACAGTAGAAGTGAATCAAGCCAGGGCCTTAGGCGACTTGACCTGCGGCCGCGCAGGAGACAGCTAAGCCTCCTCCCAACATACATGTGCCCAGGCACATCTTCGTTGAGCTGCATCGCCACCTCTCGGCCAGTACGAGTGGAAATGCGAGGCTCTGGGTGAGGGTTTGGCTCTGTGCTTTTTAATTCTTCACGCGGTGACTGGCAACCGTAGAGGGAAGCGTAGCTCCTCATTGCAGCAGGGCACCTCGAGACGGACGGACATGGCAATCCGCTGCACATCCCGGAGGCGCATGCCCCTGCGCTCCTTGGTTCCAACCGATTCCGCTGCAAGCAAAGAGCACTAAGCTCGGTATAGAGTTAGGACAATGTAGTATCAAACTGTTCAACAAGAAAGGAACTACAATGGAGACGAAAGATAAGCTGTAAACTCATATATATATATACACATAGATGTATATATATATGTATATACACATGCAGACAATTATATATATATGTATATATATATGTCTATAATTATATATATATATGGGATCCTGAACAACACATCCTTGCTTGCGTGCATACAAGCATGTAAATCCAAGACTACTGGGTTCCTGAACCTGTTCAGCGAACAGCATGATAAGAATGTTATATCCACGAAAGGCTGTTGGAGTTTCTTGGAAACCCCGGAGTGTGAGCAAAGAGGCTGGGCAGGAAGTTGCCAGAAGACGAGCTGCCTGGCAAGGCATTTAAGATTTCCTCATGTTTGGTCGCCCTTTTCCTCGTGTTCTGTCACTCGGCATTTAAGGTTTAGGGTTTAGGCTTTTCAGTGATGCAGGTGTCCCCCGACAGAAAAACCTGAAACCTCTTTCCATTAGAGGCAGCCGGAGCCTAAGGCCCCGAAAGCAACTCAAACTGCCTCCGAAGGATTCGAAGAAGTGGGCTCACGCCCAACCAACATACCTACGCAACTCTATGCTTTCAATCTGCGTAACCGTCGATCTGAAACCCGCAGACACTGTCGAATCCCAGCCCAGAACTCGAAGCTACATGTGCATATCCATGTGCGTGTGTGCGTATACATACATATACATATATATATATATACATGTGTGCATATATATATATACACATGTGTATGTGTGTATATATATATATATATCTGTGTGTGTGCGCCTCTATCTCCTCCTTACTTAGTTGGTTTAACTTCTTGGACTTAACATTATAAATACTTTCTGTTTTCATGTTTACACTGTGAATAATAATAGTTTCTCCTTAAAAACCTACAGCCCGTGTCTAAAACCTGAAAGCACTACATACCCTGAGACTCTGCGACCCCCCCCCCCAATGAAAATTCCTCAAAAAAGTGGAATTATGTGATATGGATCCTACGCAGTGGATAGTTTGTCAAGTTACGGATCATAACATAGCTATGTTTCGCCTCCCGCGGCTATGACAAAGCCTGCATGGGTTCAGTCTTTTTCTTGGGGGGGTATTGGTATTCGTGGACCTAACTCCCTCGAACAAACACCCCAGTCGAGCCTCGGCCTGGACCCGTGTGGACAGAACCTGTGCGAAGCACGCAGGAGGGGACAAGGATAATATAGAGGCATCACTCTTTCAGGGGATTCTGGATACCCACCTCGAGGATCGAGGGACTTAGTACTTAGGGTAGGGCTGGGGGCTGGGCCAAGTCGGAGGTAATTTTTCTGTTGATCTATCTATTGATATATCTACCTATAACCTGTTTTTATGTACGTTACTTAGTCTACGGCTGTTGCTTGTCAGGCAAAAACCAAAAGTGTGGAGATTTACATTGATAAGTAAGGCGCCTGTGCCAACTTACAAGACGAGATCTGACGTCGACGGTCTCGTATGGAGCACAATTACAGGACTCGGGCTAAAGCCCGAGGATCGGAGAGGCTACTCAAACCACAAGCCCTAAAACTTGATGGCTACTTCCTTCTTCAAGGTTTGAGCTTAGGGTGTAGGCGTTTAGGGTTCAGAACCTTTTAACCTTGTACCCCCTAGACCCGCTGAAAGAACACCCTCTGATGGAACCCTCATTGTTGCTGCTGGATTCAAGTCTACTTGGAGGCCCTTTTGACTTAGTAAGGCTACTTAGTATCCCCGAGAAACCATATTATAATTCCCCATAACCCATCTTACTAATCCTACTTACTAAGTCAAAAGGGCCTCCAAGTAGCCAGGCCACGACCTCCAATCATCTTCGAACTCTATAGTAGAACCCAGAAAGTTGGAACATGGCTTTAGGAGGATTCGTGCTAGGATCCCTTAGACTTTACCTTAAGGGTATGGGGACAACTATGTTCCAACTTTCTGGCTTCTACTGTATGTTTAGGTTTTAGGATTTACCTAGACCCCCCAACTACCCTCTATTATACCCCAAATACCCGTTATTAGGGAACATAAGGGCTCTATTAAAGGGCCCTTGGGGGGTTCAGGTGGGAATTAGGGTTTACCTGGACCCCAAAGAACCTACCCTTTTTAGGGTTCCTTATTATGAATTCTTTATATAAGTCCTTAAAAAGGTAGGTTATTTGGGGCTAAGGTGCCTAAACCCTAAAACAGTAGAACCCCACGCTACACCGGCCTTCCGGTCTATGCAGGAATCCACCTCGCCGGCGTCGAAGCCTCCGGCCGAAGCTTTACGTCACAGAATTGGGGTCTTTATGATATAATATAACTATTTATATAAATTTACATATATATATATATATATACACATGTATATATATATAGAGAGAGAGAGAGAATACTATTCCTACCATTCCCAAGGGCTCCTTATACCGCAAAATTAAATTACGGTCAAAATACATATATACATATACATATATACATATACACATATATATATATATACATACATATATATAGGGCAAAATGGGGTTTTATAGTGCAGAGGGAAGGTAAGTCAGTAGGGGTAGTCCTATACTCAACCCCAGGAAGCCCAAACTTTAGACCCAAGCGCGTGGAGCGTTGAGTTTACGGGTTTGGACATAGACCCGAGCATCCTGCGGCTTCAAATGGCAAACCCTGAAACTTGAAGTCCATACTGGCATTATCTGGCATTTGCGAGTTTCCGAAAATAGGGGGTACCTTATTTTGGGGTCCTTATAATAAGGATCCTACTATTTAGGGTACTATATTGGGGTCCCCTATTTTCGGAAACTCCCATTTCAAGAATACAGCAACATCCTGACACTGAGCGACGATGTCCTGGCACAAGGTGGAGTTTGTATGCGCCTCCAAGGCGTTCTAAACTACACAACACACACGCCGTACGGTCCAGCACAGCCCTCCGCTCTTTATAAGATGCACGAGCACCAGAAACAGCTAATCCCAGCCCATTGCCTCAAGACTTCAAAGACACTCTGCCTTAAGTTCTTAAGTATGTGAAGCCTTCAGAAAATCAGCACTTTTAATATTATAGAGTAGGATCCCAAGAAAGGGTGCCATTGTTTTACCATTTAGGACAATGGTTGAGACAGCCCCCTGGCACCTAGAAGCGCTGCGATGCTTCCCTCCTGGAGGGGTTTCACGGGACTCCGCGAGTTCTTCTCTGTTCATTGGGCTTTATACACACTCTCCAATGTAAACTACATAGAGTCGAGAGATAAAAGTTCAATAATTATGCCCTTCAGGGGCTGGCCAACCCGGGACCGAAATCTCCAAGCAGGGCTCCGATGGCTGATACAAGGCTCGAATCGAGGATTCGATGCGGTTCGGTAGGAACCGCTCCAACCATGCAAACTTTGAATGTAGGGGCCTTGATTTACCTTGGAGTAGGGCTTTGGGTGTACATTATACTACAGTCGTAAGAAGGAACCCTAAGGGATACGACTGACAATGAATTATCTTGGTCCCACAGCTCACAGCATAGGTGCCTCAAGTTATTCTTGGAATTTGCTCTGTCACCGTGCAGGGATAACAAACCCCGGCCCCTTATGCGGCTTACAGCTCAAGCCCACTAGCGCGGGGCTTGCCGGAATATAGTTTCGGAGATTGCATATTTTTACATACCTGTACATACCTGTTCACAAATATACATATGCATTTGCAGACCGCAACCCCAGTTGAACTTCAACACCTGCACTTTCCGCATGTGCAAGCCACGCTGGAGGTGGAATGCCGCAGCTAACCCCTGCAAACCTGAACCAACACATAGTTGGCAATAGTATCCCAAGTTACAAGTTCTGGGTCGCACTTCATGAGCACTACGGACCGCACAGAACAGAACAGAATAGTATCCCAACGTCCCTAACCCCACTCTAGATCTTAAGTCTTCACATTATGCAGAATCTCAAACACCAGATGCAGCAACGGCTCCCCTTGCAGGGGCGGAAGGTTGTATCGGAGCGCTTGGACGAGGAAATAGACCTGGATCGGAGGATTTCTGCTCTGTTTAGCGGCCTCTCCAAGGGCTTGTAGGCTTTTGGGGCTTCGCATGGGGCACTTTAAATGCTTTGTGTTTTAAGGCAGTGGGTTTACGAAAGATTCTTCCCAGGGTTTAGGTTTGGATGGTCTCTTTTGAGGGCCTTTGGCGTCGGCATTGGACAGTGGAATTTTCCCTCGAGCTCAAGCATTGTAGCTTGCAAGTGGGGTTGGGGGTTGAAGGATGAAGGGTTTAGGACCTATAAGGGGGTGGTTGTCAAAATTAGGGTCCCTTTTGGGTACCCTAAATAATAGGTGCCGTAGTGTATTAAAGACCCAAAAAAGGACCCTAGGTTTCCGAAAATTAGGGGTACCTTATTTGAGGGTCCTTATAATAAGGATCCTACTATTTAGGGTACTATATTAGGGTCCCCTATTTTTGGAAACTCCCATAAGGAGGCATTCCAGCAGCATGTTGGGTTAAAGGCGGTGGAGGGGAGGGCTTTGCGTATGAGACCCCCTCATGAGTTATGGAACTGTGGAGGACCCGTTTACCAAACCCGTACCCTTAACCCTAACCCCTTCTGGACAGCCCTTGTGTAAAGAGCCACTGCCTCGAACCGTTAATTGGCCTGGTTGACACGACCGGGGCGCAGCTGGCTCAGGGCTTGGAGATTTCAAATTTCCGTGAAGGGTTCGCATCGTGAGCCCTAACCAAATAAACCGTGACAGCGGAAGCTGGGTTTATTCGGGATGATTAGGGCTTGTCGTGCCGGTTTGTGGATTAAGGGTTCCAAGATATATTGAGAGAGAGAGAGAGGGAGAGAGAGAGAGTTTTATGTATATGTCGCTTTTAAGAAAGCCTCAAGGTCCATGGGTACCCTGGACCCTTGTAGGCATGCTGCCGACTTTCGGGTCACGTGGATGTCTCGCTGGGTGTTGTGGTCACCGGAGATCATCCTTATGAGAAGACGAGTTTTTTGGTGGCTCTGGTGAGACTTTGGAGGGGTCCTATGATTTCTTGGCTCCCGCATGGCAAGTCTCGATGATATTTGTGTGAGCTTTTGGGAAATTGGGAAAAGCTGTTTACAGGACTTTGCTGTGTTTGGGGGAGCTGGGGCTCTGCAGTTCCTGGGGCTCACACGGGGTAAACAAAACCAAATCCATCTGGAACTCTGCGCATAACCCGTGGTAGCAGTAATCGTCGTCGTCGCCGTAGCAGCAGCAGCAGCAGCATCAGCAGCAGCAGCAGCAGCATACAGTCGGAGTTGCAATAATAGCAGAGTAGCATTAGGTAGTCCAGGTAGTAGTCGTCGTCGTGGCAATTGCCGCTACATCTCCGCGAGCGTTACTTGGACTGGTGTCTTGAGCTGTCGGAGGATTCTCACTTGTATTCTCGGGGCCTTCGGAAGACTTTCTGAGGTTTTTTGCAGGCGTATGATCTAGTTTACACAGGGTCTTCCGGTGCAGCCAAAGCATCTCTAGCTCCTTGTCGCCGGTGTAGGCCTGATGTTGGCTCTTTAGCATTGAGGTCAGTTGGTGTGGTTGGTGTTTCTTAAGTCTTAAGTTTATGGTAGCTTATTCTGGCATTGCGGGTCCTTTTGGTAGGAGTCCCATAGCTTTACTCTCAAAGACATTGACCTACGGTTGGCACGATCCTAAACCTGAGTCCCTGTTAGTCACTTACTTTGGGCCCTTTTCTGAAGAATCCCCCTGCTTTACCTGGAGGTCTGGGTCGGAACCACTCCTGCACCACATACTTATTTGCCCAGTTTTAGGAGAGTTTGCAGGGCATATAAGGATGTTGTACCCCAAAAGTTAAAGAGCACTTACCCCACTTGGCACTTAATTTACTGCTGAGCAAACAGAGACCCTATTGGGTATCCAGGGAGTAGCATACCTCACAAAGATCAAAGAGGCAACCCAGGACAACACTTAAACAAAACTTCTTTACTGGATTATCCCTGCAAGAGGCAGGCAGGTTCAAGTGTTTGTGTTCGTTTGATTCAATTACGGTTCTCCCTAAACCCTACTTGGACCCGAAGAAACCTACATCGTTAGGGTTCATCAATATGATTGTAGGCTATTTTGGGGTTAAGGTATAGGGATTGCCGAAAACCTAAACCCTAAATAAATCCTAAACCCCAAACCCTAAATCCTAACTCTGCAGCAAGCAGAACCGGGTGGATCGACACAGCCTCATGAAGCTTCTGCGAGTGGTGCGGCGGAATAAAGTCCTGAGCGACCCCTTTAAGGGCTCCCACAAGGGCTCCTTTAAGGGTTTAGCTCCGATAAGACCTCCTTTAAGGTTTAGGGTTTAGGACCTTTAAGACTCCGAGAAGGGCTCCAAAAGAGGGTTTAGGGTTCTGTAAGAGTTCCTCTGAAGGTTCCAATAAGGTTTCTATGAGAGCTCCGGTAAGGAACACTTAAAAGTGCTGTAAAGCATTTCTTCAGGGCTTCCCTCAAGGATTCCTAGAAGTCGTCGTCACGCGGCAAGATCTAAGGGCAAAATCGCTCTGCGTTGCGCTGGACTTCATGAACAGGCCAAGCGAGCCCCCACGCACCGCCACATCCCAAACCCTAAACCCTTTTGACTAAACCCTAAACGGCCCTAAACCCTTTTGAACCCGGACTTGATGACGGCCCTAAACCCTAAACCCCAAACCCTAAACCCTAAACCCCAGCCCAAACCACAACATGGAGACCTTCTGTCTGGCGGACAATATGGTGGCCTGAGCATTTTGCAAAGGAACGAATAGTTTTGGTGTATGTTGTAACAGAATCATATCGGAACTCGAAGGGAACAGTATTTAGAATTATACAAACCTTATATAGTAGTTATACTATAATACTTCAGAACTGTAAGCGAATACTGCTTGGAACTACCCCCAGACCTCTACAGCAGCTTCAGTAGTCTTATCTTTGGTTAGTAGGGAATGGATGAATGGGGTATAATTTAACTACTATTAAATTAACTATTACTACCATTCTTCCATTCCCTAAAAGGTAGGTAGTTTGAGGCTTTCGGCTCCCAGGGGGCGAGTTGCATCGTCGACGCCGTGCAGAAAGAGAGCCGGGATGAAGGAGTTGCCAACGTGCTCTATCGGCGATAGCTCCTCAGATCCCGGATCCTGGCTTTGGTTAGGAGGGAATGGAAGAATGGTAGTAATAGTACTTAGAATTATACCCCATTCCTCCATTCCCTACTAACCAAAGGTAAGATCGAGGATGTGGCGGGTTTCATGTCTCTGGTTAGGGTGCTTTTGCCTGCTGCGTTGCTGGGCGAGTCACGAAGCAGGCTAACAACCTGACTTCCAGGATCTTTCAGGGTTTAGGGTTTAGAGTTCAGTGTAGAAGGCTTTTGGGGTAGAGGGTTTTTTGGTTCTGGTTTGCTCTGTTTGTCATTGCCTTTCCACGGCAAGTGCATTGCATAGGAGGACCCGGGGGCCCTGCTGCACAGCGCTGCCCTCTGCCACAGAGCTTTGCTTGGCTCCCGTACGAGTGGCCTCCATCACGGAGCATTTTAACTTAGGGTTTAAGGCTAACTGGGGTTGCTACGAGCTCCAGTTCGAGCGAGCAGCATCGATATCGAAGCTGCAAAGCAACCTCGGCTGGCACGGCGAGTTGACACGTGACAAATCCAAACCAATAGCCGCAGCTCACAAGTAGGCCATGGAGAGGATCTCTTGATATCTTTATTCACGAACGAGGGACGCATAAACTATGACAATCCACCTCAAAGTACACCTATTTTCGAGACATTCCCCAAACACAGCCCTCATGACAACCTACTCTGACAGATCCTAAACACTAGGACCTAAAGAGTTGAACCCTTTTCAGCACGGGGCTTTGTGTGTGTGTGTGTGTGCCGGCAAGCTGGAATCTTCAGGTCTTCACAAGACACCAGCAGCTGGAAACTCAAGCAATTGCCCTAAGCACTAAACCCTAAACCCATTGAACTTATAAACCCTTAACCCCTTGGGAAGCTCAAGGCGCTTTATCCGTAGTCGCCCCAGCGCTAAAGCACCCGAGAGGAGCCAGCTCGGCACTTTCACCGAAAGGTACTCCTGGATTCAGGAGTCTTTGAATTTTTAAGGGCCATGTAAGGGGATGTAGGGTTTTAATTAGGGTTTAGGTTCAGGCGCTTTCAACGGTCATATAAAAGGGCTGTCAAGGTTAAGGCTCACGGCCTTTATGGTTTCGAGTCTTCTAGGGGTAGTCTCAGGTTTCGATAGGGTCGCGAAAGCTGCGGCATTTGATTTTTGTTTCTTGCTTTTCAGGTTTAGAGCTTAAGGTATTTGAGGTTGGAGGTTTGCGATTTTCAGTCGCCCTCAAACCCCTCTTCAAGCTAGGGCGCGCTCTGCGCCAGCTCTCCAGCAAGTTGCCGAAGATTGCAGAACGGACTATCGAGAACCTCAGCTTCACAATTCCGGAGCAATCCGATTGCGACAGGGATTTTGAAAGGGGTTTAGAGCAGGCTCAAGGAGGGTTTCAACAGACTTGAGCAGGAGTTATATGGTATTTTTTGGAGGGTCTCAGACCTCCTTGCGTGCAAATGTCAGGGATGTCTGGTCCACGACTTGACTCCGAAAGCAGGTCATCAAGGCCTCACAACCATGTTGAATTCATCACGTCACTCCGTGGAGAAGACAGATCCCAAGGTTTGGTTTTCTCCTTACAATTACAATGCCGGGGATGCTAGAAGCCCTCAGCTCTCGAAGCTTCTTTTTGCAGCTGGGCCTTAGGCCGGGACTGACACTGACCCTCACAGCCCTGAACCCCGAAACTCTGAAACCTTGTGCCCGCAAGCCTTACAGCCACAAAGTCTCAAAGTCCTATGCTTTTTTCATCATGGCGTCCATGCCGGCAATGGAGTGATCTCGGTCTGCGTGCATCAAAGCAGTGACGGCACCCATCGACCGACCCCACCTGATGGATCTTGAGGTTCTGGGCTTCGCGGTTTGAGTAGGATTGTCGGGCTTTGAAAGAATGGAACGCTGGATCCGGGACGAAAACATGGCTTCGGACTTGCCCAGGCTTGAGGATCAGCTCGATACAGCTCGACTCTGAAGTTACAGGGAGCTCCACATCTTCGCACGCCCTGAAGTAGGAACCCTAAACCCTAAAAAGGGAGCCCCAATGCGGGTACGCCGGATCTTGAGGGTGAGGCTCAAAAAGCCAAGGGTCCATGTACCCGAATCGCATATACGTTGGGCTTAAAGTACCTAAATAGGGACTACTATACGGCCAAAGTAAGTATCTACTACTGGTATTTGGGTACAGGGAAAGGCACAGCAGAGCATGACCTTTCTGCAGAAAATGGACCTCTGCGCCAGGTTTCCGGTTAAGGAGACCTTCCTCAAACTGCTTATCAGTACTTTGTTGATGCTACTATTCTGTTGATTCTGGCTTCTAAACCCTAAACCCTCTGTTTTGATGCGTTTTTGTATAGCCGAATACTGTGGGACTCAGAAGCAAAGCCTGCAAAGCCAAGGCACAGTCCGATGGAAGATACCAGGCCGGAGTCACGAAGATGCTTCACCTTACCAAAATTCTTGCTTTAGTTCTAATACTGGTACTAATACTAAAAATAAATGAAGTGATCATGATAATACCAACAATACTAGCACAGACAGTTACTAGCTGCCAGAAAGAAGTACTACAAACAAATAGTAGTCGCATTGTTCATACTAATACAGTAACGGGGGGGGGTGTTTTACATTGCAACCGGAATACGAAGTCCAGGCTTACTGCAAGGCGGGGGCTCTGTCTTCGAATGTATGGAACATTTCTTCCTTCGTACCTACAGTAGCAAGGGCGAGCCCGCATTGCAGGGTAGAAGGTGTATGGAACTTTTTTCCCTCCTACCTAGCAAGGACAAAGCCCGCATTGCAGGGTAACTCCGCAGAACAGTTGAAAGCAACAAGCTGCACTCATGGCGGCAAGGTGTATGGAACTTAGGGCTAAGGGTTCCGGGCTCTAGTACTTTAGGGGGTACCGACATCGACGAACATGTGCTGCTTGTAAGTTGTTGGGAATGTAAGTGGTGCATTTCTGCCAATTTCAGCATATCTACAACTACTACTGCTGCTGCTTGCACCGTATCTTGCTCCAGTACCTGCCCCGTTTTGCAAGCCACACACCCAAACCCTGATGAGGCATAGGAGTGTTTGTGCTGTTTCCTCTGGGACTGGGCACCATCGAAAATCTGAGTTTGATTCCGGCTCAGGCTTTGAAGCGTAGGGGCGGGAGAGGTGAAAGCCTGCGCGGTGAACCGAACGCTTAGGGGAGCCTAAAGGCCTAGCGCCCGATCAAACCAAACAGGAGCGCACAGTCTTGGGGTTGAGACAGGATTGTCGTTCAAGAGGAAAATTCGGAGGAGAAGGTTTCTGGCCTTCGGACTGAGGAGGTGTGCCAAGGAGCACAATCTGCCAAGTCGTCTCGCTCAAACCTGAAGATATCCGAGGGTCCAACTTGCTGGCTGCCCTACAGCTCTTGGAAACGACTTCTCCGTGTCTACCAACATTGCCGCCTGGAGCGAGCGCCTACAGATCACGAGAATATGCATCCAGGAGCCATCCGAGGGAGATGTAATCGCCATCGCTCTCGCCACAGCCCGCAAAATCAAAGCAGAACCTTAGCATCTTGCAGCATGGTTTGAGAAGCAGCCACCCGGACCCAAAGTCAGCATTGCAGCCCGGCAAATCTAAAGTGGCTCGACCGAAATTGAACAAGCGGCCATGTAGTCGAAGACCCTCACAGACACGGCATGCCTCGAAGTAGAACAGGCAGAAGCATACACCCCCTGTGTTGCGACGTTAGCAGCAAAGAGATGCCCAGCGGAAGGAAGAGCGGAACCAGCTGGAAAGCCTCTAACCTCCCAGCTGGTTGCCCAGAGGGTCCATATACACTACAATTATGGAATTAGGTCCCGCAAACCATAATAAGGATGGTCTTTTGGGACTTCCATAATGGTAGTGTATATGGACCCTCTGGATTGGAGAGGGATGTAGGCTTTAGGGTTTCGACTCACACACACTCGCACAAAGCAGGCATGACTTTAGGGTTTAGGATTTCAATTTCGGAGATACAGGGTTCAGAGTGTACGTAAAGGCCAGATTTTGGAGTATATTAAACCATAACTACAACAAAGACCCCCAAAGTGGTATTGGTTACTCTTCCTCGAACCAATGACCCTAAGGGTCCAAGTAGTCCCTGTTTATGGTTTTTGGTACCTAAATATGTAGGCCCCCTAAAATATGTAAAGGCTAGGAGGGTCTCTTTGGTCCCGGCGGGGACGAAGATGCCGCCCCAGGGGCTCTACAGACATCAACGGACGGACTGCTACAGGCGAGGTATGTACTTTTGGGGTCTCAAGAATTAGAATGGGGTTTTGGGGCCTCAATAAGTAGAATGGGGTTTGGGGCATCGTAGTATAACTATACTAAGCAACCCCAAGCATATTGTTGGCGATGAAGTGTTTAGGGCCCGTTGGCGCTCAAGTTGGGCTTGGAGGTCTGGTGACTGAGGAGTCTTGGTCTTGGTCTGGGTTTTATCCTCTGCACCTCGAAAGGTGCTCTGGCGGAAGGTTTACTTGACGACCCTAAACGTCAGTCGTAAATTTCATAGCCTGAACGGAAAACAACACAGTATGACAGAAAATGTCCAACCCATGCGCCATATCGGACTCCATAAAGCTGAGTCCCCCCCCCCCCCCCCCNCCCCCCCCCCCCCGCCCATGGTCCTGCACGAGGCATTCTGGTGCAAATACACCACCTGTGGCTTCAAAGCGCAGGGCTACAGTACTGTTCTTTGTCACACAGATCAACCTTACAGCACAACAATCGGAATGACGATGGCTCCGCTCGCTTCTGCTGCAGGGTTCAGAGCTAGGGCTGCTGTCGTTTAAACTTTTTTGACCTCTGCGACTCTACGATGACCTTGTCGTCAACAAGTAGAATCACGGTTTGAAGGCCTGCAATGTCTTTATCCTTATATGTTTATATGTACTTACCGTGACATGTGCAGATTTACATATAATTATGTGTATGTGCATGTGTGTGTGTGTATCTATGCATGTGTCTGTATATACATATATATGTACATATATACATATGTATGACTATGTGTACATGTGCGTGTCTGCCAAGGTTTAACATCGTGTACAGTAAATCAGACATGGGAATTGCAATGGACATGTGCCGCAAAACCCGAAACTTCAAAGCCCCCCACGCTCTGACGTCGCGTCCGATGCATTTCAGGAAGACCGTGGATTCTCGGCCCCTGTTGAATGCATGCCAACCTGAAGCCTCTGAGCCCACAAAGGGCCTTTGTATGCGTGGAATGAAGGCTCCACCGGTTTCAAGGTCAAGGGGCCAGGCTGGAGGGTGGGATAGACGATCTGAGGTTCGGGGTTTCAGCAGGTTTCGGCGCTCATAGTTGGAGATGCCAGGCGAGGTTCGGTTCTTCTTTCGGGCCCAGTGCTTTTTATGGTTTTTTGGTCCGCAGCCTAGACACAAGAGGCCCTAAGCCCAAATTCAAAACACCCCTAGGTTCTAACACCAACGCCGAAACCCTAGTGCAACTGAGGGCCGTCGCCTCAACAGTTCATGTGAAGCACCACGAAACCCTTCCAAAAAGAGACCCGAAGCCAGGGGCACCGAGGATCCAGAAATTGACACTGGAAAAGCGCCTACGACTCGTGTACTGCCTGTAAGGGTAGTAATGGGAAGATCAGTGACGTGAGCAAGACGCTGGTGCTGATGGTGGCGATGCTTCTGAAAACATCACAAGATACCCCTGCACCCTAAAGCCAAAATCCTAAACCCTAAAGCACGGAGCCTTCAGAAGCCTAAGTTTCTACACACACGACAAAAATCCCGAAATCCTCCGCCCCTGAAGCCCTAACCCGAACAAGTGTGCAAAATGCGGCCCAGGGGCGCAGGGCCGAGGTTCGGCTCTGCCGCTCGGTAGGTCTGGGAGGAAGTGTGAACACCTCTCTGCTTCAGAGGGACATCGACAGAAAATAGGGCCTAGAGGGTTTGGAGTTTAGGGTTAGATGTCGGGCTTAGAGTTTAGGTGTTAGCTTAGGGATGAGGGAAGAGTGCTACTTATAGTGTTGACAACAGCTACGGAAATGGTTGCTGGTTTTTTGCTCAGCATGGGGCTGAGTTAGGATGTTCCGTGGCTTTGTGGTTCAGGGCCCTGGGGCTGAAGGAACTCGGGTTGGCTTTATGAGCCCTTCAAGTTTTGCGTACACCCTCGCCTGCAGCCCCCCCCCCGCCCCCCTCCCCCAACCGCTGCCCGAGCCGTAGGTTTGCATTTCTCTCTGCCCCCATGTCTGCTCCCCACCCAGCCCCCACGACCTCCAAAAGCTCTGTCGAAACAATCGGGAGAGGCTCCGGAACAGAGCAAAGTCGACCAGCCCGAACTCCGCAAATTCTAACTTCGCCCCAACCGAATGGAAAGGCCAAAGCTCAAAAGGAGGCTTAGCACCTCCGCCCAAAAGTATCAAACCCCTAGCTCTAAACCCACAACAACCCGAATCTCTCCGATTTCCTAAGCCCTTTGACCTCTGCCCGCTAACCCCAAGACAGAACCCCAACATGAAACCTGCACCTCAACTATTTCTTCTGAACCCGTGGACAAGACCATGTAACGGAAAGAGCGATGCGTTTGGCAAAACACCAAGCGCCCGGCTTGTGATGCGCACGATTCAGGCGTGGTATGCAAGAATGTTTTCAGAAACAGCACGACACACTTCCAAGTACGCTGTCAAGAGCCGGCTCGATGCAGAATCGCCGTACATCCTACTATCCTACTGTACCTAAGCCCCAAAACCCTGACAGCCCTAAACTGTCCCTTAGATTCTCCATAAAAGCGAACGTAGAAACCCTTATGTAGAACCCTTGAAGCCCCAAACGGGACCGTTGCAGGACGCCTTAAACAAACTGTATAAGGAGCCATAATACCCCATACGGATCCCTCAAAGGAGCCCTTCTAAGGCTTCCTTTTAAGGGTTACTTTTTGCAGGGACCCTTACAGGAGCCATTCTGCTCTTCCGTACCTTAGACAAACCACCCAGGGCCTCAATTTCATCCCCCGGGAACTCACGAGATCGATGTCCTGCCATTTGTGCCAAGAAGCAGGGCCTTTTGGGGGCTCAAGAGGGTTTATAAGGGTTTAGGATTTGAAGATTTCGGTTCATAAGGGCGTGGTTTAGGGTTTAAGGTGGGTTTAGGGTTTAGGCTCTATGGTTCAAGGCTTAAGCCTGTTTAGGTTTAGATTTATACAAGGGTTCAAAAGTGATTTCGTGAGCTTGCTAGGCTTTCATAGCGATTCTTTAGGGTTGTATACTGTTGGAACAGGTGGCAACGAATTTTAAGAATTCCAGAAAGCAGCCCTATAAGGGTCTCCACAACGCTTGCTATAAGCCAGAAGCGCCCCTAAACCCTTAAATGGAAGCTTCCGAAAATGAGGACCCTGATATAGTACCCTACATAGTAGGATCTTTATTATAAGGACCCCAAAACAAGGTACGGCCCGAATTTTCGGAAAACCCTAAACCCTTACAGTAGCCCTTTAAAGGAACCCTTGTAGTACCCTTATAGCAAGCCTTTAAAGGAACCCTTGTAGTACCCTTATAGCAACCCTTGTAGTACCCTTATAGCAGCCCTTTAAAGAAACCCTTGTAGTACCCTTATAGCAACCCTTGTAGTACGCTTATAGCAACCCTTTAAAGGAACCCTAAGGTACGGCCCTCACATCCCCAAACTCTCAACCCCCGGGGTTGCCCGAAACCTTTGGGCTTCGACCTTCCCAAAGCACCGTGAGAACTAATGTAGGAACCTTAAGGGCCTTTATTAGGGTTCCTCTAAAGGGGTCTATAAGGGTTACTATAAGGGATCTTTAAGGGTACCATAATGATGTAGGAACCTTATTAAGAAACCTGGAGCCTTTATTGGGGTTCCTTATATGTATCCTAATATATTGAATATATTGGTGGTTATAGGGCCAGGGTTTCTTAATCAGGTCCCTACATTAGGGCCCAGAGTGTCTCCAGCAAAATCTTGAATGAACAAAGCTCTAGCCCTTGACAGCTTCAATCTGGGGTAGTGGTAGTGGTGGCAGTAGCATTAGCTGTACCCTGTACCCTAAACAGTAAACCCTTAAACCCCAAACCCTAAAAGCCTCGCGTCGAACACCGCAGCTCCAAAGGCGGAAGCGCTTTGGCCCCAGCCGCTGTGGATCGTACCGCCTGACAGCTTAACGGTCGCAGGGCTTGGGCTTACGCTTTTAGGATGTAGGATTTATGGGCTTGGGGGCTTGTAGTTTCTAGGATGTAGGATTTATGGGTTTAGGGTTAGGGCTTTATAGTTTCTAGGATGTAGGATTTGTGGGTTGAAGCTCAGGGTTTCGGCGCTCACACTCGGACAATCCAGGCGAGGCATGTGATTCGAGGTTTGATGAGTGAGACTTCTCTAGTGGGAATAAGCGATGATAAGAAGCAACAAATAAAGCTTCCAACACATAAGTAACTGTGCCTGTGGCAGCCTCATTCCACCTAGGGTCCTACTTGAGAATAAAACAGCATAATAACTAATAGGACCCTAGGAAGTTTCAACTGCAGATCACTCTGAGGGTTGGGGTCATTATAGGAGTGAGAGATACAATGAATAGAATCAAGCCACCGGGTTTGGTAGCAGGTATAAGTTTGTGATCTGGTGTGGGACATCAACTAGGAGGTCCCTTAAAATGGACATTTTAGGAAATCGTAACCAACCATATTAGGCTGCGTTCTCTTTGTTTGCACGGTGAAACTGCACCCTCTTGTCAACTAGTTTAACACCAATTATGCTCTAGCACCGATTAAGCTCCAATATGAAAGTACTTTGTAGCGTAAATGAATTCACCGCATCCACGAATTTAAAGTTGCCACCCTGATTGAATGTAACCTATATACACATGCATCCTCTCACCAGGTGCCCATCAAAGTAGTTGGACCCCTGGTACAAGGTCCCTCGTGCCAGTCAAACCATACACGCACTGGGTCAACATCTTCCAACTTTCTCGCTGTGATATATCCAGATCAAATGTACCTGAACCAGTCAAATTCAGCTTGCAAGCATTTCATGTAGCATGCAGAGGTGGACGCGCGGTCCATGTAAATGAGTGCACCACAGCACTCAATATGAACAACTCGCCAGCATCTGCCCAGCCCAACCAGCAACAGCATGCAGATCTGAAGCAATAAGCAGGGGATAGCAAGCAGTCCATGCAGAGAACCTTCAAGAACAAATTCTCGCCCTTGGTGTTCTATAAATTCCACAGACAGATGCCAGCTTCAACCATGCAGCGAATAAATTCAAGCCTCCAGTTTCCTTGCTTTGGTACATCCAGATGCTGACGATCCAGGACCAGTCAAATTCAGCTCATCAACATGCACGAATAAATTCAAGCCTCCCGCTTTCCTTGCTTCGGTACATCCCGATCATAACGATCCAGGACCAGTCAAATTCAGCTCCAAATTCAGCTCACCAGCATCCGCCCAACCAGAAGAGATATTGAATTCTCAAGCAGCAGGTAGAGGCCAACGTGAGGCCCACGTAAATGAGCGCGCCATAGCCACTCAATATCAGCTCACCAGCACCACCCAGTCCATGGCATTTGCCCAACCAGCGGTGACTTTGAATTCTCCAACAGCAGACAAGGCTCAGCGCTAAGTCCACACAAATGAGCGTACCGTGGCCTCTCCATGCAGCTTACCAGCATTCGCCCACTCAGTATTAACAGTGGGCTCTCAAGCAGGGGTTGACATGCAGTCCATGCCAAGAGCTGTCAGAGCCAATTCTCGCTCCTGGTTGCAGTGTCAATGCGATAAATTCTTCGTGCAGAATCAGCATATATAGGCCATGCAGCAGTAAATTCAAATTTCAATTTCCACTTGCACTTGTAGGTTCAGGCCAAATGTATCAAAAAGCTTGTCATGCTCAGGGTTTAGGGCTTGTAGTCTTGAGGATTTAGGATTTACGGGCTTCAGGTTTCGGGTTTAGGGTGTTCAAGTGTGTTTTCCGGGGCCCAAGGACTTCTTACGATCCAAGGGCTAAAGGCGAAGGGCTGTGAGGCTGAAGAGGGGTTCGGCTTGTGTTAAAGGGTTTTCAGCCTAGGGGTTGCAGGATTTTAGGGTTCGAAGGTGGAGGGGCTTCAGGCTTCAAGGTTCATTCAGTGGTTTCGGTTGTTGGGAGGATGTGCTGGGCAAAACTCTAAGACTCCGGATAGCAACACTCAGAGGTACTTCCAGCCGATAACACCCAACCCCAAGTCCAAAACAACAAATCGCCCCCTGAACTCCTACGAGTAGCAGAACCCTTGCCAGACCCCTTATAAAGACCCCACTTACAAGAACACTTTGTGAGGCCCTAAACCCTTTTTGCATCAACTTGCCCCGTAAACCCTAAAACCCAAGCCTTAAACCCTCTCTCTCGCTCTCACGGACTCTACACCCCAAATCCTAAACCCTGCAACCCAGACCTTAAAACCTAAACCCTAAACCCTAGATCCTAAACCTCACCCTTCAAGGAGGCGCCTGCGAGGAGGACGGATGATGAGATTCCAGAGAGCCAGCGCATAAGGCTGCCTGAGTGCCGCGGACTTTCCAAAGAACCTCGACCCCATCCACTCCCCCGTCTGCGATTGCTTCGGCAACAAAGACTTAGGAGCTGAACAGAGAGAGCGGGAGAGAGAGAGAGGGAAAGTGAGAGAAAAAAGGAGAGAGAGAGAGTGTGTGTATGGGTGTACATATACACCGTATATAGATAAATATAAATGTCTGCACATCTATTTATATGTGCGTGTGATGCAGGGCTGCTGCCCAGCCCCTCCCCCCACCGCATAGTATCACTTCCGTGGGGGTGGTCTTCTTGTTTGGCCTTGTCCCCTCCGCCGACCTGTGCAGGTTTACATATGTGAAGTGTACAGATGCAAGTATATATGCACCGGTACACAAATAATCATAAAACAGATACGTACAGGCACATACAAACACACATTTGCACACACATGCATGCATGAGGACAGACAGACAGACAGACAGACAGACAAACAAACAGACATACAGAAATATCTGTATATCTATATGTGCATTTACATGTAGTCCTACTATCTGCATCTGTCATCGTATCACTGTATACCTACGGCACAAAAATACGTATTTCAGCCCGGCCGCCCTGGCATCTCCAAGCAGTCGGCCTCTTCCATGCTGGGCGACCGATTTGGAGACCTAGGAACGGTTTAGGGTGTACATTGGGAAGATCGAGGAATGTCGCAGCAAAGATTTTCTTGAAGGGTTCCGGATAAAGCTTCTACGAAGGCTACATGTTTTTGGAGGGGGGGGTGATATAGGGACGTGATTAGTGGCGGGGTTTTGGGTAATATGCCTGTGCATGCTAGTATACTTATAGTAAGGAACCCTAAGGAATACTGTTGGTAATTAATTACCCAGGCCCATATATGGATATCAAGAGCTATATAAGGGCTCCATTAAGATTAAAGTCTTGAAATCAACGTTAGAGTTTGGGGTTTCGACTTAAGGAGTTAGCGCCTGGGGTATGAAGAATTGTGGGTGTTCGAGGTTGGATGTTACGGAAAGGTACGCTGTGGTGGCCTGAGTTTCTCGTGTCTTAAGTTGTGCTGTACTTGTATGTTGATATGTCGAGTCGAGCCTTGAGTATACGTTCATATGATACATCAACATATGTACATATATATATACACAGATATTTATACCCATATTCATATGTATACAAACATACATACATACATATATATATATATATACACATACATATGCATATATGTATATACGTGTGAATATACATTTCTATCTACATATACACATATATATATATAGTATGGGTGGTGTGTGAGTGTGCTGTGCTTGTATAACCCAAAGCCGCAGAGTTTAGCAGGCCCTAGGATTCAGGAGCCATTATGTGCTTAGGACTGAAGGTTTTGGATCGTTTACCAATGAGGTGCATACTACATACGTAGGAAAAAGACGGATCTGTAAATAGCAAAACATGAACTTCTCCATCACAGCGCGACATTCAGGTTGGGCTGTCTTTTACATAGGAAATCGTCTATCTCGAAGGTACGTTAGTGCTGTAGGCCAGACCAGTGTGACCGTGAATTACATGTCTATGAAGCTGAAAGCTTCCATGTGTGCGAACCGACCTCTTCGGAGTGGTGCTGCGACGGTAGGCCCAACTACGCTATTGACCCTAGATCTATAATGCCTTTAGTTACTTGCTATTCGGGGCCGCATAGCCCGTGTAAGGGGTATCAGGAGGGTCCTGTAACGAGTGAGGTTTGTGTTCGGTTGTGGCCAGGGTGTGCATTTGTTTGTGCTGTTGCCGCCTTGTGGCGCGTTTTGTTGCTATTGCCGCCTTGGAGGTGTCATTGTCTTGCCGCTGCGGCTGGAAGGGATGTTGTTCTTTTAAGTCTTTCTTCGGGGGGTTGTCGTTTTTTGTTTTTGTTGGGGGGGTTGCTGTTGCTGCAGGAGGTGTGGTGGTTTTGCTTCGGTGCGGGGAAGTGTTTTGTGTTGGGGGTGCTGTTAGTGCCGGCAGCGGCCGCTCGCTCATTTCCTGGCTTGAGGTGGCTTTTGCTACAGCTGCTACACTGCAGCACAGCAGAAGAGGAGCAGCAACAGCAAAGAAAACACCCGTCCCAAAGGTTCATACAGCATGAACTGTACACGTTAACTGCCCTAAACTCTGAACCCTAACCTCTAGAGTCTAACTCCTAACCCCTAAACCCATCCAAACTCCAACCTCTAACCTCTAAACCCTAACCCCAAAAGTCTAATCCCTGAACCCGAGCCCTAACGTAGGAACCTGATTATAGCAGGATTCATATAAGGAACCCTAATAAATGCCCAAGGTTTCTTAATCAGGCTTGGAAACTCTAAACCCTTATAGAGCCCTTTAAAGGAACCCTTACAGCATCCGCGTTTCTTAATCAGGTTCCTACATTTAGTCTGATCCATTAGGTTTCGACCACTCCGAGGCCTTGGCTTCAGCCCCAGGGCAGCTTGTGGCCCCCCTCCATCCAGAGCCACTCGGATGCTGCGCCATAGAAGGGCTTTAGGGTTTAGCTTTCGGGTCTAGGGTTATTAAGGGTTAAGGTTTTAGTGTTGTAAGGGTTTCATAGGGCTTTTAGGGTTTAGGACAAAGTTTAGTTCGGGCGTCTCACCAAAAAACGAAGCTAACAGGGGACTGAAGTGAAAAAGCTGTATCTAGCCGGGATCAACTTCCACTGACCAAGGCCAGTGTCATCCGCACGACATGTTAGCCTTACGCATGTAGCATTATGCGGGGGTTCTGAATCATTAACATTAAGGACCATATGGAACTGATGTCAGTTATTAGTGGTTCAGACCTCTATATTCTATTGAAACCAGATGCACCGAACACCTCCCGCAGCAGCCTAGTAGCAGCAGCACCCGGGAAGAAGAAACGCAAGCCCTTGCTCAACAAAATAAGAAGCCAATCCGAACCCCAAGTCCATCACACAGCCATGCACGTTGAGCAACCAGGAGAAACTTCAAGCCAACGAAAATGGCTATCTGTCACGATGTCTCACCGCTCGCATTTAAGTCCGCCGTCGTCCGCCCTTTGCACCTCGCGCGGCTTCCGGATGACCTCTTTGCCGGCCTGTGCCTGTGGATGCAGTCGAGGCTACCGGCCTGGTGGGCCAAAGTGAATGGCCGACCCCACGTGGTTTAATAGTCTCTCTCTCTCTCTCTCGCTCTCCAGCGATGCCGTGATTATGCGAGCGGGCAGCAAAATACCCTTCAGCTCCAAATTTGAGTTTGGAATCCGAATCCGAAGCCCTTCTTCTTCCCAACCCGGCTAAATCTACTCCCGGACTGCAATACCAAGATATGTGCCTCGAAGGAGATTGCTGCCACACCACTATGATATCACATGTTGCGACCATTCGTCCCGCTACTCTTCTCAGCCAACTGTTGCTTGTTGCCTCCAAACAACTGTGGCTTTGTGAGGGAGGTTGATACCATCATGCATGTGGCTGTCGAAGTAGTAGTTACAAAAGTCGCACTGGCTGTGGCCGTTGTCGTAGTGGTGGTGGTGGTGGTGGTGGTGGTGGTGGTGGTGGTGGTGGTGGTGGTGGTGATGTTGGTGATGTTGGTGATGTTGGTGGTGTTGGTGGTGGTGGTGGTATTCGTGGTAGTCGTGGTAGTCGAAGTAGTCGCTGTAGTCGATGTAGTCGTAGTAGTCGTAGTAGTCGTAGTAAGGTCGTAGTAGTCGTTGTCGTAGTAGTAGGGGTAGTAGGAGGAGGCGCTGTAATTATCCATTTTCTTACTCTTAATATTAGTAGTATTGTTTAAAATTCATGGTTGTAGCCGTAGCAGTGCGAGGAATAATAAGTAGCGGCGGCATTGTAGGTAGCAGTAGCAGTCTTCGTCGTAGTAGGGGTATCAGGAGTTGTAGTCGTCGTCGTGGCGGTGGTGGTGGGACTCATAGGACTGGTAGTCGGAGTGGTAGTAGCAGTAGCAGTAGCAGCAGCAGCAGCAGCAGGAGCAGGAGCAGGAGCAGTAGCAGTAGCAGTAACAGCAGCAAGAGCAGGAGCAGGAGGAGGAGGAGGAGTAGAGGCATGAGCAGTACGAGTAGTAATAGGAGTGCAGTAGCAGTCATAGTCGTCGCCGTCATGGCGGGATGATGACAGCAACCGTGCCATGGTCAGCACATGATCTTCTTCTTCAGCATCATTTAGATCCGATTCCGATCCTCGTCCTCCTCCTCGTCTGCATCATCATGAGATTCCTCGTGGTCATCATCATCCGTTACGCATTGGTGCTATCCTCCTGTGCTCCGGCTAAACGAACTCGCACTTCCCCTTTGCACTGAAATTAAGGGTCTCCATGCTATTCCTAGCCTTCAACTTCTATCGCCTACGCCTGGTTGATATCCTCCTGTGCTACGATTACACGAATTCGCACTTCAAGTTGCGCTGAGTTCAAAGGTCTGGATCCTTAACGGGTTCATGCATTCCTTGCCTTCTCAACTTCTGTAGCCCACCACCCTGAACCCTAAACCCTAAAGAGAAGAAAGTGTCGCCCAGCGAAGCACGGCTTTTTGGCACAAGGCCGCGCGGAAAGGACATCTCAAAGCCGAGGCGCCGTCTGGGCTGTGGCTGCTGTCATCACGGTTTGGGGTTTAGGGCTTAGGGTTTAGGATTTAGGCTTTTAGGGTTTAGCGTTTCGGTTTAGGGTTTAGGCTTTTGGGGTTTAGGCTTTTTGTTTTAGGGCTTAAGTTTAGGCGTTAGGCTTTTTTAAGGTTACAATAGCGCATACAAGGCCTCTTCTTACTGGCATTGACACTTCGGAAAATGATGATGATGCGGATTAATTTAGGGGCCTTAACAATGAGAATGGGGCTTGGGGGTATGTTATGCTATAAATATATTAAGGAACCCCCCAAAATCGTATTGGTAATTATCTAGGCCCCTATACCCTATACTATAGTACCCTTATAGATCCCTTAGGAACCCTTAATTATTAAGCCTCAAAGTTTTAGGGTCACCCCCCAAAATAGGCCCCTAGATTACCTAATGTTCGAGAGACTAAGGATTAAGGGTTTCCTTTAAAGGGTTCCTTGTGATGATAAGAGTGAATGACAATTAATTGATGACAGGCTGGCCGNCCCCCAAAATAGGCCCCTAGATTACCTAATGTTCGAGAGACTAAGGATTAAGGGTTTCCTTTAAAGGGTTCCTTGTGATGATAAGAGTGAATGACAATTAATTGATGACAGGCTGGCCGAGCTCCAGTAGGTTCCCCCGACGGGACATTCAAAGAGTTATGCCCACTTGGGCTGGAAATCTACATGCTAAGTAGTTACCCCGCCCCCCCCCCCCCCCCCCCACCCCCAACCCCTAAACCCCCTCCCGCCCACTCCCCCGCGGGGTGGGTTTTCTCGGGCGGCTGCTTCTTAGCATCTAGCAATGGGGGGGGGGGGGGCGGTCAGCACGANCCCCCAAAATAGGCCCCTAGATTACCTAATGTTCGAGAGACTAAGGATTAAGGGTTTCCTTTAAAGGGTTCCTTGTGATGATAAGAGTGAATGACAATTAATTGATGACAGGCTGGCCGGGCTCCAGTAGGTTCCCCCGACGGGACATTCAAAGAGTCATGCCCACTTGGGCTGGAAATCTACATGCTAAGTAGTTACCCCGCCCCCCCCCCCACCACCCATCCCTAAACCCTAAACCCCCTTCCGGCTCATCGCGCCGTGGGTTGGTTTCACAGGCCGGATGACTTCCTAGAGCTTAGCAGCGGGCTGGGGCGCGGCTTCAGCGAACATCTTTGCCATCCTGGGTTCTTGCTAAGGATTTTGCTTTTAAGTTACCACTAAAGGAATCCCCATTATTTACTATAGATCCCTATAGATGCTAACCCTACCTTTATTATTGTTGTCATTATGATTACTATTATTAACTATAGACTATAGACCCCTATAGATGCTAACTTAAACTGCGTTCCTTAAGTCCGAGCCGAGCATCTGGGCGAGCTTCGTCGACTGCTTTACGCCAAGGTCGAGCATGATCTCCTCGGAGCCTCTCTATACCCCGCTTGGAACCATAATAAACAGGAATTAGGGTTTAGGGTTTTACTATTATAGTATAGTAGACCCCGGCTTATAGCCATAGCAAACACACTATTGTTTAATATTCTCTTGCGTTTTGTATGAACAAGAAGAATTCCTAACGAGACTGAAGCTTGAGTGACAGGAGTTGGGTTTAGGTTTAGGGATTTAGGCTTTATAATATGGCTGGGCGTTGAGGGTTTAGGGTTTAGGGTGTAGGGCTTGGGGTTGAGGGTTCAGGGGTTAGGATGGTCTGGGGTCTAGGGCTTTTCCCCCCTGCTTCGCAAGGACAAAGTTCGCATTGCAGGGTAATTTATAGGGCTTAGGGTTAAGGGTTTTGGGGTTTAGAGTTTCATCCCGGAATGTTTCTCATTGCTTTACATACAGCAGCTTAGCAATTCAAAGGGCATGCCGCGCTGTCCCATCAAAGATAGGTTCCGCGTTCAGGGTTATTTTTTTTAGTTTTCTCAGGGTTTCGGGCTTGGGCTTGACAATCCCTGCTCACGTCGACTGACCTTAGTTTCAAAGGCCACGCAGTCTGGGGATTCAAGGGCGGAAAGAAAATCATCCTAGCATAATCCAAGGTAGCAGGATCCTCGTCAAGAGGACTCTGAAGTAAGATAATACAGAGAACTGAAGAATGAAGTGTTGGTAATACTTTTTCTTACGGCCATTGCATATTATTATAGCATCATATACCCCCAAGCCTCGTTCTCATCATTCCTGCTCCTCAGTCCTTACTTATAAGTCCCTTATGGAACTTCTCTGACAATGATCCCTTTTGAGGAACCCCTTTCCGGAACCCTAGTCGAATACTAGGTGGGGATTTTAAAGCTTTTGTAAAAATTAGAAAACAAGATCCTCTTAAGCTTAATGAGGGAACATATAATATAAAATGTCCCAAAGCCCTACCTAGAGTATTTAAGACGCCCAAACTTCCACGGGTTTAGCCGAAGACCTCCCGGGATCGCCATGGCTCGGACTTCTCGGTTCAATCGTTCGACCTGGAGTGGCTTCTGAAAACTAGAGGTGCCCTTTTTTCAGGGTTAATGGAGGGGCCTAAACGATTTGACTAATTAGAATAGGGTTTGAGGGTATATTATACCATAATTATATTAAGGAACACCCAAAACCCTGTTCTAGTTTTTACGGCCCCTACGTTAGGGTCGCCCTGTTCTTGAGACTCCCACCTTCTCTCCTTGGCCACCCCGCGAGTAGGACAAGCCTCCGAAGATTTGGGCGGCCTCTCGTGCGCAGTATTCCATGACCTGGTTTAGGGCGTTTAGTCTGTAGGGTTTTGGATGGCTTAGGGCGCAGGGTTTAACCCCAAACCCTAAACCCCTGAACCCTAAAACCGAGCTTCGGGGGGGGGGGGGGGGNGATAGCAGCTACAATAGTAACATTACATAATAATGATGATAGTTTACACCGTTCAGCGGACTTGTAGCTTTGTCAATGAGTGTAGGCATAAGAGGGGTTCTAGGCTTGGCACACTTCTCGATTCGTGCGTATCATCCCAGCGTTTTGGGTTTTGGAGGTTAGGGGTCGACTGAGGTCTAAGGGCCTGAGCACTCACGACTGGTACTACGGTTTAGGATGTAGGGTGCTCCGGGTCGCCAGCCTTGGTGCACTGCACCTTGCACAGAGCCGTATGCCCTCCGAGCTTCAGCATGGCCTCAAGCTTAGGCATGGTGTTCAGCTGGAAAGTGATCCACTCCAGCCAATTGTGGGTCGCTTCGATTTGGCGGGCCATTTCCGCCACCTTCCACCGAATCACGGGGTGCTGGATGAGAGTCTTGCCGAAGGTCTTGCGCTTACCGGCGAACTTCAAAGAGTCTTCCAAGCAAACCCTGGCGAAGCGCGTGCTCATAGCGCAGAAGGCGAAACGCTCGTGGTTGAAATTCTGCATCATGTACCTATAACACCCGTAACACCCGTAGAACCACATACGACTGATTAACTCTGACGTTTGTTTAATATATTCTTTATAGATTATAGCAAAAACTAGAAGTTCCTGAGAAACATAAAGGTACTGGAAGCCCTTGCCCTCCTTGCCGAGCAGGTTTCCCTTTGGCACCTGGCTGGGGACTGCCGAATCGAAAAACATCATCGTGTCATTGAGCCAGACCCGTTCATGCCAGCGGCACTGAAAAACGCAAGCATAAGGTTCTCACCTCTCAGCTCGGAATCGGGAACCCCGCAGAAACCTTCAACCGAGGAAGAATCATGCGACTACGACTTGGTATGAACCCAGCCTTGACATCGTCGAAGGTAATGTAGGTTGTGCCGGAAGACCACGCACCCGAGCACTTCATCTTCCTCGTCTCCACACCAGGCATGTCCTTCTCCACAAGCAGCAAGCTGATGCCACCTACACCAGGCTTTCCGGTGCGGCATGCCACAGTGAAGTAGTCGGCGAAGATGCCGTTGGTGATCCACTTCTTCCTGACTTCGTAAACGGCAGGGCCAGGGGTAGAAGCGAGATTGCAAACGAAGCTACCAAAATCAAAAATTAACTTCTGCTGCTTGCTCAGCAATGCTTCTCGCCATTGAGAATGTAGTGGTCGCCCTCCAACTTGGCGCTGCACTTTAAGTTGGCCACATCACTGCCAGCGGTAGGCTCAGTGATGGCAAGGCAGCAGACCTTGGAGTTTCAAGCGAGCGACCCACTATTGTACGGCGCTCATAGATGTGTTGATAGGATCTTTTCTCGAAAGGCTGTATGGACTCAATGGGGGACACCCAGTATTCTCAAACCCCCCACCTTCTCACCCTTCACGCATGGAGGCATCACCCGCTGTTTTAACTCCTCGCTGCCATGGTGGTATACCGGCGGCAGGCCAATGGTGGTGCCTCCTGCGATGCCCCATTGGAAGCCAACTGAGCCGGTACGCGACATCTCGTCGTACCTGGCTTTCCACGCGAATTCACTTGCGAGAGCACTCAGAATGGGGTGTGACCACATGAGTCTGAGCTGAAGAGATAGTGGGAATGCTTGCGAGAAGCATGATCAGCTCGTGGAAATAGTCCGGCTCGAAGCCCCATGGCGCCTCTGCATTGCAACGCAATCTGGAACAACATGCCCAAAACCCTGAAGCCCAATCTGAAAACCCAACACTCTAACTCATGTTCACCCCTAAACCCTAAATCCTGACCCCTACACCCTAAAAACCCTTTTCCCTAACCCCCCAAAAAACCCTGAATACCCCTCCTTGCCTTGCCGTAATACTTCTCTGGCCAAGGCCGTCCGATGCACAAGGCCAAGGTCCCCTGCTTTCCGGCTTCCAGATACCTTGTCTGGGTTCTTGTTAAGGAATTTAATTTAAGTTACTATAATAGGGATCTCTAGTAAATAAGATGGTTTACTTATTATGGTAACTTAAATCAAGTGCCTTAACAAGAACCCAGTAGTAGGGTTGAGAGTTTCGGCGTTGAGGGGTGTGGTTTAGGCAGGTTTCGGGTGTAGAGGCCTTAGACCAGAAGTTTTCAGGTTTCCCGTTTCCCTGTGTCTTTATCTCTTTCTCTCCGTGCCGCTTCCAAAAGTTTGGCTTCGCAAGGGCGAATGCTGGGTTAGGATGTGGGTTTTGTTGTTAGTAACGTAGAACTCTCCATGATCTACAGGTGAGGCAACAGCCAAGCTGGCCGTGTATACCTCCTGACAGACTTGACCAGGTACATCTCCTTGGGAATGACACCCTTCTCGTCCTGGGCTGGTGAGTTATGCATGGTGGCTATACAGGTTTCTGGGTGTGAGTATCTTTGTTAACTACAAGGTGCTTCCAACTGGACGAAAATCTGAAATTACGTTATCCAGTGCAGGTGTCCCAGTCATGCACATTGGACATGATATGTTCGTCGACATACTCTCGCATCAACTTGCGGAACTGCTTGTGGCTGTCGTTGTAGTAGGGCGTGTTGTACGCCTGGTACCAAGACGGATCGCCAAAGGGATGACCTTCACCGTACACCTGCGGCGGATTCTCAGGCCGTTGTCAACGATGCGGGATTACAGAAACAAGACTAGAAAGAGTACTATGTCGTCTTTTGATGCGTATTCAAGTCATAGAGAGCCACTGAGTAGTAGGATCTGCATTCTAAGGATCCGCAGATAACTTACCCGCGACTTCCTGAAGCCCTACGTATACCATATCAAAGACAGCGCCCCCGTCACTCAATGCGTGTCGACCCGACATAGCAAGGAGTCGGTGGTTTAGCGCTTAATTAATTAGCAAGGCTTACAGTAGCATTTGAGGGCCTCCGTGTTCATGCCCTTTAGCATGGCCGGGCTCACCATGGCTTGAAACTGGAACTTGCTGAGCGAGCGGGAAGGACTTGATGCCAAATGCTGCGTGCGGCAGGCCTGCCCCCCCCCCGGTCCAAAATAAAAAGAAACAGTTACAAAGCAACATCACACCAACCTTTGATTCAGCTCCGTTCCATTCTAGGTGCACTAACACCAAAACTGTCATCATTCTAGCATGGTGCAGCCAAAGACAGCAGAGCCAAACGGTCAATCGACAGCGAGACAGTCTTGGCAAACATGAGTGGTCCCCAAAATACTGCTCCTCAAAATCTTTTCACTGCCAGCCGCCAACAGCTGCAAACCCTTGAGAATCACTAGACATGGTAGACAGATTATAAGGCCATGTCGCCAGGGATGCAAACTATCCTAAACCAAAAGAGCTTGAAAAAATAAAAATGTGAATCTCTGACCACAGCCCCAAACCCTAAAGCCCCAACCAGGCTAGCAGAGAATCTGGGGCCCCAAGCCAACTGGTAGAGGCGCTGTCCCTTGACCTGCATGCAAAGAATGCCTACTGCAAAGGGTCAGAGGACTTTGTATTAATATAGGTTGTGTTTGGTTCTACAAGGGTTCTTAAGGGTCCTACAGGGTTTCAGGGCACTTAGAGGTTTAGGGACTTAGTCAAAGGGGTGATAAGCACCTTAAATTGGGGTTATAAGTAGACGTAATGGGGTTCTAGGGTTTGGGGTTTTTGGGGTTTAGGTACGTTCAGCTGTGGAATCTCACAAAAACCCAGCCTCAAAGACAGGAACGAGCACCCAGATAAGCTGCTTCTCTCTCTCTCTCCCTCTCGCTTGCTGCTGTGCATGCAAGCATGCACGTCAACATAGATAAATACGTGTACATGAACAAAAGCAGCGTGTATGTGTATATATATATAATGTGTGCATGTAAATAAAAAGTTGAGTAACAAATTCCTTAAACAAACAAATAACTGAATATGTATATACATATATATATATATTTATGTGTGTGTTTATACTTGTGTAACTATACATGCGCACGTGCATGTGTGTACCTGTCTTTGCAAAACGGCAGAAACCACTGCGAATCTGTCCGTCTCTGTGCACAAAGTACTGCAGACTCCTGGTCAGCAACCACGCCTTTCTTTAAGGGCCGCAATATTAGCACTAACCCTTGTGCAGTGGAAGCGGTTTACGAATCAGTGGCGTGCATGTCATATTAAAGGCCCTGAACCCTAAACCCAAGGAAATACATTGTCGGTTGTGGTAAATTACCCATAGGCTCCATAGTAGTTCGGTTTTGGGATTACCTTATAGGATTCTATATATGAACCCCCAAAAGGAACTACTATAGAGCCTCTGGGTAACTTGTAGCAACACGAGAGTTTGAAGCAGGGAGCTCTCGAAGCCCGTCTCAGGGATCCTGCCTTCCGAGCCGAATACATGGGCGGCACCTGCACAAGCTGAGGGCTCTATGACTCTATAGTTTAGGGTTTAGTGCAATTATTAGGTGCACAGTGGCATAGGGTTTAGAGGCTTATCCTGAACTCCAGGTCCATCCAAGAGTGTGGGGGTGAGGAGGTAGGGAGGTTAGCTGGGTTTGCGCGACTCGAATGGCCTGTTGTCTTGGGGACAGGCAGCAGTTCTGCATAAAGAGGGTTCGGCTTCAAGTTTTTCTCCAGCTCGGCCCCGAACCAGTGTTCGGACAGGGCGTCAGTAATTGTCTCCAGTGGGTGCCGGTTGCCAACGCACAGTCTACATAATTACATCTCATGGCTTCTACACAGTCATGTCTGTCATTGTCACGGTTGAAGCCGATTAAGTACCGTTTGAAAGTCTTGTGTGCTGTTGCTGTCCAAGATCTGTTGTATGCCCTGTAGCGTTGCCAGTGCCTTGACTTCCCAAAGGCAACCGGCCCCTCACGCAAGTGTCCCAAGACAAGCTGCAAGCAGCTGACTGCCACTGATGCGCCTTGGATTTAGCGTTCCCGCACCAAGCCCGAAAAACCCAAGCAAAAGCGTTGAGCCCAAACACGGCCCGTTGGATTGTTTACACCTGGACTCCAGAAACTAAACCTTAGTGCACAAAACATTCAACTCTAAACACGAAAACACATAGCCTAAGCGCATCTTGTAAGTTTGACTCAGGGCGTCTTGCCGCTAGGCTCGGGATGAGCAACGTCCTGAGCTACCGGGGGGTTGCTCTTGCCTACCCATAATACAGACACTCCTTAGGCCATAAACTTATAACTAACAAGGACATTGTGCTTAACTAATCGCCCGTTAGGCTATAAACTTATAATTAAACACCCCTTAGGCTATAGACCGATAATTAATCAGGACATTATGCTTAACTAAGCACCCCTTAGGCTATAAACTTTACTATGAGGAAGCAAGAAGGACCACTCCGAAGGAGAGCCCAACCTTCAACGCTCGACTTTCAGAGGGTACCTTAGCGGGACCGTCCTGGCAGAGAGACTAACGTAGGAAGCTGATTAAGAAACCTTGGGCCTTCATTAGGGTTCCTTATATGAACCCTACGTGCTATTTTGGTGTTATCGGCCCAGGGTTTCTTAATCAGGTTCCTACATTACCAATACTCTCCGGCATAATCCTTTTTCAGCGATCTTGTGCGGACACTAACTACCAAGCTGGCAGCTGGCTAGGCCGAGATGCAAAAGAAACTGCAGTAGAAAGCTTAGCTTGCACTAAGCAGCACTATCGAACCCAAACAAGTAACATAAGGGAGCACTGTGTAGAACAAGCCTAAACCCTAAACAGCTTCAAACAACCCCCTCTTGCGGAACGGTTGGAATCACTGCCCATTGCCGGCGATGTTCGCTGCAGGGACCTGAGCAAAGGTCGTTGAGCTCTGGCGGGTTTATGGTTTCCTTTGCTTATGGCCTAGCTAGAACTGAGCCCACATTGCAAGGTGAAGTCAGAGAGCACAGTGAAGAGTAAGGCTTGGGATTATGGCTTGGTGGCTTAGGGTCATGGCTTGGTGTTGAGAAGATGGTCGGAAGTCTGACGAAATAAGCAGAAGCAGAAACTACTCTTCAGCGACGGGGGTGGGAAGGATGTCGGCCATCCGCTTGCAACGAGCCCTAAACCACCAAAGCCCGACGCGCCTGAATAAAATGAAATCAGGGTTCTGGCCTTCATGTAGCCTTGGTTTTGTAGTGGTCTGGAAACGACCATTCGGTAGACTTTCTGCCCGGGCGGCTACCATTGAGCCGAAATTTCCGAAACTACCCTGTTCGATGATGCACCGGCATTGGAAAGACTCTCTCCACACTGAGCTTGCAGCAGCATGCCACATGCTGCTCATGGCGGGAAGAAGCGCCTCACAGGAATGCTCAATGCTCGAACTAGGCAAAACCGCCACATTGGAGTGTTGTCATAATTGTCAGAATCTGGTGTACATGTCTGGGCGCGGCTTCCACCCCACGTAATATGTTTTTCTATCGAGCAGGTACTGCTCCCGGCCTGTTCGTGGTCTGCCAGACGGTTGCTGGCATCACCAGCAAGGAAGTCTCGGGACCAAAACAGTTGCGCCTTAGGCAAGAGCCAAGTCTTGCTGCAGAATCATGCCGTGGGACCTGAGTATGTGGCGGCGTGAGCTTTCCTGGCACCTGCCACAGCTGATTGTTGGTCACGGTGCATGCGACCAGTTCCTTTCTGAGTTAAAGGGTGGCCACTTCCAAACGTCCAACGTGACAGTACTGACTCGGCGGTCCAACTGCCAACCAAGCAGTCCCAGTGCAAAACCTGACAAGTATATAATCAAACGGAAATGCAAGCAGCTTTGTAATGCCCCGTGGAATTGCAACTACCATCTTAGTTGGTGGCAATTGTCGGTGGCATCCTATCTAGGTAGCAAGCAGTTGATGACTTCTGAAGCCATGGAACATCTACGAAATCGCACGGCAGCGCCCGTCGAGGAAACCTGCTACCATGGGCACAACTTCAGCTGGATAAGCTTAGGTTTCGGCGCTCATATTCGGACCATCCGGGCGAGGCATATGATTCGACGTCCGGGAGAAGCTTAGGGTTTAGGATTTTCGAACCTATCGCAAGTTGACACGGCCCGTAATGGCACACAAAGCCTCACGAGGCCACGTGTCAGACCTTGATGCCTCACAGCGGGTGCACCATGAAAAGACTGACGGCGGCGATCAACCCCAAGCCGTTCGCCAAACTCGGCGGGTGGACAGAGTTCGGCAAAGAGGGCGTGTTGTTCATGAGCTGCAGCAGCTGGAATGCCCTGTCTGAGGGCTCCAGGGTGCAAAGTTTACCGCAAACTCTAGACCCCAAAAACCCTGACTTGAAACCCTTACCCTGAACTAAAAACCCTAAACTCGCTGGCATGACATCTCTACCCCTTCCGGTGAATCACTTGTTGGAAGAGTGCTCAAGACAGCAAAGTTCCCAGGTCCTTAAATCCATTAGAATCCTCTCTATTTCAAAAAACTGTTTAACGTAATGCTCGTGAAGGTTTCTTTGGTCAAGGCATGCGCATGTTGCAAGATGCAGTGGTGCCACCCCACTCCCATCTGTACCACTCTGACTGTGCTTCAGCTGGATCTTGCGTAGCCATGGCCGAATAAATATCGCGCTGTTGGCCTCCACACATGATTTCCCAAACCTAATCCCGCTCATCCCGCGGCTGCTGGCCCCCGAAGGCACCCGAGCATTTCAGAGACAAGAGACTTGAGTGAAAACTAACAGCTGCTGAACTAGTCGGAGGCAGTTGCTGCAGCAACAGCAGCATGAGCAGGACATAAGGATTAAATATTAAAGCAGCACTGGTCGTCGTCGTTGCCTTCGTTGCTGTTGTGGTTGTTGTCGTTGCTGTCGTCGTTGCTGTTTCTGTTGCTGCTGCTGTCGTCGTCGCAGTTGTCGTTGCCGCAGCGGCTGTTGTGGTAGGTGGTAGTAAAAGAAAACTGCATCATGGCGACAACCGCGCCAAAACTTTTGGGCCACCCACAGAAACGGTTGGTGTTTAGGATTCCTCACGCAGTAGAACCAGTAGCAGCAGTAGCAATGCCGAAGACATGACCGAGAGTCGTCATACTGCATCAGCACTACGAATACCTATGATACGAATGCTCGGCCTTATTTATAACCCCTAAACCCTGAACATCCCGGAAGCTTAAACCCTAAACTTTAGGGCCCTAAACCCTAAACCCCTAGACCTTGCGCATGGCCCCACAGGCACGAGCCTCTTTCGACCTTGGATCTCCTCTTCAATGCCGTGCCATGTCGGGAGCTGGCTGTTCACCTGCAACTTCGGAGGCGATGTGAGGGCTTCGGCGCTTGAGGTGTATATATGCCATTACACCATGTATATAGCCGAATGTAATATCGCATTACAAGGTGTCATATGGTACTATCCTATTTTGTTGCTATCTTATATTGCATAAATTGTATGTATATATATATATATATATATATTTACAGCACCGCATGCTAAGAGGTACCCTACATCGCTCAGCCGTCATCCTGTGTTCTTCTACTGCTGTGCCCCCCGGCTTGGGCTCTGCTTCGCAACCAAACACCAACACACACTGAACCCAACAACAGCACTCAATCCCTCCCTCCCTCCTTTTTGTTGGGCTTCCCTCCCCTGAATCCCTTAAACTCCTTCAACCCACGAAAGACATGGTCATGCGGCTGAGCCAAGCATCCTGCCTGGCATCCGCACGTTGGAGCAAGGCACAGTTCTTCCCTCCCTCCCATTTCTTGGGCTTCCCTGGTCCCCCCTGAATCCCATTCAACCCTTATACACCCTAAACCCTAAACCTATATACTCCTTCAACTCAAAATTCTCCGTGGCGCGCCAGCCACTCGGCAACCGTTGCGAAGTCGACGACGCCTTCCGGGGCCTGACAACATACGGTTGGGGGCCTTAACAATTAGAACAGGGTTTTGGGGCCCATTATACTAATTGAGGAACCCCCCAAAATCTAATAGGTAGTATTAAGGCCCCTGTGATACAGCTAGGGTTTTGGGATGAATAGCCCAGCTGGTTTGAGCTTTGCTGCGTTTTGCTTTGAAAGCGTCAAAAATGAAACATTAATAGGGCAACCCCTTCAAATTCTTCGAAGCGCCACCCAGTTTTCGAAGTTCAGAACCTACGCGCCTACACTCGAAGAAGCCATCCTCACTTCCTTATTTGATTTTGAAGGGTTGTGGGTTTAAGGAGGTCATTTGGTTCAGGAAAACTGACATTCTGTGGAGAAAACTACAATCATAACGGAAACAACCACTGGAACCCAGAATCGAAGCACCCACCCCTTTCTCCTGGGTTGGTGGGGGAAAACGGGGGGCGACCTGCTTTGCTCAAAACCTAAAAAAAGACCCGCTCCCCCCAGCTGCAGACCTAACCCCACCCCAAAGCATGCATTTCCAAACATCCCGAAACCCTGAACCCAAATCTGAACCCTGAACATAAGGGTAGTTCCGTAAATCAGGTTCGCCACCCTTTTATGGAACTACCCACACCTCAAGATCCCATGAAGCTGCGTTGGGTGACTTGGCCCACTCCTTCAGCTGCTCCACCACCTGACAGTCGCTCAGTTTCTCCTTGCAATGTAAAGGCCTTACGAGTGTGTACGGTTTAGGGCTTCGAGGTGCAATGGGCTTCGGGGCATACACTACGTAGACGGAGAGGTTACTAACTTACGACTATTCCGGCCTCTCTAGTATGCCGTTGTTGTCGGGTATGGCCCTTTTGAGCACGGACTCGAGCTGTATGCCGGGTATGGCCCTAAACCCTGAACCCTAAACCGATGGGGTTTGGGTTGGGAGTTCAGGGCCATCAGACTTGAGGCTGCTTCTGGGCCAACTTGTGGGCCAGGACCCGGAGCTGCCTTTGGGCTTATACCCATAGGCTCCATAGTAGTTCCTTTTTGGGATTACCTTATAGGATTCTAAACATGAACCCCAAAAAGGAACCACTATGGAGCCTCAAGGTAAATTGCCTCTCTTGCTCAATCTCTCAGAGCAATGCCCCGAAGCACCGAAACCCCACAACTCTGTTAGCTACAGCCTCAAACTCAAACCCGCTAGCACCAACGAGATCTAAACCACCGAACGTCGAATCCACAGGGCCCTAAACCCTAAACCCTAAAGCTGCTCAAGTCAAAGCGAAGGTGAAATCGAGAAAGCCCAGATCAAAGAAGCCAACACCATCCAACATTTCATCACAAAGCACCCAAAGACACGACCCTCAACGACAACCCGCCAAAGCGAAGCTGCAATATAGCGCTTTAACAATTAGAATAAGGCTCTGGCATAATCGTGCTATATCGATCAAGGGACCATAAGCGGAGTAATTACTACTAGTAACTAGTCCACCCCGGAGTAAAACCGATTAAACCCTGAGCCCTCAGCCCTAAACCCTGAAACAAAAGGGTTTAGGGTTTAGGGTTTAGGTTGAGGGAAAGGGGACTCAGGGCCTCGGGTACCATGTCAGCACTCCATCTGGGCGGCGAGAGGGCTTTAGGGTAGGGTTTAGAAGGGTTTAGGGTTTACGGTTCAGGGTTTTGGGGGTTTTAAGGGTTCCTATAGCGGGATAGAAGATGGGCTGTCCAGGATGAGGGATGGGGAATCTGGTCCCTTTCAATACTGCTTCGCGAGTTTAGGGAGTTTAGGGTTCAGGGTGTTTTGGGGTTTCAGATTATTAATACTGTTGTGCGACTTTCAGACGAAAACACGGGTCCTTAGCCTGTCAACCTTAAACAGCAGGATCCTGAGACAGATCCCCGAAGTAAGGCCCGAAACCACAAAACCTACCCGAAAGAGCAAGGCCCATCTACTCCGCAACTGAGAGGCAATTTAATAATGTCTGACGATCGGACCCCTGCACATGTCGCACACACTGGCCAGCAGTGCCGAACTGTTCGTGTTTGTCATGCTTGGCCGGCGGGTTCAAAGTCTTTTCACGGCCCTCAAAGCTCAGCTTTCTCACACAAAGAACCCTCGACTTAACTAGATGGGAGTTTCCGAAAATAGGGGACCCTAATATAGTACCCTAAATAGTAGGATCCTTATTATAAGGACCCCAAAACAGGGTACCCTCATTTTCGGAAACTCCCAGATGCTACAACCCTTCAATTCCTAAAGCACTGAACCCCAAAACTCCACACAAAGTTCCAAAACCACGCAATCCCAAGTAAAGGCTTGAAGGATTTCGGGCTGGCCCCCAACTTACCCCAAACCCTAAACCCCCCTAAATCAAGCTCTAAACCCTAAACCCCAACCAAAATCCCAAACCCCAAACCCGAGACTCGAAGGGTTTCGGGCTTCGAAAATCCACATCCTCGCGGCCTCGAGGATACCAGGCGCTGGCACAAAGAACCGAAGTCCTCCATGGCCTGAGGGTTTGTGGGCTTCTTTTTCAGGGTTCCCTTACAGGGGTTCCAGAAGGGCTACAAGGGGTTCTATAAGGGTTGTGGGCTTCTTTTCAGGGTTATAACCAAGAGGATCTGATCTGTAAGGGGTACTATCGAGGAGCCGTAAGTTGGCCTTTGGGGCTTTGGGTTCTGGGGTCAGAAAGTCGTTTAAAGTTTTATAGTGCTGCATAAACCCTAAGCTTATTCATGATATGGTTGTAGAGGTTGGGTACTGCCCTATTAGGGGTCGTGATAACGGCTATATATACGTATACATTATAAATATTACCAACTATTACAAAGTGGGGGCAGTACCCCAGCTAGAGGCTTGAAAAGGGCTTACCGGGTTCGCGCAACAGAGTAGTTGCCGCAGGTCTTTAGAGTTCAGTGTCGTCGAGGTTTAGGTTTTAGAGTTTAGGATAGTTTGGGGCTCCTGAAAGTTGGGTTATCTCGGGCGGATGTAGGGTTCAGGGCATCTAAGTTTTCCCTCCTACCTAGCAAGGACAAGGCCCGCATTGTGCCCTAATAAGGTTTAGGGTTTAGGGCATCTAATAAGGACAAGGAAACTCCAAAGACTGCTGGACACTTAATGATGCGGCTCGCTACATTAACAATCATGGCCGCACAAAGCACAGCAAGACCAGCAAATGCAAAACAGATTACACCACGGCAGGAATGCCATCATAGGGACAACGATGACAACAGAAACACAAGAAACACTAGTTCTCAGTCGTAAGTACAACATCAGAAGAAAATCAGCTCAGCTTCATACGAGGCCTTTGGGATTAGTTAGGGCTTGTTATATTAGATGTAGGCTCAAAGGAGTTTGAGTTTCCTGGGCACAAGGGTTTGCCAACCAAAAAGAGCCTGCAGCAAGGCCGAAAAGCCCTAGACTCTAAACCCCTGCGATGCCCTGCGCCCCAAAAACCGCAAACCTCAACTCCAAAAAAACATCCAACAATTCAAGAACCCTCGGCCCAACACCCCCAAGCTCCCCAAAACCATAAACCCCTTTGCCCTCTGAGGCCCGAACCATAGCCCAGCCTTATGGATGCTTTTTCGGGTTTATAAGGGGGGCCTTAATCATCACAATTAGGGTTTACCATCATAACTTTTTGTGCTCAGACACGATTGGGGTTATCTTCGGGGTTTCGGGGTTAGGGCTTGAAAGCGCAGGGTTTAGGGTTTATGGGCATTTATGGGCTCGAAGATAGGGGCCTTTATGCTTGGAAAAAGGTTCGCGTGACGGGCTCCTTAAAGGGGTCTGTCGGGGTACGATGACGGTTTAGTCTAGGGGCCTCAGTTCAATAATTAGAACGGGGCTTAAGGCTATGTTATACGAAAGCGTATTTGTGCTTGTTTCGGCGTCTATGCTAAATGCCCGATTTTTACTTTCCAAACGCGGATGGCTTAAGAGACCTTATCACATCGATGCATCTTTGCAGGGCTTCTCAAGGGGGTTTAATAGGGTTTGATGCGGGCTTCCTAGAACGGGGAGTACTCTTTCGGAGCGGGCGCCCAAAAAACCCATAGCCTTGTATTAAATTGTTCGCAAAAGAATTTGAACTACATAAGTAAGTGTGTGTGTATATATATAGATGCAGTAAGAAAACAACACTTGTTAAAGAATTCATAAACCTGCAGCCCAAAACTACTCGGGCACTGTTATAAGTGCAGGACGAGAAAACCTAAGCCCCAAAACGGGCCTAGGGTTTAGGAGCTTAGCGTGAAAGTGCCCAGCGTGGTTCACGATCTCAGCTTCGCCCCCAGGTTCACCGTTTTAGAGTGGCAAGGCTCTCCTGAGCACTATAATAAGTTCGGTTGTCAAACAGATGAAGAAAACAAAGAAGACGCTTGTAGATCATGCACGAGGAGAGATTAGAGTTCGTGCGTGCGTGCAATCGGGCTGCTTTGGGTTGACGGTCTGGCTGGGTTGAGAGGTTGAACGCCATCTGCACAGCCGGAGCGGCAACGGATACGGTTCTACTCAGTTGCACTGCTACCGGTAGTAGTGACAGGGCCTCATCAGCAACAATAGCCGTAGCCGTCGTCGTCGCTGCGGTAGCGAAAGTAGTACTGGTACTGAAGACTTTGTAAACCCTGACCCTGCAAGATACCTTCAATAGACAATAAGAGTAATTATTTTGATCCTGATAAGGTGCACGAACAACTTCTCGGAATAATTTAGTCGCAATAATAATGATACCAGTAACAGTCATCGCTGAACCACAACCAAAATAGGTACAATATTCGGAATCAGAAGAAGAGCCTGTGTAATCAACAGCAATCACGTCAACAAAACACTGATCGATCGTAGCAGCAATAATATAGGAGCCTTAATCGTTAGAATAGGATTTTGGGGCAAATTACCCTATAATAAGTTTTACGGAACCCCAACATCATGTAGGTAATTCTTGAACCTCCTACATCATAGAACCCCCTCTAAGGAACCCTTTAAAGGGATAATATAGGTAAATATTGACGCCCCTGTATTATGTCCTTAAAGTAAGCCTTACAGAACCCTTTTAAGGATCCCTTTAAAGGAGCCTCTAAGGCCCCTAATGTAATTTAGGCTCCTACAGTCGCATCATTACTGCGAGAAGGGGCTCTCCAAGCTCCAAAGGCGATGGCCTGGGACTCCGGGCCCTGCGGTCCGTTGCGCCACCGGCCGTTGGCGAGCCTATTGGGTTGAGGGTTGAGGGTCTAAGGGTCTAAGGGTTTAAGGTTTAGAGTTTAAGGGTTTAGGGTTTAGAGTTAAGGGTTTAGGGTTTAAGGGTTTAGGGTTTAGGGTTTAAAGGTTTAGGGTTTGGGGTAGAGATATTCGGCAAACGTCGTCAAGAAGCTTGAAGCTGTGGGCAAAGGCAAGATGTAAGGGTGAGCTGGGTGGGGAGGAAGTAGTAAGTAGGGGCGCTTACCTCATTACTAGGTCCGGACCAGCATGGCAGGGCGTACGAACAGCAACAGAGATCACGACGCATAGAAGAATACAAGTCACTCCAGTACAAGACCACAACATCTAGGGGCGGAAGCTGGGCGCTTCTTGTCAAAGAGAAGCCGAAGCAACACACAAGGACTCCGACAAGTCAACAAGCCACATACGTTCGATTCAGAGGGCATCATGACTTCCGATATTTGGGCACTGTCTTTCTGGTCGAGCACAGCAGCAAGCACGAAGTGCGGGAGTCGCCCGAAGCCTGAACTAGGTCCCACCCACTCACCCTTTTCAAAACCCGCACACAGGACTATAAGAGATTTAGGTTATAGGGTTGCATCCTCGGCAAAAGGGTACAAGCACCTCGTCGAATTAAGGGATGCTGGGAGATCTAGGCAAGCTCGGTAGCCCGGCCATGAAATCCATGAGCTGAAGCCCTAAATACCACATTTTTTGAACCCGTACTGAGGCCGATGCGGTGGTGGGCGAGAAAAACCCTAAACTCGATTCACCACAACCCTAAAACCATAAACTCCTGAACCCTAAAACCCAAGACTCCCTGACCCTAAAGCCCTGAACTCCTGAACCCTGAAACCGTAGAACCCTAAACTCCTAGACCCTAGCAAACCCTAAACCCTTTTGAAACCCATACTAATCAGTGCCGACCCCTGTCAAGGCCCAGTCAGACTCAGGCCAGTCACGAGGTAAAACACAAGAATGTGCCACCTGTTCAGGCTTTTGTTGTGCCTCCAAATCGGGTTTCGGTGCTCATACTCGGACAATCCAGCGAGGCATTATGGTTCGGGGTCTGCTGAGTGAGACTGCAACTACGCGAAAGACAACGACGAGCCCAATATCGAAATAAGCAAACCTACAACAACAATAACGACTGGGCTTGGTCTCAGGTTCAGGGTGTCTAGGGTTTACGGCTTAGGGTTTAAAACGGCGTCAGGATTTCAGGTGGAGGGCTTCTTTGGGCCCAGGATCTCGGGTTTGTGGCATCAGGATTTGAGCGAAGAGCAAGATTTAGGGTTGGGACCTCTTTTGCCTCCTACCTCGCAAGGGCGAGACTTCAAGATTCAGGTAAGGAGTCCCTCAACCCGCCTTGGTTAGAAGGTATAGGCTTCAGGGTTCACGCCTTCAGAACCTGGGGACTTGGGGCTTCCACCTGGCAAGGACTGTGCTGCCCGCCATAGCTCCCCAAGACCCAAAACCCCAAACCATAAACTCCTAAACTCAAAAATCCCCAACACACCAAGAACGCGCGAGAGCCCACTGATTCATGTCGATGAAGTCGTTGTCCGGTCCGCAGACCTCTGGTGGAGGTTGGAGGCTGCGTTTTGGGCTCCGGGCCTCCTATTCCCTGGCACTAAGCTAAACTCGGGGCCCTTTTGTGCTTGTTGTTGGCCGAAAACAAACTAGAACCTCTGCGACTGCTTGTTTCAGATTGGAATGGGGCCTTCCTGCGGCGACAGGAAGAGGGACTTCTGACAAAGGGTGCTTCGGAACAAGAAGGGAGGCATGCGGAAGCCGCTCCTCACTACTCAGCAAACCGGTCCCTGCCAAAACGATGCAAGTCAACACTAGCATGCCTTGCTGGCTGCCTGCGAAGGTTGTAAAGGAGCTCCTGTGAAACAATGGTGCTGGAACCGTCGCAAGCTCTCGCACACCTCTAACTTGAAGCCCAGAGCTCTACATCCTATTGCATCCAGGTCGCTTGCAAGCAGAACCTTGTACATCCTAAAATCAATAATGAACCCTGAAGCATAATCGCTGAACCCATAATACCTTTTTTTGCTATTTTTTGCTGCAGGCTTACACGCAAGGACGCCTGGTAGTTAGCTGCTCCTGCCCTAAACCCTGTACATGCGACACCCCAAAACAATGTAGGGCCCTGTGCGGGTTCAAGGGATCGTCTCGCCGCCCGGAAGGCTTGCTGGACCTTAGCATGCCAGAGATCTGATCAGGGTTTAGGGTTTAAGGTTTAGGGCAGCGTGCATGTCCGAGATTAGGGATTCAGTTTCTGTGTTTTCATCTGCCGAGAAATCCCAGAGTCAGGTACTCGCCTTGTGAGACGTGCAGACAGCTTTCAGCAATCCGACAAACCCCATCCTGCTTTCGCAGAGTCTAGGGGTCAATACTCAGGGGTTGAGAACGAGAGGGTGGGGATTAAGACTCTAAGGCCCAGGGTTTAGCTTGGGGGGTCCAGGATCGAAGCTAGCACCTTTGCAGAATCTCACGTAATAATCATACGGTTTGGGCTTCGGGTGTAGGGGAGCAAACAGCATCAACTTTCCAAACACGAACCGCCAATGTAGGAAAGCTAGATTACCCCGAGCACAACACCGAACCAACATGCTGAGCCCGGTGCCACGCTTTCGATGTCCGAGTTGTCCTTCAGCGTGGGTAGGTTATGTTTTGATTTGTTTTTTGGGGGGTGCGGCGGATAAGCTGGGGGTTTAGGATTTATAGGACTTCATAGGACTTCCTTTCAGTATGCTTTCAGGGAATGTAGGGATTTTTGCTGATTGTACGGATGAAACGGCTCAGGATGAAGGCCTCATGGTCCATCGGCCGATGCAGTCTCGTAAGGGGCCATTACCCTTCTAGAAGCAAGCATAGGCTAACCCCACACCTCGCATCCTATACTCCCCCCTACGCTTTCACACCATTTCTCAACCCGCCTAAGATTTCAACCCCTCAATCCCGCAAAACACAAAGCACCTCCCAAAAACCAATACAACAATCCCGAAACAAAGCAACCCACCAAAACCAATACAATTATCCATAACACCCAAACCCCAAAGCACAAAACAAAGTCCGAAGCACCGCCCTGACCCCACACCTCACACCCTGACCCCCACCCTACACTCTTACCACTATTCTAAAACAGTATCCTAAAACCTACCTCACACCACAAACCCTAAACCAAAGCAACCACCTTCAACCCATAATCTACACCCAACTTTCACCCAAAACTTTCACCCAAAACTTACGCCACAATCCCAAATCATAACCAATAACCATATCCTTTACTTCACCCATTCTACACCAAATATCCTAAACCTGAACTGGGAAATTGATGGTGAGTAAGAACCCCCAAAGCTTCGAACTCCTCCTAATCGAAAACCAACCCAAACGACTATAACCCTGAACTGGGTGATGCTCCAAACGCATTTACGTGCAACCCTTTACCCTTTCAAAAGCAAGAATCCCTCTAAGAACTCTTCCTAAATATAGTCACCCAACAACCAGCGAATGACCAACCAGAACCAAAAGCGAGCGCTACGACTTGCACAAGACCTGAGCACTGATGTGTAGACGATTCGTCAGGAGCGAAAGAATGCGGCCGAGGCTGGAAACACTGGCCTTTTTCACATGGCAAGCTCTCAGGCGTCTCCGGGCTCGGAGGCCGCTTCCTCTTCGGGTTCAACATCGACCATAGAGACATCACGTTTCTCAACCTGTTTCGCATACGTGAGAAGGACACACTTTTGTGCGGGATTCAATTTTGGGCTTAGCTGGATGCCTGGCCCTGTCCATGACGAATAGTGAAAGAGGCCTGATAGCAACTGATACAACTGAACAGGATACCCACTGCCTTAAAAGAAACATCTCTACTGAAACCTTGAGCTGTTGGGCTCGTCCGGTACTCCTGCAAACGTCTCAACGTAGTTGTGGTTGGCTCATCTGCGGGACGGCCCGCCTCTGTCCTAACCTTGTTTGCGAATCGCTCCATCATGTCCCTTGCAGTGAGCTTGCCCTTGACTGCCAAGAGGTTGTCTTCCGATGTTTTCAGATCTTTGATCTTTTGCTGGAACTCGGCCTTGCCGATTGTGCTCTATGAAGGAATGCTCTGGCTGGGAATCTAGACGTTGGGTGCACAGCAACTTAGACAGCTATGTAGTTGGGGTACGTGGGCTCGAATTAAATCTCTAATGGTACAGCCAGCTGCTACTGTATATATACTATCAAGCATACAGCCGAGTAAACAAACTACACCTACGAGTCTGCTCCTCACAGCGTCTTCCCGCCTGAGCGACCTTCTTGTCGGCCTCAGCTGTTACATCAGCGACCTTCTTGTCCGCCTCAGCGACCTTCTTGTCGGCTGCGGCCTCCGCCACGGCCACCTTCTTCTCGGCCTCGGCCTCGGGTGTTCTTGTTTTGGGGCTGAGATGTTGTGCCTTTAACGCTCCACTGTAACTGTGAGCGAAAAGTCAGGAAAGGTGAGGGTTAGGGCTTGGGGATATGGAATCTTTTGGTCTCTGCGGCCTGCAAAACCGTCCGCACCGCATTGGCTAGCAGACGTCTCACTTCCTCATTGTCCTGGGTAACCAAGCCCTCAAGCAAATTGTCGATGTCATCGGGAGACGGTGTCTCTGGAGCAGAGGCACGCCTCTGGACCAGGTGCCTGGGGAAGCACCGGTTCTCGTGGACCTGAATAAAAACATTCCCCAGGAACATGCTTTGCGTCAAGAACACCGTCAGCGCAGCCCAAATCCACAATCGCAAGCGCGTGAACGAACAGATTGATGACAATCTCCGTGCCATGGCTGCTGGGACGCGCGTGTGTTGTCAACCACTAAACACTGATCTGCGAACACCAGACTATGTCCACAGTGGTAAACTATGCGCTCCTGAACCATAGACGTCTGAAAGCATCCGGAACACGACCTAAGTCCAAAACGCCCCTGAGCCACGTGCTTCAGCATGGTCATGATGGAAGCAAGTTGGGTTCTTCGTGAAAGCAAAACTTTCTTGCAACCTGAACTGAGTCTGACTCATTGATTGTCACGAGGTTTGGGAGTTGGCAACAAACACAAAGTAAAGGACTGCACAAAATCCAGCATACGATAGGCTCATGAATGTTCCAAGGACAATAGCCGTGTTCAGAAGAGTAACGACCGTTTTAAAGTACAACCAAGTAAGAGTATATTATATTCTCGGTATGAAACCAGCCAAAAGTGCAGCATAGAATTACGCTGGGTTGGGGACTATAACAAACACGCTCACCTCATGCGCGAATTACACCTTTAACAATTCGTGGCGTAAATATCCCCTATTATCATCCTCCAAACAATAGTAATTTTGACCTAACCTTTTATCTATTCGTTTAACTGTTTGAGTGCTGTTATTCCAATGTGAAGTGCGTTCTTTTTCACTAATGCCTTTTTTACGCATTGTTTTGACACTATCGCCCACCTCTACCTCGGGGTATGTTCTATTGCGTTTTGCCTTTAAAGATATATTTAATTTAACTTCAAATTCATTTTTCTTTTTCTTGCTTCTAATGGGGTCACTTTAGTCACAGACGAAACCATTTTATTATTATATGTTAATAATATCTCCAAATTATAATCTATCCACTGTATATTTTGCTTGCCCTTTTTTTCATCTGCTTCAACCCGCTTAAACAGCATATCTTTATATGTTCTTATAAAACGCTCTGCAAACGCGGGATGTCCTCGTGTTCTGTGTATTTCAATTTTCTCGCCTTCTAAATATTCTATAACTGTTTTACTGTATAAACTCCCTTCCTCATCACTGTAAAACATTTTTGGTTTATCCCCCATTTTTTGTAGTCCTTCCATTATTCCCGCTAATACATCTGGTGGTTCTTTACACTTAATGGGTATAACAGTAGCATATTTACTAAAAATATCAGTTAAAACTAATCCAATTCCAAGTTTTTGGTTTTCTAAATCATTTTTACTAATAAAGAATAAATCACCTGATATTCAAAATGCGCGTGAGGTGCTACAAAACTATTCTCGCCACGAGGTTTTCGCTTCTCTTCAATGTTCTTCTTTAAAGAATTCCTCAACATCCTCTTTCGTGATGCTAGTATCTTTCTCGCGGGCATCTTTCTAAGTAGTCGCCCTACTCCCAAAACCCGAGCGGTCAAAATATCTATCATTAATGATTTTTTGTTTATCGGAACTCATATACATAATAATAGAAATTAATATTGTTTAATGAACCGATACATTACAGAAAAAGCAATAAGCACAACAATTGTCTAAATGATGCCCGTAATCATTACATAGTCGCTGTGCTGTAAAGTTGCTACATAACTTGCCTTGCTTAGTTTCAATTTTGAATGCTGTATTACATTTCTCGCACCTGCTTTTCAACATTTTCACACACCATTCAGGGGTTATGTATTCCTCCTCGTTTATTTCTCTTCCCGCTTTCCTGCCTTGTAGTTTGTAATTCTCCACCTTGTTTTTAAAGTATCTCATTATCAAATTCTAGCCATTTGTTTATCAAAACTTGCGTTGTTGTAGAGCCTGACTTTTCTAAAATCAACACAGCGAGTAATACTCGTCCAAACCCACTCCCTGCTCGCTATGGCCTTGACTTGAATGACACGTGGCACAATATGAATGTATAAAGTTATTATCCACAACCGCTTCAAACAGCATAAACTCATCTTCATCATTTGCTATGTTCTGTAATTTTATTTGCGCTCCGAGTTCATCGTGCTCTATGCTCGTAATTCTATACCGTAGATTTACATTTACCCTTGGTTGTTTAATCCATTTTCTGGCAATTAGTATTTCGCCCACTTCGTATTTATCCTTCTTGTTTAACCTGTTTCTAATCTCATTTGCTACATTTCGGCATCTTATGTTAGTATAGGCAATGTTATGCTCCGATGCCATGATGTCGCCAGTCGTTTCAATACATATTACTAATGATTTCCCTTTTCTGTCTCCTTCTTCGCTGTCCTTCGCTCCTACTCTCTTACACACTTGTAAGAATATATTGTAATTAAATACTATATCTATACAGTTGTCAATATAAACTGCTGGGTTCTGGCAGTTCGTCATAACTTCCACTCCCTGTAACTGTTTAACATCACCCGTCCCAATAACGATAATATCAGGATTTTCTTTAATGAACCGTCTGACCTTATCCAATACATACAAATTTGACATATAAACCTCGTCAAACACCACCACATTGAAAGGGGAATAATCAAACACTGGCAACTTTTCCCCGACATCTTCATGAACAGCAATGCTGAAAAACTTCTTATAAGTTGTCGCTTCTACTTCCTTTGTCTATTGGTCGGCACTACAAACATTAAAACATTCTTACCCATTTTTTGGAAATACTCGCCTATATAACTCTTCCCCGTTCCTGGAAATTTTCCACGAATTATCACGGGGTTTCTCAACATAATTTTCTCACAGATTGTTTTAGTATCCCATTCGTCCTCAACTTCAACTTTGATATTACTAACTTTCGGGATTTCCCGCACTTCGTTAAACTTGTGTGTGTATAACTGCGTAGGCAGTGTAATTGTTTTCTTTTCTTCCAGTCTCCAATCGCCTATGTCAGCTCCAAATTTAAGCAGTCCCTCTCTCCACACACGACAAAATCTGTTTCCATACACCTTAACCACATCATCGGCATGTATCGTAAAGCAGTCTGTCTTAACACTATATACCTTAATGCTATTATCGGATAATGTCTTATATGCTTCATACATCTTAAAGTTATGATATTGTAATAACAACTCCTTGATATACATAAACCCGTTTATTAAAGTTTTCTTCTCCGACACATTTAACACATAATCTTTAGTTCCTTCTGTCTCCTTCGTTTCAATCTCGTCTTCATCCACTTCAATAAGTCCTCTTTGACACTCGCTGATGGTATAAACCTTCCCACCGCAAATGCCTTGATGATAACATGGTTCCTTCAATGAAGTAAAGGTGCTACTTCGCTGACTTGTGTTATGAGTTATGGGATTTCTCCAACATTCCGACGCTGATGTTCCACAGTTTCTTGTGCGTCTGCTTGTTGAAGTCTTCGTCATCTGTTATTTTTGTTGCATACAGTTCATCTATCAGTTTTTTATAATCCACCTTGTAAATATTGCTCGGTTGCTTATACCATAAGATTTTGAGTTTAATGCTGTGTTTCAGCAGTTTCTTTAAAAACTTAGCATAAATTAACTTCTTGTTGGAAAAGATGTTCCCTTCATACACCTCTACAATGTATAATGTCAGGTTGTTAAACTGGTCTGTGCTACAATCCCCATCAAAGGGTCTGCATATGTCAAACTGTGTAAATTTCGGGATGTATTTTATACTCCCTCCCGCGTGTGTAAATGCTTTGCTAATATCTATTTCCTTTATCTTCTTAACCGCAACATCTTTGAAAAATCTGCCAACAGGAACTATTGTTTTACATTCTTTAAGGATTTGTATATCTACCTCGATATAATGGGATAAGTGATTCTCTTTAACCAACTCCTTTTGTAAGTTAAACGTAGTTGTGGTGATTTTGTTATACACCTCCTCACTATCAGTTTTTACATCTTCGTCAATTCGCTCTTTTGACAAACATTGTGAGACAATGTTGTATTTAATGTATTTCTTCAACTTTTTGTAATAAAACTTACATAAGATATTCGTAGTCCGCCCCGCTTGATAGTTAACGTGCGGTTTGTAACCTGCTTCGTTCAGTTGATGGAAGACCTTGACTAAATCATTATCCGAATGTATCAGGGCATATTCTTCCTTATCGGTCATATTCAGCAGTTCATCTACATTATCAAACATTTTATATTCAACAGGTTCGGTCTTATCGGTGATGTAGAACTTGCTTGTTGTAAAAGCATTGTATTTTATCTTTCGGTTGAACTTGTCTTAATGTGTCTAAACCGTGGTTTAATAGATATATATGATTATTTTTAACAAGTCCTCTGAATATTTTTACTCGCCCCTTCTCGTAATTGTCAGGGTTATATTCATAAATCAGAGCACCTGTAAAGTTGTATAACCTAACTGGTATATTGAAGAATTTAAAGACCTTATCCATTTGGTTTACAGTCGCCCCCGTATTGATAAATTCTTCTTTTGTCATATCCAGCAGTTCAAGGACTTTATCGCGGGTCAGTGTTTTTGTGCTCTTTTGTTGTCGTTTTTCTCTTGTTAGGTTAGTTCCTTCAAAGTTTTCCAATAAAGCAGTTGTCCAACATTCGTTCTCTCTGTAATTTTGCTTGCGTAGTGCCTCTTTCATAGTCTCTGCTTCGGCACTAAAATCGGTTTGAATGTATCTGCAATATGTGCTTATGCTGTTGCCTTGTTGTAATGGTTCTTCTCTCTCGTCGTATCCGCCTGTGTCTGCTTCAACAATTTCAACGCTTTCAATTCTAATGGCATCGGCATATTCTAAAATGTGGTCTATCTCCTTAAACTCGCTGAATTCATAGTAATCATCAGTTTTCTAAATAAGAACTTTTCTGTGTCACTGTATCTTCTTATCCTCCTCTTAGTTAATGTTTCAATGAATTCGTTTGCTCTAACATTGGCACTTCCTACTACACTATCCTTTCCACGGGTACAAAGCATTAGTGGATAATATGCCACCCTAAACCCTAAACCCTAATATAAATGATGCCTTTTTAGCGCCTGAACGGCTATGAATAGAAAACAGCATATACTTAACATCCTAATTCTTCCTGCCTTTGAAAATGTCTTTTGCCTTTGTTGATAAACCGCAGATTGCCTTTCTTTTGAATATATGTTTATCGGTTTTCCTTACAATTTCTTTGACTTCCTTGCCTTTCAACGCTTTCTTTACTGTTGCTTTCATCCTTTCCGTTATTGGTGCTATGTCCTCATATTTTGCCACCGCTTTTTCGTGTTGCTTCATCCCCTTCTCCTTTGATTTAGCACTGCCTCTTGTCATGCCATCAATCAATTGTTCTGCTGTTGAAACTACTGATATTTTGCGGTCTCTGTATAGTTCTACTATGTTAGTCAACCTTGTCATAACATGACTGGATACTTTGCCTTGTAGGTTGTTTCGTTATTTTTCAAGGTTATTCAGGTTTCTTAGTATAGATTTTCTTGTCATAACTATATAGATATTATGATTATTAGTTATTTCTTCTTTAAGTGCTTTCTGTTAAATACTGGTGGATGTAAAAACATACTTAAAGAAAACAATAATTATTTATAATATGTAGAATAAGTTAGATGACTTCTGAGACCAATGAAACTAAAACCATTGAGGAACTCGCGAACAGTCTGACATTGCAGCAAGTTAAGGAACAAATGGCACTGTATCATCGCCTGTATCATAAGTTAAGAAAGGAGCCAGACCCCGAATACATCAAACGGAAAAACGAGAAGGAACGGGAACGCTACTGGAAGAACAAGGCGTACTGAATTTATGATATTGAAAGGACAGTAAAAATTGAAAGATACAAATTAAAAGAATGTAATATTTACCTTGTATTTCTTTGGATTTTTCTTTGGTGGTGTTGATGAGCGTGAGCGACTCGCCCCTCTTCTTAACCGTCTAATAGCATCACTACTCCCGCTGGGTTGTTCTTCATCTTCATCATCTCTGCTTCTGCTTCTTTCTCTTCCTCTGTTTCCATCTGGCGACCTACTACGACTTGCTCCTCTTCTTAATACACCATGGGTTTGTGTGAATACTGCTTCATTCATAGGCGGTTCAGGTTCTTCATCGTCTTCCTCTTCATTCAACCACTTGTAAGCATCAATACCTGTCTGTATCGTTTGTCCTAATTAATGCTCTGCCTGTATGATATATTGCTTTACCACGTATTTTTGCTACGGTTGCTACATCATCTAATAATTGTCTTTCTGGTGATGGTCTGTCATCGTCGTCATCACGGCTTTGCCCTGATGAGGCATCTGCATCATCACCATCATCATCATTTTTAGATGAACGAGCAGAACTATTAGGAATATCATTTTGTCTTAACATGTATCTAAATGTCTGTGTCATTTTATCCCTTGTATTTTTAGTAGATTTTCGTAATCTTGCACCTGACTATCGTATAACCATTCAATACCTTCAATTTCTGGAAAATCTGCTTGTATCTGTTTATTAGCAGTTGCATCAACATCATAACTGTTAGTGTTCAAATATTTATTATACATATCTAACATAAACAGCTCATCATCGTCGTCGGTTTTGCTTCTTCTTGTTTTCGGCAGTTCATCTTTTACTAAATTTAATCTTCTGTTCATATTATTATATTAGAAAATAAATTAAACTCCAAATGCTCTTCTCACTAACATTTCGCCACCTTTTGCTACTGTTGCTTTTGCCAGTGCTTTCGCTCCTTCTCTTGCTCCCTCTGCAACACTTGATGATAAACTCCCCCCCTTTGCCTTTTCCTTTCTTCTTGTTTAACCATTGTTGCACTCTTTCTTCGTACTCTTCTTGAGTAGGTCGTTTATTCCATCCATGATTATCCATTGCGTCTTGAACCAAGTCTTCCAAATACTGTTTATATGTCCTTTTCCTTCCTTTTCCTTTGATTGTCAACTCTTCTCCAACTTCTTCTGGTTCAGGCACTTCAATACCTCTGATGAAAAATTGAAATTTGATTTTATCCACGCTTTGACTTCTCCAAAATCTAATTTTTTGTATTATCGTCATATTCAAAAGTCATCGGTGGTGCTGGTAAAGATGGTGGTGTTTGTGGCGGTATTCCTGCTGATGCTGTTGCTTGTCCTGCAAAAACTTCCTGCCCTTGGCTATCTACGAATTCTTCATCAGATGATATTGAATTTGCCGGTGGCGGTGCTCTTAAAAACGAAGACATTAAAGTTCGCCCCGTTTCCCTTAATCTTTGTCCGAAACCTTGACTGACTTGTTCTTGTCTTCGTAATTCTGCTTGTTCTCTCATTGAAGTTTCCGCATCCAGACCATTGTGCTCTTGCTGTATTTGGTGCTGTTCCGAATTCTTCAACTACACTACTGCCACTGCTTCCGCTTTCTCTGTGTCTTTCTAAATGATGTGTTAGGTTATTATCTTGGGTTCGTCTCCTTAGTACTGCTTCACTCATTTGTCTATCTAAAATTCTGTTTTGCTGTTCCTTCAATAGTTCCATAGCATCAGCACCATCAAAGAAACTTCCTTGGGGACTATTTCTAAATTGTATTGCCTCGCGGTTTGGCAGTGGTTGCAATTTTTGTCATCACTGATTAACCCTACAATCTCTTCAAAAGTTGGTCTCCGCTTTAATCCATAGCGTTCATACGGATTATCAAGTTCAATTCTTGCTGTCATTGTTGCCATTCAATAATATTATATATTTAGATTATAATATTATTAACAAGTTTTAAGTTTTTTCAATTCTTGAATTCGTTTCTCCATATGCTCCTTTGTTGCGTGTGGCAGGTTGGGTCTGTGTAATTCGTTCATTAACCTATCTAATTCTAACTGATAATTAGCTCTCTTGTTGCTCTGTAATAGTTCATTGCGTTTTAAAATACTTCCTTCTTGTGCTTCTCTTAATTTCATATGATGTCTGAAGTGTTCCAAATATCTTGTGTCTTGTTATTGAAAAGGACTATATTTTTTTGTTGATGTGCTTATTTTGAATCCCTTAACGTCATCTGGGGGCCTTTTCTTAACATATTTACGACCAAATCTTTTGCTAAACATTATATTAATATGTAGATAAAATTATCTTTTCTTTTTTCGTAAATCACCGCTAAACATATTAGCACACAGATTATTAACTTTCTCCCCTTTCTTGTTTAAATATTCTTGGTGTATAATACTATAACTATCTAATATGTGTTCGTAAGGTGATTTTATGATTACAGGTTCTCGCGGTTCTTGTACAAGTCTAACTTCTCTGACAGGCGCTTCTTCGTGTATTACTTCATTTTGTTTGTATTGGTTGAATGGGCACTGCCTTTACTTTTGGTTTAACTTGCTTCTTTATGGGTCTATCTTCTGAATTTCCTTGACAGTTCCTTTCGTGCTTATATCTGTAAGAGCGTAGGCTCACAGTTTTTGAACATTTAGGACAAGTGATTTTCTTTTCTGCTAACCTTGCTGTTTTATTCCCTGGTTCTTTCTCTTTCTTTTCCTCTACTGGTATATTGCTTTCTTCTTTCACTTCGTTTATAAGCTCATTTTGCTCTGCTACTTCAATTTGTTCTTCCGCTTGCTCTTTGGTTGCTTCTTCAATTGGTTTAGGAATCTCTTCTGGCATACTATATATTTTTATCTATATTTTATTTTTTTGGTAAAGAGTAAAATGTAGATACTAATTTTCAGACTGGTCTGTTGGTTGGTTTAACGAGTTTATAAATTTACAAAGAGGGGCGTAAAACTCACTGGCGCGTTGTGGAGCGATACAGTTTTCCCCCTCGGGTCAGCAATTCTAAACCTCATTCGTTTCAGCGACCTGTTTGAAACATCAATCCAGTCATTTACGAGAGGGGCGGAGGTATTTACGGTTATGCCTCCAACATTAAACATCATACTGACGTTTTTGATTTTGCCATTACTGTATCCATCAGGTGCTGAATAATGAAAATCGGATAGTTAAGTGCATACAAAAAATAAAGAGTTAAAAGGGTTCAGGTTCATCAGTCCGCTCGTCCATGTTGCAGAACTCGGCACTCGTTCTTCATAATTCCCCACTATATTATTTACACTCATCGGGTCATCTAACATATTACCATCCCATATACTGCTTTCCTGTAATTCTTTATCAGTTAGAATTTTATAACTGTAAGTATTATCAGTAGTATTTAATATCATTCTTCTTTGGTCGCTGTCATAACTTGAAGTAAAAAGGTTTGAAGGAAGACCCGCATTATCTGCTTCTTGGCTTAACAAATTACCAATCCTACCCACTAACTGAGATGCAAAGAAAACCTGATTTTTTAAATCAATCTGTAAATATGCTTCCACTAATCCACTTGAAGTGTTATACACTATACAATAAAAGAATTAGTTTGATGAGCAAGAGAGAGCATATTAGATATTGTATTTTACAAAAACATATTTTACAAAAAAACATTTAAAGAATTGAGAACTTATATATTAATGGCAGAAGCATCCGGATATACAAACAAACAGGAAATAACTAAAATCAATAATGACCTGAACTTGATAAAGTATAAGGTTATGAATACATTAACCGGCAATATACCATGTATTGAATACTGTATGATGACGACTTATGTAAGGAATGGAAAACTATTTGTTGAAATTATAGACGGGAGAACAGTAGATTTTATGAGAAGAGAAAAGCAACAAGACGAAGGAAACATACAATAACAATTATTCTTCACAGTAACTATTATTCTATGCCATGTCATTCAAGGGACGCTTGGCAAAGCCTCGCGAAGCTCGCAGTGCTCGCGACAGGGCTATAATCTTTTGGAGATTTTCTATTTGGGTCTTACCCCACACCTCATATTAGGATATTGGCTATTTTACGGATAAGGTTATGGATTTGGGTAGTTGCTTTGGTTTAGGATTGTGTTATGGATAATTGTATTGGTTTTGGTGGGTTGCTTTGTTTTCTGGATTATTGTATTGGGTTTTGGGAGGTGCTTTGTGTTTTGGATAATTGTATTTCTTTTGGGAAGTGCTTTGTGTATTGGTGTTTTTAAGGTTTGAAATCTTAGGCGGGTTGAGAAATGGTGTGAAAGTGTAGGGGGGAGTATAGGATGTGAGGTGTGGGGTTAGCCTATGCTTGCTCTAGACAGGACAAGCCCCCCCTCAACGACTTCTCAAACCCCCCAAACCTACACTCCAGCTCAAAATCCCAGACCTCACAACCGGAAGCCAAACCCTAAACCCTAAATATCACTAAACCCTAAGCCCTCGGATCCGAAGATCTATTTTCAATTCCCATGCCGTCGTATCGGAGCACTGCTTGCAGTAGCTTTAGGGATTCGGGGTTTCGGGAGGGATTTAGGATTTCAGCTTATATACGCTCCTGAGTAGCCCCTTAATTCCAAGGGGACCCTTTTTCGTAGTATTCAGTTTTATATAGTAAGGAGGACTCCAAACTAAACGGGGCAAAAGGGCTAGGGACTTGGGGTCTCCCTCTGTTTTTTCGGGCCGAAGATCGAGCATGCCAAGGCCCAGGCGCATTCACGGAACACCTTGGCCTGCTCCAGCGCCTTTTGCAGGAGGGTCCTGAGAAGGGTTTAGGGTTTAGGGTTTTAGGGTGAGGGTTTTATTTTTTTGAACGCCTTTTTCTAGGGTTTAGGGTTTACGGCCTTAAATTTTAAGTTTTAGGGTTTAGGGCCTTAGGGTTTAAGTTTTAGGGTGAGTGTCCTGAGAAGGGCCCAGACTCAGACTCAGCACTGCCACATATTCACTGTTGCACGCCAGAAGCAGCCCTGCCGGCCCTCCCCCGTATCGGTACAGCGCTGTGCCAGTGCCGGGTAAGCTCCGTGCAAGATGCTCTCCTGGCTCAATGTGCCGCCCCATGCTCGAGATTTGCCCTGCAACAACAGAAATGCACGTGCAAGCTTCGTTCTGAGATGCATACGTCCTTATATCGAGGCCAAGACAGTTCTGCTACAAACTGTTGTTGCAGGCTGGTCGCCGACAACAATAACGACAGGAACTGCTGCTGCTGCCACTGCCACACCGCCACGACTACCACTACGACGACTACTACTACTACTACTACTACTACTACTACTACGACTACGACTCACTTGGTGTACTACTTCTACGACTACTACTCGTCCTCCTGCTGCTGCGCCTACTACTACGACTACTACTACTGTTACTACTACACGACTACTACGACTACGACTACCACTACTGCTTTACTACTACTGCTGCTGCTACTACTACTACTACTACTACTACTCCTACTCCTGCCGACTCCTGCTGCTAAGTGCTACTACTATATGACTATTTATTACTACGACGGCGGCGGAGACTACTACGACCTACGACTACGCCACTGCCACTGCCTGTGCAACTGCCGCCGCAACTGCTACTACTGCTGCTGCTACTGCTCATGCTACTTCACCACCACCACCACCACCTGCGCTACCCTCCCCAAAGAATTCGGCGAAGACACCAGCACTACAGAGCACAAACAAAGCAGTGAAGACAAGAGCGCGAACGTTGACAGAACCCCCCGAGTGCCGTGCCATCGACAGGCCGCGCTCCTAGAACTGTATGCAAAAGCCAGCCAATCGACGAAATTCTAGGGTTTAGGGTTTAGGGTAGCTTGAGACTTTAGTCCGAGGTGTGTTCAAACGAACGTCCTCTTTTGGAGGCGAGGGTCGTCTAGTCACTTAGGAAACCGGCATGGCAACATGGAAAATTGAAAGACAGACTGCAGAGTAGCCCATGCTGGAAGCCTTAATCATAGAAGCCCAGAGCACCCAAGCTCAAGACCTGCCTTGCTAGCTGTGGCTGCACCCATTCCAATCAGATGGGCGGAGCGAACCACGAACTCCTGCAGGGGAAAAGTTCAAGTTTAGGGTTTAGGGTTTTGGGGTTTAGGGTCCCGAAACCAAATTCCCGCCCGAAGCGAGGATCTTGAAAGACTTACGCCGTCAAACTCCCGATCTCCCCTCTGCCTCAAAGCTTGCGAGCCAAGATTCTGCGGAAGAATGTGGGTGGTTGTCAAAATTATGGCCCCTTTTTGGGTACCCTAAATAATAGGTGCCGTACTATAATTGGGACCCAAAGAGGGACCATAGTTTTGACAACTACCCATGTGCCTCCAAAGCCCTATTCAACTTGGTTGCGGCCCCTGCACTACACCACGCCCCTGATGCCAGAAAGCCACAGCTCTGAGACCTGGAACACTTCACCTCATGCCGTCCATCCTCGATCCAGCATTCCCAAGCCGAGACCCTGAGCCGATTTTCAGGAACGGAGCCGATGCGGATTTCAAAGTAGGCCTTAGGGTTTAGGGGTTTGAAGTCTAGAGGCCGCAATATCTGTGCAATCCACAATACCAGCAGAAGCCCAAAGCCCTGAACATTCAATCGAACACCCTCAACCCAAACGCCCAAACCCTAAAAGTTTAGCCTACAGCCGACATTATAAAGTCCTTTACTCCCAAACCCTACACCATGAAGCCCCAAAGTACCTTAGTCCCTAACCGTTAACCCCTAAGCCCCCTACGTAGTTACCATCTATAGGGCTTCAGATCTGTGGGGTTTCAGGATTGGGGGCAAATATTTAAATCAACTTTTGTGAGAACCCGGAGATTCCGCTGCGACTCCTTAAAGAGCCGCTCCCGGCATTCTGTGCTCGCAGGCTCGGCGCCTGATTTGGTCGTGCAAAGGCAGGTGACCGTCGGAAAAAGAAAAGAACAAAAAGGTGAATAATATAGGGGCCTTGATAATTAGGGGCTTTGGGGCCCATTATACTATGAGTATAATAAGCAACCACCAAAATAGTATTGGTAATTATTTAAGCCCCCCATAGTATCCCTTTAAGGGCTCCATAAGGGCTCTCTCTATACGGGTTTAGGGCCTTCGCATCTTTTTCGGGTTTTGTGAGGGAACCTTGGGCTCGGGCTCTAGAATCGGACCTCAACCCCCGCACAACGACTTTGGTTACTCATAGGGACCCTTAGGGGGGTAGGGGGGAGGGGGGTAGGGGACTATACTTCCTGTCCCTATGAGTTACTCCGACCCGAACCTGCGAAGCATCTTAATCAATGAAGTTGGAATATGCATCGTGCAAGTTGCAGCGTCTATGGTACGTAAGATGCACGAGCAGTAAACAACCGTACAGCCTCGCGGCACGCCGTCCACATGCTTGCTAGAAGGCCCCACCGGGTAGCACAACATGTAAGTCAAAATCTCTATCTACCGCTATCTACTGTATGTATCTCTATCTATAGCTATGTGCTTATATCTCTACATTTCGATATCTCTACATCTTTCTATTTATCGATCTATCTATCTAAACGATCCATATCCACACATAGTTCTTCTTTGTGATGCTAAGGCCGGAGCCCAGGGGGATGAGTTTTCTCAAGGCATCGACGTCGACCTATGGTCGCTGCTCTGAAGAGGGGCTTAGGGGGGGGGGGGGTGGGGGGGGGGGGCTGGGGCTCAAGGGGGTTAGGGCTTTACCCATAGGCCCCATAGTAGTTCCTTTTTGGGGTTCATATTTAGAATCCTATAAGGTCATCCCAAAAAGGAACTACGATGCTCCCTATGGATGGGTTTAGGTGCGCTGGCTTCAGGAATTCTACAGGGCTTCCGGCGCCTTTCATGGCATTCTCAGGCTTTAGAGATGGAAGTTGCGGGGTGTTGGGATTCGGATGACGGTCTCGAGCTAGCCTAGCCATGAAGCGAAGTACAACACGAATGAATTTCAGCATGCAGACAAAAACCAAGCACCGCGGAAAACGAAGCTGCTAAAGAATGCTTTGTTGCTCTGAACCCCCCGCTCCCTAATCCGTGAACCCTACTACATTTTCACAGCAGCATCTGGTTGCTAAAACTTTTGATGAACGTAAGCCGCGCAAAGAATCTGGCAAGTTTGGCTCATGGAGTCATGCTCCCTATTCGCCTGACGTCTGAACTTCAGATTTTGTAGAGAAGTTTCAAGGTTAATTGATTTTGAGCTCTCGCAACTCGGACACTCCAGGCGAAGCTGTTCTGTTCGCAGGGGGGGTTGCATCTGGGTCAGTCGGCACGAGTGCATGTCGTGAGCCCATACATACGTACTGACTGACTGACTGTGAACGGACAAATGGCAGTAGAACATGTTACGAGCGAGGGGTCTTGGCCTCGTCCTGTCTCACGCCTCGTCCTGTCTCACGTAGGATAACGCGATAACCCAAAACGGCTCTCTGCAAGACTCGAAAACCCAGTATTCGAAGCATAGTATGACTGGCAGATCACGGTCCGGAACACCGAGTGTAACCCTTTGATAGAAACCCGGCAAGCCCCGATGAAGCCCTGTATGCATACTGGGACTTCCTCGAAAGGGCACCAAATCCCTGGCACTACACCCCAAAACCCCTAAACCCTAAACCCCTAAAGCCTAAACCCCAAAACCCCTAAACCCTAAACCCCTAAAGCCTAAACCCCTAAACCCTAAACCCTAAACCCCTAAAGCCTAAACCCCTAAACCCTAAACCCCTAAACCCCTAAACCCTAAACCCTAACAGATCCCAGGCACCCAAAACGGACCCACGGACTCCTGTCCCTGTCAGCCCAAAATCTTTGCCTCGGTCTTTGCACTCATGGCCGACGCCTGCAATTAGTGGGGTTTATGTATATATATATATATACATATATATATAGCCCACTCGGACTCGGCCAAATGAAAGGGACCCGAATATCAGCACAGCGACACAGCAGCAGCATGCTTGACAATCTTGCACTCCAAAACCCTAGCAGCCCCAGCACTGCGACCAGGGTATGGTATCATCTAAAACGTTAAGACATCCTGAACGACCCTCAGCATCATACACGTGTGAGGAGCCGAACCAAGCGTCTAAGGAGAAATGACTGCGCAATCAAGGCTCACAAGTGTCAACTTGTCTTAGCCCTCGCAAGCCCCCAAGTGCCTATTATCCTCGGTGCCTGTTAAGGGATTTGATTCAAGCTACCCATAATAGCCTTGACATTAATTCGTTAGCAAGAACCCAGTATCAGAACCCTGCCTGGATGCTGCTGCGTGCAAGGAGCGGCTTCGCCCACTAGGTCCGGAGCCCTCTTCGCAACTTCAGGAGCTTTCGAAAGTTCTGATGCAGGGATCCGAGAGAGCTGGTGAGATAGAGCCAGATATAGAGAGACATTGGGGGGGGGGGGTTGGTGACGAAGTGTAGGGTGCACCGAGATGGAGGCGGCTTGAGCCAGCGTGGCGCGGCAGAGATCCCCTAATATGTACATATATATATATATATATATATATATATCTCTCTCTCTCTATTGTAGATATATATTCATATATATGTTCTCATGAAGGAAGACATACACCTTGAATTATAGCAAGATCATGTGTACCGTTTACGATATGTTACCGAACGAGGAGGCTATTGCGGAAGGGCTCATGCTAAAGTTTCGGGTCCCATGTTCCGTGCAATCGGAGCTTCTGCTCAGGATTAAGGGTTTCGGATTCGTGGTTCGCCCCCGTACCTCAAACCCTAAACCACAGTCTGGGGCTTAGGGTCAGTCGTCATGAAATGCTGGGGAAACGACGACATTGGAGAGGCCCGCATCCATCAAGACTCGGCCGAGCAGTAGATCTTCACCGGCCAAACCCCAAATACACAGAAGCACCGCGAAACCCTGAAACCGCGGAGTCACTACCTACTTTCCTCAATTTAAAGAATAAGGGTGAAGAGTGCATAGTGGCTTGCAGTCGGGAAGGGACTCACATTTCACATCGACAATAGGATTTGGAGTTTAGGGGTTATATATACGCGAGAATGCAACAAGGTTTTGCTTGGCCAGCCGTCTGCTGAGCATATGCGAAACACAGTCTGTGCATAAGATAGCATGATCGGGGCTAGCATGTGCTATCAAATATTCTTGTCCTTCAGGAAAACCCCGCAAGCCGAGCCTGCATGATGCTGCCGCGGTATGAAGGGATCATCTCCTTGCATGTTGGAAGGTTCACAGGCTCATTCTGCCCATCAAACGACATCAAACGACCGACACGAAATGAGTGCCCCATGTGTTTTGCAACACTTCTCCACTGATTCAAGAACGAAGCAAACCAACCTGGAACCGAAAGTCTCGCAAAAAGCACCCTGAAACCCTAAACCCTAATAATCACCACTCTCTCACATCAGCTCCTGAAAAAAGTTGGAGTTTGAGAGGTATTGGCCATGTTACATATATATATATAGATATATAGGTATGTATATAGTAAAATAGGTAACTTTATATGTGTCTAGAAAAGTATGTATGTATAGTTGTGTGTATATATATATATGTATTGGTGTCTGCAATTGAGTTGCTACTTCTAATATGACCCGACTGCCCTCTGATACTCATGATTCCTGGTGCTTTGCGCCCTGGACCTTTTCGCCCCAACTCCACTCCCAAACGCCTTTGAATGAAGTTCTGGCACGAGTGCCACTCATGCAAGTCAAATTGTTTCGTTGCTAGTACGTCTAGCTGCCAATACCTCTTCGCGGCGTTAGCATCGGAGCAGCAAAAAAGTCTACAACGAGAACGGCAGCAGCCAAATGTGAACATATCATCACAGTCGGCAGTGTCTTTCATCACAAACAGAGCTCTCCAAACCTGTTTGCAACAGGCTTCGTAATAGTTCGCTTAAACCCTCAACCCCTAAACCCTAAATCCCCAAACCCTGAACCCTAAACCCTAAATCCCTAAACCCTGAACCCTCAACCCTACACCCTAAACCCCTAAACCCTCAACCCCTAAGCTCTAAATCCCCAATGATTGATACGGTTTAGGGTTTAGGATACCAGCTCGAAGTCCTCCAAGGCTTCGCGAGTCACGAAGTCAAAGGGATCTCTTCTCACTGCAGTTCCAGCAGAGTCCTGTGCCATTTCAGATAGCTCAGTAGGATTTTTTTGGAAAAAACAAGTTAAACAAAAACAACAAACACTTTCCCAGATCGTTCAATAGTATTTATAAAAAAAAGATGTTTAAAAGACCCTTTCCAAATAGCTCAGTAGTATCTATAACAGAGGCTGAGGGTTTCGGGCATGAAAGCTTCAAACCTTGGTCCAGGATTCGACCTAGTGATCTAATCTAGGAACCTGACTTTTTTAGCAAAGCTTGGCCCTGTATTAGGGCTCCATATATGAATCCTACTATTTTGGTGTTCTATGCCCAGGGTTTCTGAATCAGGCTCCTACATGAGTGATGTAATCCAGAGCAGCTAAGGCAGGCGCTTGATCACTCAAGCACAAAGCAACCTTCAGGGGAAGTGACGGTTCTTCGCGTTCCGTTCGCCTGATGGCTGTAGAACCCAAATGCATGTCAGAAGAGAAGCATTCAGGCTGTCCTGCGTGTCCGTCTCAATACCCATCCGCACAGTGGCTTGGTATGTCTTGCTTCCATGGAGGAAGTTCTTCCTGGCTGCGACCCATCGCATGCAATCTGAAACTCCCATTTCATGGCATCATGTCAACCATAGGCAGTCTGCAGCAGAGTCTCGTCGACTACCCATGATGAGAAGTCTGAGCTGCGCACAGCATCCGCGTCCCAAGTCCTATGCCGATCACGAGAACCTCGGGACCGGTGTAGAGTGAGGCTGGTTTAGGGTTTAGGGTTTAGGGGACTCATTCTGCCAAGACGAGCAAAACCTAAGATCTTACGGCTCACCGCTGCAAGGGTTGAAGGTCTTGAGATGATTGCGCGATGGCTGCGCAGAATAGGTCACCATTCCTGCGGCGCCTGCATCACAGAACCTAGCTAGCGGGCTTCGCCTTTCTACTAGCACAGAACTCTCAACTGTCCCATCTTCGGATAAAACTTTTGAAGATATGTGTACGTACGAACATAGATATACGACATCTTACGTTCGTGTACATGCCTGCATGCATGTATGCATGCATGACATGGCATGGCATGGCACTACACGACATTACACTATATCCCATTACATGACGTTGCATGCGAGCATGCACGCATGCATGCATGCTTGCATACATGCTTAGCTGTTCAACATTGGAGGTTCTAGAGCAAACGTGATAGGGAACTGAAGACTATCCTAAAGCCCATCGAAGCTAAGATTATCTCAAACCCCGAATGGTAGGATCGTTAGTGTAGGCTACCAGATGGTGTTCTTCGGTTCCATACGGTACTACGAGAAGTTTTCTTTGGTCCAAGTGCGCCGCGCCAGAGGCAAAAGGATCCAACGTCCCGCCATGGCCAACCTACAGTAGAAGCCAGAAAGTTGGAACATAGCTTTAGGAGGATTAGTGCTAGGACCCCTTGTGCTTTACCTTAAGGGCATGAGGATAATGATGTTCCATGCAGTTCCAACTTTCTGGCTTCTACCCCAAAGAGTCGTGAACTGCTTAGGACTTAAGGTTTCGGCGCTCACACTCGGACAATCCAGGCGAGGCACATGGTTCGGAGTCTGAGTGAGACGCAACTAGAGGGAGTGGTTATGGCGCATCCATCAATTAAGGTTTAGGGGCGTCGGATTTACATTAGTTTAAGGGACTGCAGGTCTCGGATTTGTGTGCAGTTGCTGCTGCAACTACTGCTATTACTACCACGACGATGACTACGACTACTCTCATGGTATCTTCTTCCGCTGCTGCTGCCGCGCTTTACCCTCAGTACTATCGTCATGAGTCCTGAGCACTGTTGGTGAAAACTTTGTACCCTCAAACCCCGAAGCCCGGTTCAAAAAGTAGCAGGTACATGTTACAGCCAGGTGCGCACTCGTATTCACCTTCAGGCAGGGTCTAACCTCCTGCATTGCTGACTAGGCACGGTGACCATAGGCATTTCAGCATATTCAACATGCTAAGGGTCTTCGGTCTCGGGCTCAAGCTTCAGCCCACTGCATGTTAGGCTTTTTGTTCTGGAGTGGGGGGATGTCAACCGATTATAGAAGATCGGAGACACAACACGGCGAGCCATGACACACAGGACGAACCTGAACCCTGAAGCCCCTATATACACCCAATTTAAGCCCACCCGAAGGAGCGGATTGCCCGGCACAGGGTCCTGAAGCGGTGTCGCATGAGATGAAAACAGAATGAGGATTTTGATTGCTTGCAGCTCTCAACAGCTCAACCCCACACACACACAAACCTAAACCCCGAGCCCCTGAACCCTAACCTGCGCTAAGCGGTCTTTAATTGACTACCACTACCAGGCAGCTTACATCTAACTCTTCTGGGGACAAGACCTTCGTCGCAGCACCTCCCAGACGACTCATGACCTCATCAAGTGGTGGGTCTAGGGGTAGCAGTAGGAGTAGGCAGTAGTGGGAATTGTAATCGTCGGGGTCGACGGAAGCATAAACAACAGTAGCAAAAGCATTGAAATCAGCAGATAGTAGTCGTGGCAACAGCAGGAGCAGAAGTGCAGGAGCAGGAGCAGGAGCAGCAGCAGCAGCAGCAGAAGCAGGGGCAGGAGCAAGAGCAGCAGCAGCAGAAAGAGCAGGAGCATGAGCAGGAGCAGCAGCAGCAGCACCAGTAGAAGTAGCAGCAGTAGTAGCAGAAGCAGCAACAAAATTGGAAGCAGCAGAATTCGTAGCAGTAGCAGCAGTAGCAGAAGTAGTAGAGCAGTAGCACTAGCAGTAGCCGTAGCCGGAGTAGGACGGGTAGTCGCAGTAGCGGTAGCAGTTTTAATTTAGCAGCAGCAGCAGTAGCCGTAGCAGCATATTAGCAGTAGCAGCAGCAGTAGCAGCAGCAGTAGCAGTAGCAGGAGCAGAGGAGGAGAAGAAGCAGGAGCAGGAGCAGGAGCAGGAGCAGGAGGAGTAGTAGAAGTAGTAGTACTACTACTGCTACTACTACCACTACTACTAGAAATAGGACTGGACTACTGACTAGTAGTAGTAGAAGTAGTAGTAGTAGTAGGAGCAGTAGTGGTAGCAGTGGTGGCGGTGGCGGTGGTGGTGGTGTCGTTTCAGTGCACTGCTGCCTGCCAGCGGCCAATCCAATGGCTTGCCGAAACCTATCAGCAGTAAAACCCTGGACCCTTAACTCTGGACTGCGATTTGGGACGCCGGCTGCCTCAAGGACAAGCGCAACGACATCCTGACATGCACTGCGTCGTTTCAAGTATATCAGGTGTTGACGAGATGTAACACATGTACTTGCAGGGCGTGGGGGTTTATCCTAAACTCTGCCTTGATCCCTCAACCCCCAAAGCCTAATTTGAGGCTCGGGAGATTTTCGGGCCTCGATATCTGGAGCGGCTTTCGGCAGTCACTTCCCGAGCATTGGCTCTTTTGGCTTTGGAGTTTAATTTAAAGGGGGTGGTAGTTCAGACAGGGGCAGACTCGCTACGGAAACTTAAAACCCACACAATATGAACCCAGTATCGGGACTCTAGCCCGAATCTCCGCACCCGAGACCCCAATCCCTGGCTCACAAAATCCAAAACCGCAGAAGCTAGTAGCCCCAAACCTAAATGTTCATTGCCCCCCTTCTACCCTAAACCCTAAACCCCTAACCCTAAAACTTTCTTGCCGGAAGCCCAGCAAGCGAAAACAGGCCGGATCCACTGCCGATGTAGGGCCTGAACGAGGCAAAGGGCTCTTTGTGACTTTTTTTTATCAGATTGCCTTCTCATCTCTGTTTAGGATTTAGGGTTTAGGGAATCTCTATGAAAATCAAATAGGGGCCACTACTCAAGAATGTCGGAATTTTTTTAGGCTGCTATGATCAACTGACTCAGCCCTGCAAGCAGGGATCTTTGGGGTTTGGGCGCTCAGAAGCCGACGAGAAGTTCAGTGAGGGTTGGGTCGGGTCCAGGATTTATGGAGACTCAATGTTAGGCCCGAAGTCTAAAACCCATAAAGGCCCGGCCCCCAAAATGCCTAACGCTCAATCTTGAATCCCTCAACCTGTTGTGCAAAATTGGGGGTGAAAGGTGTCAATGCACCTGTGGATGACTGGGGTCGCGGGCATAGGTTGAACACGGCGCCCTGAGGCCTGAACCCATGTGAAGCTTGTAAAACAGTGTAAAAAAGTGTCCATGCTTCAACGGCGTTATGTATTGAACAGTCATGAGGTCATTCAGGTCTAAACCCGGGTGCTCTGATTTCTGAAACTCGAAGGCAGAAGAAGCACCAGCAGTCTGCTGTCATGGGCCTTCCGGCTTGTCCACCTGAATCAGCGTGGGCTCGCTCTGAAGGCCTACGTCCCGAAACCTGCCACCTAAACCGTAAACCCATACAACTATCTCTCCATCTAACTGCGAGCGTGAGCGTCTGTGCAGGTGAGTGCGAGTGTATACCTTTACATGAACATGTATATATATATATATATATATATGTCTATATATGTGTGTATTATGTATATATGCTTATTTAGATATGTCCTCAAGGCCTGCTCCTGACCCTACTTGTAAAGCTCCACTGCCCCTCTCCCTTGACCTCCCAGCCACTGAAACCTCGCACTGCCAACAGTATTCCTCGGGGTTCCTTATTTTAGACAAACATAGAACAATTAAGTTGTCGCATAATGTTCGGGCTCCTGATTATACTTATTTTAGAATATCCTCCAAAGCCCAAGTGTGCAGCCACCGGCTTCAAACACTGGCCAAAATGTTTAGACTCGGTTTGTGTAGAGGCTTACATGATCGCCTTATTTCGGGAATCCTAAATTTCGAAAACGACCTGAGGCTTCGGGTTCAACAAGACTGAAACGGAGCACTGCGTGGTGAAAGCAGCACGCTGTGTTCGTGTTCCAGTCTTGGGAGACGAAAGGGTCCCCAGAAACCGCGGGGTTGATTCCTAAGAAGGGTCCCCTATAAGGGGTCTCCCTAGTACTACCTAGGATTTTGTTGTGGGAGATATCAGCGCCATACAGGACCAGTACAGCAGCAACATCGGCCCGGTCACGCAGTTGGCCCTACGACGACAAACCCCGATTACTGGAACCAAAGCCCGCCTGCAGGGGTCTTTGGGTTTAAGATAGTTTGGGGGAGTATATGATGGTCATGTACTTGGACGCCATATCCTAAAGGCCTAAACCCTTCTTGCCTTTAGCCTGTGAAGCTGTACTAGTACCCTAAAAGCAAAAGCACCCAAACTTTGACCGGAACAGAGGAACCCCATGTGAGGCTGGGAGGCCCGGCTGCAAAGACTCCTCCTCTGGCCTCGGATCAAAACTTTTGAACCAAAGTTCCTTTAAGGCATCGAACAGGGTTCATGAACGGACTGCAAGGAACCTGGAAGGGCACATTAAGTAGGACTTTAAGAGATCTATGTTATGAGGGCTCGGTGGGTCTGCTACAAGATTTCATTAGAGGACTTCGAGGACCTATAAGAGCTCCATGCGAGAGGAATTCCCAAAATCCACAAGGGCTAAAAGGGCTCTAGAAGAGTGTTCGAAGAGGGGTTAAGGGATCCTTCGCAGGTCAGGGGACAGCTAAGCAGGGTTGCTTGCTTGCGCTTGGATTTGGATTGGACTTGGATGTAGTTATACTTACTACAGCTACCTGCCCTAAACCCTAAGCCCTATAAACCCCAAACCCAGAAATCCTGAACCCTGCGGGGAAATCTTGGAGGATCTAGGGCCTCAGGGCTGCAAGTAGGCTGCAGAAGTATGGATCATAAGGACCCTTATTTTAGGGGGGGCCTGGCGGGGTCCCCCTACTAGCCATATAATATGTACCGCATAATTTAGGTGACCGCAGCCTTAGGGTTTCTGAACTTCAGCCTTTCAAGGGCCTCCCCGACTCAGGTCAAGAAAAACGGCGCTATGATGTCATACGTCAGCGGCATCCTCAAATGCGTCACACGACAAACTACAAACTGCTGCTGCAATGGCAACTGCAACTGCTACTGCTACTGCTACTGCTACTACTACTCCTGCTACTGCTACTGCTACTGCTACTGCTACTACTACTACTACTACTACTGCTACTATGACTACTACTACTGCTGCTACTACTACTACTTCTGCTACTACTACTACTACTACTACTACTACTACCACAACTACTACCACTACCACTACCACTACTGCTACCACTACCACTACTGCTACTACTGCAGCTCCTACTCGGAGGGCGAGGAGGAGGACGAGGAGAAGAAGGAGGAAGAACAATAGGATCAATAGGATGACGACCGGAGGATGACTTGTCGATTATTCGGACGGTGACGATGAGTTTGCTGATGAAGGCCATGCTTAGGACGACGATGGTGATGCTGATACTACTGATGATGATTTCTGTTGGGTTGGCACATGACCTAGCAGAGGGTTTTTTGCGGGACCCGTACTACAATTATAGTATAGGGTGTTGGGGGATCCTTACTATAGTTATAGCCCCATATAGGTCATGACGATTGAAGAGCAGATTTCATACAACGCGGGGCCAAGATGCTAGCTGCTCCGAGGTGGCATCGAACGTGCGCCCACGCCTTTTCAGATTGAATTGGCTCGCTTGGGGCTGGGATGTTGTGGTGCAAATTGGGTTTCCGTGACGAGGTCTGGTATAGTTAACATTAAAGTATAACCACGTATGATTTCATATAAGACAACAGACTATGATACCACATACAATAAGACTGATACCATATACGATAGTATAACTAAAGCAACAAGTCTGAAGAACTACAATTTCTCTTCCTTAGGGCTCCGTGATGATGGCGTCCGCTTTGTTGTGGGGTTGTCGTTGTTGATGGTGCTGCTGTAGATTTAGTGTAGAACCAGTTTTTGGAAGTGATTACCCCGGTCTCTGCCGACGTCATCGTCATCATGACTATCACATTCGCAAACGATGAACATCATCACCGCCACGCCTCCATCTTGTTTCCCGTCACCACCACCGCCACTGATTCAGGCGGTTTGCTGCATGAAACCTAGTCGGAGCTACAACCGCCAGTGCCCGAGATCACTGGAACGACAACTTTCGACGTGTTTTTCTGTGTAGTGGAAGAACAATCTCAAGTGGCCATGATCATTCTCCACGTTCAGTCGGGTAGTAGGGTGCCCCTCCCGGTCCCTAGCTTGCTCTGTTCCCATTCGAATAATGTAGGGGCCTCGACAATTAAAATAGAGTTTTGGGGGCTCCTTATTTTATTTATGGAGTATACCCCCAAACCCTATTCTAATTACTAAGGCCCCTAATGATAGGTTCTTTGCCGGGGCCCCTTGGTTTGATCAACCCCCAATATCCCTCGGCATGAGCCCTCGAAAGCGTGCTTTGTGATGGGTAGCCTTTTTTCCCGCCGCGATCCCTGTTGAGCCAGCCCACTCGGGTCTAGGAAATCAGGAAACTTGAGCCGGCACCTGAACTCCGGTTGAGCGACCCATTCACCTAGACAGTGGTGCCCGAAACACCTAGAAACCCTAGAAATCAGGGTTTAGTAAGCTAAGCATCTGGGCCTTGAATGCCAAACCCTAAATTCCTTAGTTGCTGAGTTCATAAGCCCCCAAAAAGTGTAGACTTTTAATTTTATGGTGGGTGATATTATCCCCAAAAATGCACAGTGTATCCCCTCAGCTACTCAGATTGTGCAACCCTCGGAGGCCCCAAACTCGAAAACCGAGTTGAGGGTTTACAATCCCACGCACGTCTGAGGAAACCGATCTGTTTTGAGGGTCTTGCATGTAAGCCTTGCTCGCTGAACCCCTTAGCGTTTAGGGTTTAGGGGTTGAGGGGTTTGGGTTCGGGTTTAGAGCTGGATTTTAGGATGCTTAGGTTTCGACTCTCACAGCGTGGACATGACGGGCAAAGGGTTCAGGGCTTCGATAATCGCAACTGGCACAGGGCAGGCGAGGGTCCGCACAAGTCTGAGACTCCGAACGCCATTTTTGAAACTAGGCTATTCAGAATCGGCCAAACAATCCAGCCCTAAACCCAACACCTAAATCACCCCAGAACCTGGATCCCAACTACCTTGGACCCCAATGCAAATTTGGTGGCCCCAATAATTTGAACAGGGTGTGGGGCATGAAATGCTACAACGATTATGAGGAACCCGACAAATTCACCTTTCTATACGGCCCTAAACCCTACACCCAACATTCTAAAACCAAAATCCTATGTAAGTCCGAGATCCTAAACCCAAAGTCCCAAATCCCCAACCCCAAAACCAAGATACGATCCAAAATCCAAAATCCTAAACCGAAGACGCTTAACCCAAAATCCCAAACCTTTTTCTACGTTTCCGAGCACGTCCGGCGAAGGCGTCCGGCGAAGGCGATGCTCTCACTCACCAGAATCCACCTGGCTCAGTGGGTTTCGGGTTCTAAGGTTTAGGGTTTAGGGTCTGGGGTCTAGGGTTTAGGGTTTAGAGTTTAGGGTTTCGGGTTTTGACGCTTTATGGTGTATGGCTTTAGGGCGTTAGCGATCTAGGGCTTTAAGACCCTAAACCTCAAAACTGCAGGCTTTAGCAGGTCTCAGGAGGTTTGAAGGGTTGCGAAAGTGAAGGTTTTCGGTTTGGGGCTCGAACTTCGAGGCCTTGGAGCCTGTCTAGACCCAAGAGTAACCTAGGAATAACAAGGGTGCCCTTTTTGGTTTAAAGGGGCTTCTAAGGGAACCTGTACCCTCAAAAAGGGAATAAGGGCCTACTGAAGGTCCTAGCTTTTAGGGCATAGTATGATTTCTTTATGAATGTAAGGTTTTTTTTCCCTCCTACTTAGCAAGGACGAAGCCCGCATTGCAGGGAGTATGTAAGGTTTAGGGTTTAGGGTTTAGGGTTTAGGGTTTAGGGGTAAGTCCTGAACAATTTTGGGGTTAAGGTAGGGCCTGCAGAGCTTCAGGTGAGCCGAGGTACCGCGGGATTAGGATCGCGGCGTGCGATCATTCGTCCCAGAGGACGGCCTAATGGTTTCCTGTTCAGGATCTTGGGATCTACTCAGAAAATCGGGCGGCTCATATACTAAGCAGGGCTGTAAGTCGGGTAGCTGGTGCTATATCCACTTAAATCCTGAAGTAAGGCGTGATACCACGGACTTACTAGACCCCGAACTTCTGAGTCGTACCAGGTGTGAGATCTGTCCGAGGGTATGATAAAGGCTTATATTTCGGGCTGCTTCACGGGCCCTCATCTTTAATCTCTCTGTAGACCCCTGAAACTCGTGCCCCAAAAGCATAAGCCCAACTCTGCAAAAATCCCAAGCCACATTGGTCCAACAACTTGTGCTTTCTTCTGTGAACTGCTGCGAACAAACCGAACATGAGACAGAAGAGTGGTAGGGTCAAACGTCTCAAAGCCTGTAGCCCCCAAGGTTCGAGTCTCGAGCCATGTTCCAAAGGGCGGATCAGACGCGACAACCAAAATCAAAACAGGGGTGCAGGTTCATGCTGTTTTGAGGGTCGCTCTAGTTTGCTACTTGCGGTGCACACCAAGGGTCCCGGTCCCTCATTACATTTGGAGAATGAACATTACTTGTCGGCCCGTTGTACTCAAACTCAGGCGTCGGGCAACAACCTGAAAATGCCATCCTAATCTTCATGCCCCGCAGTTACCGAAATTCGTTTTACAGCTTCCAGTCATAGAAACCCAACGGACAATTTTGGGCGCACAGAAGGACTCTAGCCGCTCTAGCCTGGTTGCTATAAAAAGGCTATGGTGGTCGAGGAAGGCCCCGAGACCTCGCAGTTTAGGGTTTAGGTTTTTTGTGGTTTAGGGTTTGGCTTTGGGTTTAGGGTTTGGGCTTGGGTCTTCGGGCTTAGGGTTTAGGGTTTAGGGTTTAGGGCTTAGGGTTTAAGGTTTAGGTTTTGGTGCCCGCTTGCTCGTGGTCCAGGATTTTGTCGCACTGGGACAGCATCTCTTGGTGGCTTCCACTGTCGTCCACCTTTTCAGCTTTACTCTTTATTTCGCCCACCTGGAGACACGAAAGTTAATATAAGGGACTATGGCTTAGGTCCTGCTGCAGCATCCCAGGAACCGGTCCTTTTTTCGTGAACCGCCGCGGATACCACGAACATGATGCTTGGAGTCTCTAGCGGAACACCTCGAATGCCGGGAATCCGGACAGATACTGTCCCCTAAGAACCCGGCCAAGAAACAAGGCTCGTCGCTGAGGGCATCCTTCGATGGATCTTTCTCGGGGTCTGCACCATGATGGCTGAACTTAGTTTCTGGTGCTTACAACGACCAGGTGACGAGCTGTCAACAATTGATCAGGACAGTCATCACCACGCCCATACCACACAACCACAAGCACCACCAACCCGATTATCATCACCGTCACCAGAAGCACAACTCATCACGGCCGCAGCGATCATCATGATCCACGTCGTCATCGTGGCGCTTGTCGTGGAAACCAGTGCATCAGCATGTCACGACTGCCATCGCTGTCACTGTTGTCTCTTTTGCCACTACAGCCAGCGGTGTAAACATCCTCCTCATCACCAAAACTCAGGGGCTACATGTAATCGTGGATACGTGAGATTTCTACAGCCGCACATGTGTGTGTGTGTGCGCGCGTGCGCGCGATGTGTACGTGTGTATGGGCGTATGTGTGTATGTGTGTCTCTATGTGCCTGTGTGTCCTGTGTGTCTGTGTCTCTGCGTCTCTGTGTGTGCGTGGGGTATGTGCTTGTGCGATGCGTGCGTGCGTGTGTGCATGTGAGTGGGTATGTTTGTGTGTGGCTGTGTGTGTGTGTCTGTGTCTCTGTCTCTGTCTCTGTCTCTGTGTCTGTGTCTCTGTCTCTGTCTCTGTCTCTGTCTCTGTCTCTGCGTCTGTGTCTGTGTCTGTGTCTGTCTCTGTGTCTGTGTCTGTCTCTGTGTCTGTCTCTGTGTCTGTGTCTGTGTCTCTGTCTCTGTCTCTGTCTCTGTCTGTGTCTGTGTCTGTGTCTGTGTGTGTGTGTGTTGGTTGTGTGTGTGCTCATGCTTGAAAGTGACCGTCTAGACCAAAAAGATATGTACAAGCATAATGACAAAGGCGCAGTCCTGCGTCAGGCTATCCCTTGCGTCTTAGGGTGCACTGTATGCATTACACCTAGACCGGTGGAGGCCCTCAAACGATCCTTCAGGATCGTGCATGGACCAGCAGCTGAGGGTGAACATCGGCTCTCTTCGGACTCTTGCCCTGTAATGACAGCCTGTAAGTAGCCCCCAACCCTAAGTTGGGTGGATCTAGAGTCTAGACTTAGGTTTAGGGTTTTCAGTTTTGGGGTAGGGTAGATGTAGCCCCTAACCCTAATAGTGGGATCTAGAATCTAGAGCTTCAGCTCGAGGCTTCAGAGCTACGAGATGAGGATCCAGAATCGGCCCCGCGTGCTGAGTCTTCGCCCTGCAGCATGTGCCCTGTGCTTAATATAGTGTTGGGGCCAATTAGACTATTCTGATAATAAGGAACCACCAGAATGGCATTGGCGGTCCTAGATTCGATCCAGGGTTCTTGAAGCTACAGCTTTGAAGAGGATCACGCTTGAGCTCTGAACCCATGCTAGGCTTTGCTCAAGGCAATACGCCTGCCATCTGACCCTAATATGGGCGCCTGAATAATTAGAACAGGGTTTGGGGGTATATTACACGAAGATTGTAATAAGGAACCCCCCAAAACAGTATAGGCAATAGGTAATCAATGCGGCCCATGTAGTACACTCAGCACGTCTTGGCTCGGGCGCATACACAGAGTAGGACGAGGATCTTGTCGGGTGCAGGCCAGAGCATCCGTTCTGTGTATTTAGCGATGCTGCCGGCGCGGGAACAAGTAGCAAGACGACCAGGGGTTTAGGGTTCAGGGTTTAAGAACAAGTAGAGAAAGGGATCTTCATTCCAAGACCCGACAAATCAGAACAAAAGATGATAGTCAGTGCGGGAAGTTCAAGAAGTCGTGGCGATGCAGTGCTGGCACAATGCCAACTCAGAGTCAAGGAAATAGGAATGCTGGAAAGCAGGCCAACCTCTTGGCATAGTCAACACGAGCAACAGTGACCGATATTTGCGACGAGAGCGCCGCAACCAGCCACCCCGCAGAAGCGTCGACCACTACCGAAGAATAGACGATTGCATCTGGGCTGGTGCAGTCGCTTGTCTCGGTCCGACACAGCTAACAAAGAACAAACAGCACATGACGTTTTTGGTGCTAAGTGGTCGTCACGGACGTCGCGTCGCCAAAGTCGCGTCGCCGATGCCGTCGACATCGTCGTCCTCGCTGTCGCCGTAGTAGCCGTCGCAGTCGTACAAGTATGGGTTCTGCGACGACCATGAAAACAATAAAGCAGAACTACCCATGACATGATGCTTTGTAACTGTTCCAGGTGAGACACTTTCGAAAGCTCCACTGGTCATAGAATTAGAACTTAGGCACCGGCTCCCAACTCCCCGAACACTACACCCAAATGTAACTAGAACGAACAAGAAACCTCCAAAACAGTATTGGTAATTATCTAGGCGTCTATACTAAGGGGCCAAAAAAGGACATAAGCATTTTAAAGGGATGTCCGTTCTTTATTGGGCTTCATTATAAGGGGGTTTATATGGGATATCCCTATCCTAATTTTTGCCTATGTGCTTTTTTGGGGCCCTATATACTACTTGGAGGCCCTTTTGACTTCCTACTTACTAAGTCAAAAGGGCCTCCAAGTACCTTGCCATCGTCCATGAGCCAGAGACCGGGTCGTTGGCCCGTTTTCAAGTTTTCGGAAGGGCTTGCTGCACAGCAGAGATTTGGTTCACGAGTTCAAGATTCTGGGTCTCTGGGTTTAGTAGGGTTTCTGGGTTTAGTATAGGGTTCCTGGGTTTAGGGCGTAGGGTTTATGGGTTTAGTATAGGGTTTTAAACTCAGGGCATGAGGACTGCAGGCTGAACCGTTGGGGGAGGGTTTAGGGCGTTTACGGTTTTCTGCCACCTACTTAGGTCCTACTTAAACCGCATTGCACGGTTGTTCGGTTAGGACTGAGTTCTTCTCGACATCTCGATGAAGAGGCACGGGACCAGGGGCTTTATGCTATAGTCCCAATTCTGGGGTTTAGCGTTTAGGGTCTGTGCCATGCAGTGTGCGATAGAAAACATGGGGCTTGGGGCTGCGAGGGGTCGAAAAATGAGAGAAAGCCTAGAACCCTGCAAGGCTAGAGCTCTTCACGTGCCGGGCTTGGGATAGGGCGAAAGGTACCGTTATGATGTGGCCGGCCAGAGGAGAATCGGCGCTGTAACACGAGGGCCGTGTGGGTGGTATATTCTGGTACAGTTAGACCAAGGCATAAGGAACCCTTGTTGCATCAGGACTTGTGCAATCGCTTGAACACTAACACTAACTTCCGCAATGCAAGGAATTGGCAAAACGAACCCTTTTGCAGCTGGGCTCTTAGTGTCAGGCATAAGGAACCCTCAAGAATGATACTATTGGTAACTATTGAATAAGCTTCTATGTTATCAGGCTGCTGGCTCACTTGGTATGGTGCCTTATGGAAGCCTCTCATCCCTCTCGGTGGGACGCAGAAAGCTGATTTGAGTAGCTGATTTGTAGAAGACCGCTACAAGCGGGAAGTACTGCTTAGACAACCTATAAGGGAGTTTCCGAAAATAGGGGACCCTAATATAGTACCCTAACTAGTAGGATCCTTACTATAAGGTCCCCAAAATAAGGTACCCCTATTTTCGGAAACTCCCATAACAAAAAAACCCTGACTTAAGGTTCCAAGACTGTGCAGCCTGCCACGAAGCTGGAAAGGTGTTCTGGTTGCGATTGCTTGAAATGGAAAACCCGTCCCTAGTAGCACAGGTCTGCCTGGCTAGGTGGCGAGGCGGGCACCGCTTCCCACTGCGAAGTGTCACTCCTGCACCCCCAGACCGACCTCAAACCCCCAAAGCCGGAAAAACCCTAAAGCCAAAGCCCCGAAACTCAAAGACCTTCACACTCCCAAACCTGCAATGCTCCGATCTCTACAGACGAAACCCTCTCGCCGAGGGAAGTTGGGAAAAAAGGCTGCAGCCGACAGATCTGGAGAAGGGAAACTGGAACGTCCAGTTTGGGCTTTATTGTTTAGGAGGGGTGGGGGGTGTACGTGTGTATACGTGTATATATATATATATGCCATGTTTTCTATATAAATCTATCTATAAACCTATGTTTTTTGTACCGCAGCGTTTCGGTCTCGCATGATCCGGCTTCTCGCGTACAGGGTTTAGGGTGCACGGTTTAGGAGGGTTTGCACCCCATGGCGATCGATTCTTTCGAAGGCTGCGGGCTCTCGGGTTCTACACCTATATATTAATGCCCAACCCAAACCCTAAACCCCTAAACCCTAACCCCTAAACCCCTAAACATGGTTTAGTCAAACTCCCAGTCCGTTGGAGCGTCCGTCCTCAGGAGATCTTGATTGCAAAGGCTTGGCTTTGTGCAGTACTTGCCTCGACCCTGGGCCCACGTTATCTCCCGATACACAGACAAAGCTCTCTGCTTAGGGCAACTGAAGGAATTCTTGGAAGCGGAGCAAGAACAGCCACTGGCTAGTAGTACAGAATGAGATAGACCATGGTGATGACAGGGAGGCAGGCACTACCTACCGACCCACGACGACGACATACTACTCGATTCTTCCTGGTTCTTACAAACGGCACAAATCTCGAGGCTATTCCTCGAAGCTGAAGAATTGGTGTATTTATACATCGATACATATATATATATATATATATATTATTACATATATGCCTTTTTATACATATAAAACACTTCATGACAGCCAGGCACTGCTTGTAGAAATCTCGGCTTTCAGGAAGTCTGGGGCTTGCGCTTCAAGGTGCTCTTGCGCATGGCCTAAGACGAAGACCTGGGATCTGACTTCTTGGCTGCAAGTCTTAAGCTTTTCAGGCTTTGGGTTTAGGAGTTTAGGAGCAAATCCTTCTCAGAGCTTGGGATCATATTTGCTTTCGCCTTCCCCAACTGCGCAGCTTTCACAGGCCCGCTCTCTCCACCCCGCTAAGCGTCTGCGATGTTGGGCATGAGTTGGGACTGCAGTGCGAAACCCTTTACCCTACCACCTCATCCCTAAATCTGCACCTAAGGCAGCAGAGCGGAGGACGAGGCTGCGACTGAAGTTGCCGGCAGGGAGCTTTCAAGCATGGCCCGGGGTTAAGACATGAGGGGATATGAACCCATTGATCATAGGGACCCTTTGGGGGGTAGGGGGAGGGGGGTAGGGGGCCTTAATACCTATAATAAGGACCTAATATGAATTTTTGTTTCCGCACTGCTAAGCTTGCAAATGCACCCCTACTGTAGTTGGAGAGTGACAGGAGCAGCAAAACTATTTGCGGGATACCGAGTTGACACCCGAGAGTTTCATTGGCATCAGTAACAGGGAGAACAGACGGCAGCTAAATGAACAGCATCATCACCAGTCAGCTTTAGCATGCTTTAGCAGCGGCCGTGGGTGGGGACATGATATCGGGGGCAGTAATCTGTCGTCGCCTCACTTTCATTGCTTAGGCATTAGTAGCATCTGTACCTTGTCGGCTTACATGAGCCAGTGCTTCTCCCTGTCCGGACTGGGAGCACGACGCAATGGATCGCTCTTGGCATGAAAGATCGTAGTGATCCGCACCAGCCGGAAAAAAAACCATGCGACTCATGTGGTCCTTCGAGAACCCGAGTTGTTGCCGAAATAATTATTTATAAAGGTAGGCATTCCAGGTCAGGAGCAGCAAGAAGTAGATGCACAGCCTGGAGGGCTCACGTGCTTTTGCCAACCCCCGCCCCGGTTCGTCCCCCACTGAGGCTTTATCGACACTCACATCCGCAACCCCTCTTGGAACTTGAAACAGTGCGGCATTATGGCGTGATCAGTGCTGAGCTCTGATCTTCCGCCACTGAGTCGCTCAAGCAACCCTAAAGCCTAAACCTTTCTGCATCGGCTGAACCCGAACCCTCACCATGCCCAGTTTGTTGTTGTCACGTGAAGCTGCTTTGACCGATAGCCGAACAAGTCGAAGTGGAGTTTCTCAGACTCATAGACTCATAGGGTAACCAAATTTGGGGATTCCATTATAGAAAGTATTGTCCGTCTCTTGTGAGTGTACCCCCGTATCCTGAAACTCAAATCCAACGCCCGAACTCGAACGCAGCACTGGAAGCTCGTCCTCTGAACGTTAAGCCCCTACTTCAGGGATCGGGGGGCTTAGCAAGCAGGGTTATGGGTACACGACCCTCATTGGGGTGAGATGTAGATATTCCTATGCTTACCTTGCTTTGTTACCTTGCTTATAACCTTAAAAGCCTACTTACTACATGCCCGATCCCTTCAAAGGCCGATGCAGCGAAGCAGCGCCACCAGCCATGGAATGGTCGCTTCAATTCCCAGGCCAACTAATCGTGAGCTCCTCAGAAGTTCGGACCATTTCAGCACTTGCAACTGGGACAAGCCTGGCGAGGTTACTGTAGGGGCCTTAATAATTACAATAGGGTTTGGGGGTATATTATATTATACAATAATTACAATAAGGAACCCCAAAACCCTATTCTAACTATTATTAAGGCCCCTACGACAAAGGCTCGTTCGAACGAAGGAGACGGGTAATTTCACCGTGCTCAAAGGATCATTAACAGAGTTCGGGCCATTTAGGGTTTGGGCCTTGCTGGCCCTCTGCAGCTGTATACGCCACCGAATGACCACAGCTGCTCTAGGTACTCTCGCCAAACTTTGGTGCATCTGGCCGGTACCGACTCAACCTAACAAGGACGGAGACAAAAAGCACTAATGCCAGCAGCACAATTGCTTCGGGGAGGGTTATAATGTATTGCTATACCGACGATGATGGGACTTGAGGGGATACTTAAGGGGTACACTGACTGTTTACCCAGTCTAGGGCTGGCAGGGGCTAAGGTTTATGGGCGGAGGGTTCGTGGGCTTATTGGCCACGATTCGCTGAAGCCAAAACTCCACCCTCAGACAGCTTCCGAATGAGCAGCAGTAAATAGCAGGCAAGAGCCCAGCTACACAACGCCTCGGCAAGCGTTTAAGCTAATTAAGCCCTCAACCCACATGGAACCTTGTCTTTGGCCTGGACCTCTCGCATGTGGAAGCGCCAGACTGGGTGATTTGACTAGATTGGAACCTAACATTCAACTGCAGACCCTGACGATAGCCAAGAAACACGGAGTTCAGCAATCCCGCTGCCAGGCCCTTTGGCCGACGTAGGCTTGAGGGGGATAAGGGATCAAAAGCTCAGGAGACTAAAGTCTACAGGTTTTGGATTTATTGGTTCAGCGATTCAGGGCTTAAATACTTTCGACATGCGCGTGCCTCCCACGTAGAATTAACCTGAGACTCGTGTGGTAGAGAAGCGTGGTTCGCCAAAATCAAAAAAGTTGGCGGACGGCTTGAAAGAGTAGTTTGCGCAAACGCCCGAAGCTGCCGTATAGCACTATGCTGGTTTGGTTTATTTGGACAAGCACAAGACAAATAAAAACAATAAAAAACAACTGGAAGCAAGAACGAGCTAAAAAAAACACACATAAACAACAAATAACAAACTTAAAAAATCATGTAAAGACATATCGCATCCTGAAAACTTCACAAACACATTTTCAAAAAAGACAAATAAGGCCAAATAAAAACGTTTAAAGATAAATAAAAGCTTCTCAGGACAAATAAAGCCAAAATGACACTATCCCTCCAATATTCATAGCCTTATATGCGAGTTTCCGAAAATTAGGAGTACCTTATTTTGGGGTCCGAATAATAAGGATCCTGCTATTTGGGGTATTCTATTAGGGTCCCCTATTTTCGGAAACTCCCATATAAGAGGATCTAAACCCCGTAGTCAGCCTAAAAGTTGCCCCAATGAGTTTCCCCTCTTCTCGAGCGACCGAACCACACGTACAGCAGAAGATGCGTTCTGAGGTTCAGGATACAATAGTACAAATAATAATACTAACAACAGCAGTAATAAAAAAAATGACAACAATAACTTGACAATAACAATAACAGTAGTGTCATGGCTCTCATCTTTCTTTAGGGTTCAGGTCAAGGGCTCAGGGCTTGCACCCTCGCCAGTCACACATCCCAGGCGAGGTTCGAAGGTCCAGGATTACAGTCATGACATCTCGTAAGTGATCACTTTGTTCAGAGGGCTTCCAAGAGGATGGAAGCACATCCTGCCTCCAGGTGGACGCCTTGCAGCCATAATAGGGTTGAAAATATTCTAGACGTCATTGTGGTAAAACAGTGAGACCCTCAAAGCCATTTCCGCGACAATCAGCTAACAAGGTCGGCTACGAAGTTTGTCTGGTCAAGAGTTGCCTTGGCTTTGTTACCAGTACTTCGAGTAGCATGTGACACCGCCACCGCCGCAGTCGTCATCATTATCCGTTTCATCGCCATCATCATGAGCCCTTCCTTGACCAACTTCATCAGCATCACCGCGACCCCTGCCACATCCCTCGCAGCCGTCGTCATCTCCATCATATCCGTCATCATATAACTATCTTATTCTCTTCTTTCTCTTGGCGCCGGTATCACTGGCACTTGAACTGCTGTTTTGCCTTCTTCATATGAGACTTTGGGACTGGAACTTGGATCCGAGCAGCACCTTACATGAACTCGAGCTCACCGCAGCCTTTCATCCGCCCGCCAAGGATGGTCCGTCGTGTCTCCGTCTCTCCCTCTGTCTGCCCGGTGTGCTGTGTCTCTTGCAGGCTAGGATAGGTTTGGGATTGAAAAGCAAATTTCGGGTGTCACGGGCTGGTTGCAAAGCGAATCCCACCTCAGCGAAGCCCATGTAGGCATACGAGGCCTTAGTTTTGGAAGCTTCTTCAAATCACTCTAAACCCGAAATCCTAATCCCTAAACCCTACATGCGCCCAAGGTCTTGCTTAGAGTTGTGGGAATGTGGTTTCGACCCTATGCAGGTCCTAAGGCTGCCGATAACCCGAACTCTTGACAGTTCAACCCTAAACTCATACTACTATCTCTATACTAAACCCTTATAGTAGCTCTTATAGTATCCCTTAAAGGAACCCTTTAAAAGGTCCCTATTCTAATTATTAAGGCTCCTATATTTTATCCTGAGCTCGAACGGTTGAGACCCTCAGACTGACCTCGGGTTCGTTGCACTGCGCTTGGGTGCTTGTGCAGCAGAATGAGAAGAAAGGGGTTTTGGGTTTAGGGTTTAGGGGTTTAGGGTTTTGGGTTTCGGGTTTAGGGGTTTAGGACCCTTACACCCTAAGCCCTTTTGAGCAGGGGCTGCGGTGCACATCCTAAACCCGAAACCCTACTAAGCCAATAAAGCCTAAGTTCTAAATCCTAAGAGAGAGCGCCAAAGGAATCAGAGCTCACTCTGCTGCGACGCCTTTCGATCTGAAGGCGCTTCCACATCCGGCTCTCGAAGGGTGGAGCAGGTAGGGTTTAGGCTCAAGGGGTTCGGGTTTAGTGTAAGTTTTAGTGGGTTTTTTTTAGACGGGCCTTTTCTGTCTCGCAGATCCAGAAAGCGACTCTCACTGGCCGTATGGTAAAGCTTGTTGTAAGCTTCCAGCACGAAAAAACCTCATCCCTCTCAGATCGTTTTTCCGACATACCCGTTCTCGAGCTCACCACACTCCATCACGACTTCTGAACATCATGCCCTTCAGGAGCCAACCGAAACGAAGCCATAGCAGAAGGAGCCCCCTGACTGTCTTGTGACTCCAGTGAGATGGCTGGCGTAGGCTGACCGTCACCAGGAGAACCGAGAGCACCAACCGGCCACATGGATGTCACTCCCCCTCCCGCAGGTCCCAGGGAGTCGTCAGTCCCCGGTGGGATCAAGAAGGACACATGCGCCCAGCCTTCTTCCGGTAGGGGGATGTGGTGAGTAGACTGACCATTCGCCGAACCTTCCGACGTCACCATGACAGTCAGCCTCCTTCGCTTATTGTCACCACGGCTCTCCATCTCTGACGCCAAGGCCCAGTCATCCCACTGCTGTGCCACCTGTGCCGCCCTTCGGGCCTCCTCCGCTTCACGGTCCTGCTCGTCCCAGTACTCCTGCATCCGCCTCGCATCGTCCATGTAGCTCTTGAGCTCCTCTTTCTCGAGCCACTCTTCCGTGTCCGCATGCGACCGCACCGTGTCCTCATCATCCGACTCCACACGTTGTGCCGACACTGACGAGTTAACCTGGGTCACCAGCGAGGCATCAATGGCCTGAGGAGGAGGAGGTAGCAGGGCAAGTACCTGACCCCACCACACGTCGATGAACAGGCCGTCCGAGTTGTCCAGCTCCGAGACGGTGTCATCCCCTCCATCCGCACAGGCATGCGCCGCGAGAACTGCCTCCAGTCCTTCTGCCATCGGCGGGAATCGTCCTCGCCCCTCATCAGCTCCGTAACGGCGACGAAGCCGGTGGAGCATCGTGAGTGCTCTGCGCACTCTGGCCGCCGTGTCCGTCTCACTCAGGCGAAGGTCAAGAGCTTGCGTAACCTGCGACAGGCCTCCTTCTCCTTGGGCTCGCGCAGAAGCCTCCCCCGAGCTCGACGTGGCAAACATCTGGACCAGCCCTACACCTTCGCTCTCAAGAGGGGCCGGATTCCTGGGCGAGGTCGCCATCATCCTGCCAGAGGTGTGGCTCGGTTGGGAGTTCAGCGGCTTTCTGGCCCTCAAGGATGCCGCCTGTTCTCCTCCAAGAAGCGAGCCGTGGCCTCCCATTCACGGCTCAGTCGCATCGGCCCTAGGGCAAGGTGTTGGTTCACATACCTCGCGCAAACTTCTCTGGCTCTGTCCGCCGCAACAGCGAAGCAGCGGTTCTCCAGCGATCCCTTCCTCGGGAGCGCCTGGAGTTTTCGCATGAGGCTCCACACCCTGGAGTTAAACAACAAACCTGTGCCACGCCACTGATCAGGTACCCTATGACTCAGCATTTTCCATGCGCCAAAAGGTTCTGGTAGTCCATCCTACGGCGGACCGGGGCAGCTCCTGAAGCAATAGCAGGTCGTCTTCACCCAGAGAACCCCGCTGCCGCTTCAGCCGCAACACGTGGAGCATCATCAAGATTACCCCCTCCCACGTTCCACCCAAAAACTTTCAGCTGGAAGCCATCACTCTGGGACGGGCCAGGTCAGTACCGATGACGGCTGATCTCATCTTCGATGGTCTGTCTCGATACCTTGAGGAACTTAGAGATCGCCACCTCATCGATCCATGCCTCGCCCGCCCGGGTATCGACCTGTCTAGCAACGGACCCTTCGGCACGTGGGCCCATGCCTGCCACTTGGAGATCACCCAACCATGCACAGCCCTGGTTGTAGGCCATGTCCAGTTCTCCCACAAGGTTCGCCCGGTGGTTCATGACCACCTTTTTGATGGATCCAGCCACCGACGCTCTTCCTCGCTCCGCAGGAGTTCTGCTGAAGGAAGCCCAGAGAGCCCTTTTGCCCCCTTGAAGTTGAAGAGAAGCTTTGTTAATCTCCTGGATGATCTCGAGCATTCGCCTGCGCAAGTCAGACGCAGACTCGTCCTGCCGGGCATGAAAATTAGCCAGGGCCACTGCTCTTCGCGGGCCCGTGCAGAAGGGATCCGAATCCATCTTTTCGGTGAGGTTAAGATGGTCCAGACACTGCTTGAGCTGGTCCAGCACGATCCCCTTCCGGGGAGCTTCCACCCACCCACCAAAGACCAGCGTGTTCCTGCGTCCCTCGCCACCGCTTGCTTTGCCTGGCCCCCCATGCTGCTCCAAGGCTGCAATGCGTGCCAGTGTTCCTTTGAGATCATCCTCAACTTTCTGTACCTTAGAGGTGCTCGCGTCGATCTTGTCCGCAAGGCTGTCGATCTTGTGGTTGGTCTTTTGCTCCATCTCCCCAAGAGCGCGGGTCAGGTTAGCAGTCTGTGCCTCCAGAAGCTGAGCGCTTTGCTGGGCAAGAAGCATCTGGAGAGTGGTCACGCCGATGTTCACACTAGCACTAGCCTCACCAGACTGCCCCGCAGCGACCTTGTCGCCAGCATTCTTGGCCTTCTTTGCAGGGCTACCGCCCCCACCATCACGTCCACCCTCACGGAGATCGAGATCCTCCTCAAGACTTCCAGGAAGCGGCGGAAGGGTAGACCCGGGCCCCGGAAGCCCAGCCACAAAAGCGGCCATCCGCTGGCTTGGCGCCCCCCTCGAAGAAGAAGACAGCTGACCCCCGTTCACAAAGCGCCGGATCGCACCGTAGAGGAAGACCTGGGACTCGTGCTCAGATCACTACCTCCAGCGACCCCCGGAGCAAGGCGACCTGGAAAAACGGAATCGACGAGAAGTCACCGTAGGCAGCCACGCCCCTTGCGCAACTAGTCAGATTGCGACTACACCTCCGGGCCTTGAGCCAACCTTGGCTCAAGGCTTGAGCCAGGCTTGAGCCAAAATGGCTTGAGCCAAAATGGCTACGGAGTGGTTTAGGTGTTAGGGTTTAATCTAAGTTTTAGTGGTTTTGTGTTGTAGTGGTTAGGGTCTAAGGGCTTGCGCGGCTGAGGATAGTTGCTTCAACCCCCAAGCCGTTTAGGGCCGCAGAGTTGAGGCTTCAAGGTTTGGCGCTAGCCAGGACGAGGCCCGCATTGCAGGGTACTTGGTTGAACTGAGGACTGCAGCTACGGTTTCATAGCTAATTGTTACCCCAAGTTGTGAGTAGCTTGATGGGTTTAGGATTTTGGGTTTCGGGTCTACTGGGGCTTAAGGCTCAGGGTGTAGGGGCCTTAGAGACTTTTGTCTAGGGTTGAGCGTCTAGGGGGCTGAGGGGTTCAGGGCTTTTGGGCTTGTTGAAGGGAAGGCCAAAAGCCTGCAAAGCAAGCCACCACGATGGAAAGGAGCCGAAGAATCGTGACTGCCCAAGTCCTGCTAGATGGTCAGTGCATGTGCGGTAGTGGACACTTCGATTCAGCCTTTCGAGTTCCAGCCATGTTGGTATTGGGGCCTCTCTGTCAACTTTAGAAGCTCTAAACCGTACACCCGAAGCCCTAAAAACCCTAGGCCCTAGGCCCTGAACCCTAAACCCTACTTTTTGATGATATGTACATATTATAGTACGTTATGGTCTATGATAAAACATCATAAACTCTCTAAACAGGGAACCCTGGAGGCTCCAGCTCGCCCAAAACGACATCACCAGCTGAATAGGGTTTGGGGTACATTATAGCATAGCTATGTTCAGGAACCCTAAAGCATCATCTTTGTAATAAGGAGCCCTAAGGGATAATATTACCCTAAAAACCCGAAGGAATAATGCTCGGAAATAGTTCTCTCTCTCTCCCTCTCTCTCTCTCTCTGCCGTGCCATCATCAAGAGTCTCGCAATGCAACGGCACGAAAACGCAGGCTAGAATATCAGGAGGCATAGCGCGAACCTAGTAAATATTTACCCATAGGCTCCATAGTAGTTCCTTTTTGGGATTACCTTATAGGATTCTAAATATGCACCCCAACAAAAAACTACTATGGAGCCTATGGCCTATTGGTAGGCTTCTATTATTTTACTTTTGCCTCATGTTACTAAGGCCCGGCTGCACAAGGCTTCCCGCATGACTGCACGCAGCCTCCGTGGTCTGACCCTGGTCCGAGGATCCCTGGAGGGCTGTTAACGTAGGGACCTTGACAATTAGAATAGGGTTTTCGGGCCCATTATACTAGAAAGATAATAAGGGACCCCCAAAATAGTATGGGTAATTATTAAGGCCCCATATTACGGGGTTTGGGGGTTCGAGTCGCCGGAATCCCAAACCGGAAGTTCTACTACGAAGTCCTCGAATTTCTGGAAGACTTCGTTCCCATCGCATGGTCGATGGCACTCATGAACTTCAACATGACTGGGTACGTCCTTAACACAGGGAGTCGCTTGCTTAATGTAGGAACCTGATTCAGAAACCTTGGGCCTTTATTAGGGTTCCTTGTGTGAACCCTACTATTTGGGGGGTTATAGGCCCAGGGTTTCTTAATCAGGTTCCTACATTATGCACAACTGATGCAGGCCTGACCTCGCCGTATGGCTCGGGATTTAGCAGTTTTGGGGGTTTCAGGGTTTTGGGGTTGGGTTCAGGGTTTAGGGTTTAGGGTTCAGGGTTTAGGGGTTTTGCAAACGCACATGCTCAGGCTCAGCATGGCTGGACACTCCGAGGCGCGAAGGATAGATTCCGAAGACGCCTGCCCGGGCGATGCACTAGCAACATGTCCATGGATTCGATAGCTCCAGAGACCCTCAACCCCGAGCCCCAGGATTCGACACTAAACCCTAAGCCATGGGCCTAACCCGAAGCTCCGAGCACTAAACACCCCTTTCAACCGGCGTTCAAATTTGGGACCACTTGAACTTCGAACCCCTAAACCCTTTCTGTTTTAAAAAAACCTAAACCCTCTTTTTTAAAAAACCTTAAACCCTCCTTTTTTAAAAACCCTAAACCCTCTTTTTAAATAAAAAACCCTAAACCCTAAACCCGGGCCCAGACCTACCAGCCAAGCGAGCGCATTCGTAACCATCTGCACCGGCGGCTTTGCTCCTGTACGGAAGGTTGCCGGGGTGCCGGTGCTGAAGATGCCTTACACCGCAAGGTGTGGGCTCGCTTTTTAGGGTTTCGGCGCTCACACTCGCGTTTTAGGGTTTAGGGTTTGGTGCATAATTAAGCTTTGCTCGCAGCATTTCACTGTGTGCTACAAGGCATCCCTTGCGCTCGAAACGAGGATCAAAACCCGAACCCTAAACCCCCAAAACCCTTCAGCCCCTAAACCCCTGAACTCTAGACCCTAAAGTTATATAGGTATATACAAGCTCTACCTGTTTATCTATCTATCTAAAGCAGATATGTATATAGATACACCCCAGACCACTACCCCAGACCTGATAAGACCGTCCTGGCCCCAGCTCGGCCACGGCAGCGACGTCGCACTCCATGCCGTCACATCCTTGGCTCGGGGTTTAGGGGTTCAGGGGTTTACATGCCTGGGCTTCGGGTTTTTGGGATACTCACTCTCGGGCTTCTCATTATCATGGCGCTTCATCGGTCGTTCGTTTACCTAGAGAACCTTAAACCCAATAAAAAGAGGGCTATCGGACAAAACCGGGTTTTTTATGGGAAAGACGGGTTTCTTAAAAACCCTGGTTTTGTAGGTGTTTGCAGAAGTAGCACTTC
>BGNK01000029.1:464161-478445 GCA_003297005.1 Symbiodinium sp. clade A Y106 | reverse complement strand
TCGGAGGGTGAAGGTTGATCATCTGCTCCCTGAGGGCTTGGCCTTCTACTCTAGAGCGTACCGAGAGCTCTCTGTTGAGCAAGCGCCAGAGCTCGTATCCAGCACTCGCACCTTTCTGGACAACCTCGATCAAATGGATGAGGTCTTGTGCTCTCTGAAATTTGCTCAAACTCTGGCGAAGCAGGAACCAAAGCTTGCTGGACCGCGCAGCCTTGCCAACGTCCAACGCACTTTGCTGTACTGGAACGGCGCTTTGCTCTGACTCGTCAAGCTCTTCCGCGAAACGGTCGTCAAGCAAACAAAGCCAACTGGTGAGCTCCTCTTTGTAAGCACTCCAAACTCGGATCTCTGCATGTCTCGTGTTCATCGAGGCAAAGTTCAGCTGAGGTAGAGTCGGAATGTAGTTCTCCGCCCTTCTAGANCTCTAAACACTAGAACTGGCTCCTGATACCTCTTAGGCATCCCGCTGTGGCTCTGGCGAAAGCATACAGGCTTGAGTCACTTTACAAACACTCCAAGCGTCCACAAAGCTCACTCCGAGTCCGGACGGTACGATCGAAAGGCGGACCGACCGACCGACCGACCAACAAAAAGGGGTTTCGAAAACATGCAGAATGGTTTCGATCCATGCTTTCACCATGCCAAAAGAAAACGCACTCNTCGAAAACATGCAGAATGGTTTCGATCCATGCTTTCACCATGCCAAAAGAAAACGCACTCACGTGACATGCAAAACAAGGCTGTGCAAAACTTTCCAAAATAAGTTCAAGTGCTTCCACCGAGGACGCCGAGGAGCTGAGGATGCAGGAGGCATCCGCGGTCGAGGACCCAGCGCTGTTCAAGTGCCCGAACCCCGTGCACAGCCACTACATTACGGCTGCCCATGGAACAAATTGGGCCTCCGCCTTCTCCATTCTTCGCGAATCCATGATCAGGCCGCAGGCGGCAAAAGGGGGGATTACTCCCCTTTGGCTTTTTCGCCAAGGGGTCGATCGAAAGCACAGTCACAATCAAGGCATTGGAAGGATGCGCCAGAAAAAGCAAAGCCGGGGTCAGAGATCGTGCTGCTGGTGAGCGCCCGCGCGCACTCGGTGCAGGTTTTGGAAGGAGGGCGGCCGAAACGGGTCGGCATGTAGGGGGAGCCGAATCCGAAAGGCGTCAGCATTGGCAAAAGTTTGCCTCCACCGTCGATCGTTGTCGCGTGCTATGCCCTGGGCGCGTCAACTCAACTCAGGAGGGCTGGAGACACGAACGGTAGTGCTTGGTGCCGCGCTCATCCCTGAACAAGTCCGAGCATCGCAAGGCGAAGTGGCATCGACATCGCAGCCCTGCCCTCACCACCTGAAAGATCCAGCGACCTTGGTCTTCGGGCGGAGTGGAGGGTGCGGCCACTTCAAGTTCGGGGGCTTGGTCCCTGGATGAGCTCTCTTGGGGCATCTACTCGGCCCCATGNCTGAAAGATCCAGCGACCTTGGTCTTCGGGCGGAGTGGAGGGTGCGGCCACTTCAAGTTCGGGGGCTTGGTCCCTGGATGAGCTCTCTTGGGGCATCTACTCGGCCCCATGCTGACTGGCTGACTCATCTGAAGAGGTGCGTTGCCTCTTCTTGCGGGCCTTCTTGGCTCGGTCCTTCTCCTGCTTCTTTTTCTTCTTCTTCTTCGCCTTCTTCTTCCTAGTCTTCTGCTTTCTCTTGGGCGACTCTGGAGGCGGGGGCAAGGGATCGAAGGCAGAGCTCCATGACGACATGTCGTCATCCCAATCAATTCTTTCCACGCTCTCAGCTGACATGTTGTCTGAGTGACAGACGGCTGCACTCAGGATCAGGGTGCAATTGCCCTGAGAAATCCCTGCTGCCACTGGCATGAGCGATCGCCAGGAACAAGAAGCTTGTAAACTGGCACTGGCCTTTTCATGTTGCCACGGATGTCTTCTGCTCAGGATGCTAGGGCACCCGCGGCTCGCCAATCGAAGTGCATCCTGTGCACTGCTTCTTATGTAGTGTGCTTGATTGCTCGTCCCTTTGGGTCGAAGGCTTCGGCGAGTAAGACTTGATGCCAAAACATGCCATGCAGTGAAACATGCTCATGCTACAGCAAAACATGCATCAAAACTACGTCGTTTCAAGTTGTCTTGGTTGTTGCTTCCTNTTGATGCCAAAACATGCCATGCAGTGAAACATGCTCATGCTACAGCAAAACATGCATCAAAACTACGTCGTTTCAAGTTGTCTTGGTTGTTGCTTCCTTTGAACCAAAACACTCGGACACACAAAGATGAGTCCTCAAGGATCTCAGATTTTCACAAGAACTGGGAGGGTTTTTTGCTGCGCTTGGCACCAGATGATGCACCATACTGCAGCAAACAGACAATCAGAGCAAATCTACATTGCTTATATCGGGCTGGCAGCAGCAGCTGGCACGGTGGTGCGGTCTCACCGCCCATGCCAGCACTGCGCACGCGTTCTTATGGCTCGGTTGCAGAGCCATCAATGGATGCAGACAAATGCAGGCAAAAAAGCTCGCCGAAGAACCGAGTTGCCTTTTCACGGAGCAGACTTTTGCCGTTATGATGTCAAGGCGAGTTCGAGCAGGAGTCGGACAAGAACTGTGAAAAAAGCAGAGCAAGTTCTTTTTCAACTACCATGGAGCTACACGCTTGGCTGTGTGGCACAATGGTCAGTTATGAGGAACAGCACTAGAGATGCTCTTGAGCAGCCTTGAAGAAGTGCGTGTTGCTCTGACTGCATCTGCTGCTGTTTCCGCCGACCCTCGCTTCGCTCGTGCCGGTAGGAGCCAAGGGCAGAGTGGCTGTGCACTTGCTGTTTGAGTGAGTACAGAAGTCCTGAAAAGTGTTAGGACGGTCGCATGTCATTCCTCCTTTGTTTAGCACGCCCAATTCCCACTGATGGTCCCGAAGGTACTCAAAGAGTGTCTGAGCATCCTCCGCACGGAGATGGCCGGGCGCCGGCAAGTCAGGGAGGCCCGTTTCAACAAAGGCTCGCAATGTCGTCTCCACAAAGGCTGCCCTCCATGATCGAGGCTGTGGTGGCATTACTGAGACCCAGGGCCGTAATGAAATGGGCATGCACCCGACGAGTCGGAGTGACCAACAGTTTTGGAGCCAGGCACAGCGGCGATGCGATGCCCCTGACAGCAAAAGTTGATTTATGTGACCTCCCAAGGTTCCCAGCTGGCAGTGGAAGCACTTGGACTTGCTTTGGAAAGTTTTGCACAGCCTTGTTTTGCATGTCATGTGAGTGCGATTTCTTTTGGCATGGTGAGAGCATGGATCGAAACCATTCTGCATGTTTTCGAAACCCTTTTTTTGTTTGTCTGTTGGTCGGTCGGTCGGTCCGCCTGTCGGTCGTACCGTCCGGACCTCTGAGTGAGCTTTGTGGACGCTTGGAGTGTTTGTAAAGTGACTCAAGCCTTTTGCTTTCGCCAGAGCCACAGCGGGATGCCTAAGAGGCATCAGGAGCNCGCTTGGAGTGTTTGTAAAGTGACTCAAGCCTTTTGCTTTCGCCAGAGCCACAGCGGGATGCCTAAGAGGCATCAGGAGCCAGTTCTAGTGTTTAGAGAGCTGAAGCCCAAGTTCGCTGCTAGTGCTCACCAGCTGTGAAGTGTTTCAAGTCCAGGGAGCTGTGTACTGAAGCCTCAGGCCGTGCCGGATTTGGCTCAAGACTCGGACCGCTGAAGAACAGCGGAGTAAAAGGTGTGGAGCGTGCCCGCTCTGTGCGTTGTGCTGTGTGAGAGGCCCAGAGGCCCTGGGGTTCCCTAGAGGTCCCTCGGAAACTAACGTGGGAGGACGTATGAATGTTTTGTTTATGCGGTTTAGGTGTTGGACCGGGAAGCAGTGTCAGTTTTTTCCGGGCGGGAGCTCTCACATTTTTGAACAAGTTACGCAGTGCAAGTGTTTGGAATGGGAAAACTTTGTCCCTTTTATGGCCGGGGGGAGGTGTGGCGGAGTATCCGTTTTGCACGGCTAAAGTGTTTGGTGAAGGAAAAAATGTCTGTTTTCCTGAAGGGGCAGGGGGCAATCGAGCCTGTATCGACTTGTGTCCTTTCATCTGCCTGCAAGAAGATGGTGCTGCCTTCGCATAATCGCGCAGGCGTGTGCTGCTCCCAGGCTCCGGTTCGACGGCGAGACGAAGAAGGGGCACTCATGTCACCACGCGCGATGCCAGAGCTCCCGCTCTGTCTCTCTCCCCCTTGCTGTGTTGTGTTCATACATCATACGTCGAGAAATGCCTTTGTGCAAGGGCTGATTCCGCGTGGGTGGAGAGACGGCATCGCAAGCATTCGATGCTCACAGTTCTGATGTTCAGGGGTTTTTTGTGTTTAGGGCTCCGAGTGTGGATTCCACGACACTGCCCCTTCACCACCCAAGCGTAGTTTCGCCACTGATGCTTCGGCGTTTTCGATCCGAGTGGAGGCCGGGAGAAGATGTAATCAGAGGCAGGAGCTCGCGGTGTTTTCCTCGTGCGGTGCAAAACCGAACTGAGCGGAGGGAGGGAGGTTCAGAGCAACGACGACCAGTTTGATGTCCCAATGGGTTTCGTTGGAGTTCTTCGCATGAGGTATTGGCAAATCTGTTGCGGCGGTTTCGGTGCCACTTCGCAAACAAGACCTGAGCAGCTTTCTGCATTCTCTTTTGCACTCTTGTTCTGGAGCCGCTTGCGCTGCAACTTCCAAGGTGGGCGCACTTGCCCGAAGAACTGGGAGTTCGATACATCTGCAGCCTTAAGGGCAAATCCTTGATCACATGCCGGTGAGACGGAGAGGGAACCCTCCTTCCCCCTCCCTTTGTCACCTGTGGCTCGCGAGTGCATGTAACCGGGTTGAGGGTTCAAGGGGTTCTGTAGACTCCTCGGCGCCGTGGATTTGCTGAAGGTGTCGCTCTGATGCAGGCTCGGGAGGTGAGATGGTAGGACAAGTCTTGGGAAGCCCCAACACGAGAGCCGTGAACCTTGAAGCCCAGACTCTCAGCTTGAAAGCCCCTGAAGCCTGAAACCCCACACTGGAGATCTTCGAGATGACATGTGAAGCGTGGGAAGCCGTGCTTGTGCGTGGGGAAGCCCCGAGATCCAAAGTGCCTTCGACATCCTGGGCTGGGCTCCCAACGGCCCGTGTTTCAGGCCTTGCAGCCTCCACAGCCAGGGCAGAGTTCATCGCTACGTCCTGCATCGAATTAAAGCCTTTAAAGCCTTTGAGCCATGGGAGCCTCGAAGGGTCAGAGAGAGGACGCCGTGGCGATCCTTCTCCTCGTGGAGGTCGGGGACGGCGGGCCGAAGCTTGGGCATTGGGACACGGGAGTGAAAGAGAGAGAAAGAGCGAGAAAGTCGGGACGAGGGACTTCGGCTCCCCTTCTTCATCTTCTTTGTTGCTTCAGAGCTCGTCTGCTCCGGGCTTCCGGGAGGACCACGAGGCCCACGACGTGGGAAGCCGCGGCCTGGACGTCAAGGCCAGGCAGCAGCTGCGACCCCCGAACGGAAGGTCTTGCGGTTGAGTCTTGCGGTGCCAGATGTAGCCCACAACCCCCCGTTACAATTAACCCAAGAGCTCAGGGAGTTTTCCGGAGGCGGGCCAGAGCTGATTTTGGAGTGAAGCTTTTCAGGTTTTCAAGGTCTCCGGGACTCAGCGTGCAGGTGGCTTCGGCTTGGAGGTTTTAGGGTCTAAGGCTTGATGTGCGCGTGATTTGAGACTTTCTGTTCTGTGGAGCTACCTGCACATGGATCCCCTCAAGATGTTATGCCAGACGAGGCTCGGAGGCTGCGTGACACGCACAACTTGTAGCTGCAGTTAAATCCACGCAATCTTCCAGCACCTGAGCCTTCTCGATGGTTCTGTCTGTGGCTTTGACCTGAAGCTGGAAGCTGTCCAAGCCTAGCGTCAAAGAACCCCCAAACAATGTAAACCTTCACACGCTCTCACCAACACTCGATGCAGCTCAGACGCGCGTCCGCTGGGCCTGGGAAGCAGCGCGAAAGTCCGGCGTGAAGCTTCGGTTTCTGCCCGGAGCTGATATGTTTAGGGTTTCGGCTGGTTGAGGGTTTAGGTCGTTTGTTCTGTGCTTCCGTGTGATTGAGCCCCCTATTTTACAGAACGGTAGGCTTTGTGGCGTTTCCTTCGTTCCTTTTCTTGCGAGCTGTCCACATGAGTTTGGCATTCCTCAGAAGAGAGGCCAAGAGCACGGATCAGAAGGAGCCAGAGCTGACAGTCCCCTTGCCATCGTACAATTCGTCTTCCGCAAGAGACGGCCGATCGTAATGATCGGAAGCCAAACGCCTAAGCCCGAAACCCACCAAGGTCCGTGAACGTCTCGGAAAACACGCTCAACGGAAAGCACGGTCTCCAACTCCAATCGGAGGCTGGCTCTAGATCTTACATGAAATATAAGGCTTTGAGTACTTTGTACTTGTTTCCCCTTGTATAGGCCCTATATAACTTTCGTACAATCTTCCCCAAGGCCGTTTTCCAATGATTCAGGCCCCTATATTACGGTTGCCACGGGTTAAGGGATTGTTTTACACATCTCAGACCATTCAGGGCCTACGGAAGCACTTGAAGACACTTTGAAAGCAGTGCATTTCCTTCCCATGGAATTCCCATGACCCTGTAAAGCCGTCAAGAGATCCGAAACTCCCAGTCCCCAATAAAGCCCTAGACACCGTTTACATATCAGCAGTGTGTAGGAATTCCTACCGAAATCCGAAACCCCTAGCACTAAAGGAAACTCTAAGCCGCAAGCGTTTAGAAAATTCTCAGGCATCAAGACAGGAGGGTATCCGTTACTTTTTTTGCAAAACTTAAGCATGGGACAGCGGAATATAACAACAATGACAGTTAAAGCGATCCCGCTAATGATGTTGGTAATGGAAAAATCGCTTACCACGGCAGCCGACACATGCTGCGGATGAAAAGGAAAGGACAGACATATTCATGACAGTCTTCGTAACCATAGTAGAAGCATTAACAATCACACCCCGGTTTTTGTAGCAGCACAAGTACTTAGACGAACAAGTGCTAACACCACAGTGATGCAAATCGAAGTACCTCTAACAAATGTAGCGATAACACAGCTGCAATCTGCTCTCTATGCCGTCTTTAGGGTGAGCAACACGTCACACCACGACGTTTCCTTTGACGATAGCTGCTACTGCGACTATGGTGTCTTATCATCACGGACCGTCTGCCACATTGTGACGGTACTCAGTTCTACTATGGTGCTGCTCAGGTCTGGCTCTCGTACAACGCTTTCCCTACAACAGTTGTGATTGTTGTCAAATAGAGTGATACCCACTGCTCAGTGTATGCTTAATTAGTTTCTAGAGCCAGCCCTACAGTTTGTCGCATATAAGGGTCGGAATAGCTAGCGTAGTGTTCCCTTATGATCCCCGTGTGAGACTCCTAAGCCGAACCTAGGTCCTTCGGGTGGTGTGGGAACTGCTGGCAGTGATTCATCCTAATCCTAAAGCCCCAACATGAGACTTGAACCCATGAAGCTCAGACCCTGAACCCTACTGTTTCATCTCGTGTGGTCTCTGATATGCCGAACTCAGCCGCATGAGCCTTCAGCTGAGTGATCTGAGCGATGAGATGCAGAGAGTTCCGACCAGATGTAATTATGTTTCCGTCCCGAATGTTGCAGCTGTAAACCCAAAAACCCCTACCGCACCGTTGTGTGATCCATGTTGATTACTGTGGAAGTTGGACTGCATAGTGGACAGCTACTCTCAGGGCAGGCTTGGAGGAAAAGGTGAGAAGCCTGACAAGTCGGGCAAAGACTGCACTCGGAGTCGGGAGAAGGCTGGTGGACTCATCCGGAGGCCTTCTGGATGTGCGCAGATCAAGACTTCCGGGCTGCAGGATGGCGACTCGCTGAGCCTGTCCGTAGGCCAGGTGCAGGTATGTGGCACTGCACGTGCTTTCGCTGCCATCCGTGGCGACGGTTCGGTGATGACCTGGGGTGATGCTGGCTTTGGTGGTGACAGCAGCGCTGTGCAGGCTCAGCTAAGGAACGTGCACCAGATCCAAGCCAATCGCTTCGCTTTTGCTGCCATCCTTGGTGACGGTTCCGTCGTGACCTGGGGTGACGCTGAGTTTGGCGGTGACAGCAGGGCTGTGCAGGACCAGCTGAAGAATGTCAGCAGATCCAGGCGTCTTTAAGCTCGTTTGCTGCCATTCTCGACGATGGATCTGCCGTGACCTCGGGGTTCTCTCTTACTGGTGGAGACAGCGCTGCTGTGCAGGACGTGCTGCAGAATGTGCAGCAGATCCAAGCCACTAAGGGTGCTTTTGCTGCCATCGGTGGCGACGGTTCGGTGATGACCTGGGGTCATGCTGGGTTTGGTGGTGACAGTAGCGCTGTGCAGGCTCAGCTTAAGACTGTTCGTCAGATCCAAGCCACTCTCAGCGCTTTTGCAGCCATTCTTTGGAGACAGCGCTGCTGTGCAGAACGTGCTAAAGAATGTGCAGCAGATCCAAGCCACTTCTCGCGCTTTCGCCGCTATTGTTACTGATGGATCGGTCGTCACCTGGGGTGATGCGGAGTACGGTGGTGACAGCGGTGCTGTTCATAAGGCGCTGAAGAATGTGCAGCAGATCCAATCGTTTTGGCGTCGTTCCGGTGCCTTTGTTGCCATTTTTGACCATGATCCGTCGTGCACTGGGGTAGGGCTGGCCGAGGTGGCGAAATCGTTGATTAGTGCAGGATCAGCTGAGGAACGTCAGCAAGTCACCAGATCGGTGCAGTCGACATGAAGCTTGGACGTCCTTCTCTTGAGTCCGAAGCCTAAGCCTAGCCGAAGCTTCGCGCCCAGGAATGCAACGACCACTGACTGCAATACCCATGCTCTGTTTTTTCTATCCCTGCGTGCGTGATGTAAGGCCCCTACAACAGTGGGTGGGGAACAGACCGAAATTGCAAAGCCGCTGAGGTCGTCAAGAGTTGGTGAGAGCACAGCTTAAGCCTGTAGCGCACTGGCCGTGTTTCCATACGTCGTCGTCGCAGTCCGACGCTGTTCTGGACGGCAGACTAGTTCTCCGTCAGTACTCGTAGTAGGAGTAGGCGTAGGCATGGAAGGTGCGAGGCGGAAGCCTCCAAATCTTTTCCAGTGCCCTGAAACCCGCCCTAACCGCCCCACTAGAAGCCTGAAAAGGACATCTTCAAGGAAGCCTAAACGCTAAACGCCAGAGGGGAATCCGGCCCTTCGGCAGGTGGGTCCCATACTCGTCGAGCTCCTACGGCGTTCTCGGATGGCTGCCGGGAGGCCTTGGCAAGGTTCTACAGGGAGTCCTCCAAACGAGAGTTCCCTCCTTTCAGGGTTCTGTCAGTAGGGCTTATTAGGGTTTATGGTTTGAGGTGTAAAGTTTCGGTTTAGGGGTTTGGTTGTCTGATTGCTGTTCATCTGTCAAGGTACGGTTGCCATCTGTGTTGGCAGAATCTTTGATGACTGAGTGTTCTTGCCAGTACCCATGCTTGCTGCTCAGCTCGGAGGGCTACAGGGCAGCTCAGTCTTGAGAAGCTCCCTAAACCCTGAACCCCTAACCCATCCTCAGCCCGCGAAGCCGATGGCCGCCAGCGTCCTTGCCAGGCTCCTCCCGCGCTTGGCGAAGACGCTCGGCATTTTTTTGCACGTGGTCAGCCCCAGACCGTCCGTGTGAGCCACTGCTGCGCTGTGAAGCTGCCGATGGGCGTATGCGTATGATGGTGTATGGAAGTATGGAAATGACGGGGGGTGATAAGGGTGTAGCTGAGCACGTGAAACAACACCTTCGGCACGATGTCAAGTCAATCGTGCCCACGCTCGTTCGTGAACTGCATCTGAGTCTTGCTTGGGGTCTTGGGGCCTTTACGGGAATCGCTGCTGCCCACACTCTTGCACAGAGCGCGTGCATTCGATCGCTACCCGCGATGACTCGTCGAGCGAGGTGGTTTTGCACATCAACTGCCGGAGCTAAGCCAGCTTATTGCGTTACGACCTAAACCAACCTGAAGCCCCAATCCGTGCAAACAGCTGCAGTCATTATCATTAGTTTGCCGTTCAGGGTTTGGCGAGGGTTTGAGTCTTTCTCAGGCCTCCAGGTCTTCGGGTAGTTTAGAGCCTGTATCGAGGCCGCAACAGGGACCCTTTAAATTATCCTCAGAGCCAGGGGCTCGGTTTGAAGTGCGGAACCCGAGGCGCCTCGTCCACTACGATTACGGACAATCCTCTTCTTACTCTGCTGATTGCTCTGGCGACTGATAAAGCACTCTTGTGTTCTGATGACAGTTCTCAAAGTTGTGGTGATGACGATGGTTGCTACTGTTACCAACCGCTGCTGCTACGACTACGACGACTACCACTTTAAGCTCCTGGGCCTCAGGACCTGGGCCAAGGACGCCCCGAAGACCATGAGAGGACGTTCTCCGTTCTCCCCTTGACAGCAAGAGGGGCGAGCAAACAATCAGAAAGGCTTTGTTGATGCAAGAAACTCGCAAAGCTCCCGCAGTCGCTGTTAGCTCCTGTTGGGACTTCACCATCAAGCCCCATCAATCCCTTTATCTTTCGACAGTTTAGGGTTTTTTTGGCAAAATCTCGCAGGAAACATTGAAGCCAAGCTGGGCAGCTACGGCCAAGTAATGCAGAAGCGCTGGGAGCCTCAGATGGAGCGGTCTTTGGCGCTTCTTTCTTGCGTGGACGTGTTGGGCCCTTTAGGGAACTGTGCTATTTTGGGGTTTCCTTATTCTATCTAGTTATCAAATAATATACCCCAAAACTGTTTCTTGCAGTTGGGAGTTTCCGAAAATTAGGGGTACCTTATTTTGGGGTCCTTATAATGAGGATCCTACTGTTTAGGATGCTATATTAGGTTTCCCTATTTTCGGAAACTTTCATCTGGGCGTGACCCAAGTCCCGCCGAGGCATGCACCTCGTCGAAGGTCCCCGCGCAGGTGGAGTGAAGGAGAGATGGCCTTTGCATTCGTAGTTAGTGCCTCTGCTGTTGCACTTGCTGCCACTACTCGTACTCGTACGAGTACTCGTACGAGTACTAGTACTGGCACTAGTAGTAGCAGTAGTAGTAGTAGTAGTAGCAGTAGTAGTAGTAGTAGTTTTGCTACTACTCCTACTACTACTACTAGTACTACTACTACTGCTGCTACTACTACTACTACGACTACTACGACTACTGTACTGCTGCTCCTGCTGCTGCTGTTGCTACCAACACAACAATTACCACGACGACGACGACTACGACGACGACTGCTGCTGCGACTTTGTCGCAGGACACGAACATGGTGCAAAGTGCATGCAGCCTCTGGATGAAGGACTGGCCGCTTTCCAAGCCCGAAGCCCTTCTCACGAGCTAGGTTTGAAGCCAGGAGGGCATGCTGCAATCCGGGGTTGTGGTCGTAGGCACTGTTGAAGGCAGCGCTATTTGGCAAGGAGGGAGTTGACAGCAACGAAGGCCAGAAGTACCCGCATCACGAAGTGAGTTGCCTACTGCAGCGGCCGCTTTGTGCAAGTTGGGATCCGAAGAGCAGAATCGGCCCCGACACGGAGTTCCGAAATCCCAGAAAATGTTAAATCTTGTCGGAACTCCGATCTTGCGGATGTCGATCCAAGCATTGCTTGGGCACCGACCTGGTGATTGCTTCTTGGTGGTGTTCGAACCACATGGTGAGACTTTTCGGAACGAGATGGGGCCCGGGGACCCTCGGCCTGGCCTGCGACGCCGCAGGACGCTGGCAGCGCCGGCAGGGCTGCCGAGGCACCGTCCTGAACTCCCTACACCCAAACACGAGGGCTCCGGCCTCCCCCCGCCTGCCCAAAGCTTGTGTACAGCCGTCGCTATGAGAACTGCCATGATGTTGTCCAACAGTCGCTTGCGAGTTGCCACGAGCTCCCGCCCAGGCCTAGCACGTCCAATGAGAAACCACCGTAGGACTGCAGCAGCTGGGCGGCATGTCTGCCTCAAGAGCTGCGGCTGTTGAGGTCCCAAGACGGATACCTTGAACCGGTCTGGAGACGGTAGGGTTGTTGTACGACCGAGGGCATTGAAATCTTTTTATCCGTACTCACCTTCGGCGTCTAGCTAGATTTTCCTCAAATCGGGATTTTATCTAGGGCGATGCTGTTGAGCTTCGAGCTCAAACTCAACCTGCAACCTTGAACGCCAAAGCCCAACGGCGGAGACCTAAGGCCGGAGAGCCCTGCACCCTAAAGTCCGTGCGGCCTGAACTCAAGGGCCCCACGCTGGAACCCAAAGCTCCACAGCATGTTGGAGGCCATGCTTGTAGCCGCCGTCTTTGCTACAGACTTGTCGGTGAAGGCCGGGATGCACGAACCCAGCATTCCAGGGTTGAACAGCGGAATAGCGAGAAAGTGTAGCTGACGAGTTGGGCTTGTTCGAGCAGTTGATCGCAGAACATACTGCAACCACGAGCAGTTTTTTTGCGATTCCAATGGGTGTCGAGGAAATGTGGCCTGTGACCAGCAGAAACCCATTATACAATTGGAAGTTTGACGACTTCTGTTTGCATTTCACTCATGACAGAAATCAGAATTTCGTCCGGGCAGCTTGATGTGACGCCACAACCAATAGTGAAGCAGATAAACGGAACAAACCTAAGTCATTCTGTCGACGAGTGTCTTGATCAGATCTCCAAGCAAGATGCTTACGGCCTGCGCGAGGTTAGGATCACAACGAAGTCCAGAAACGCTTTGCATGCTTTCAGCAAGACGTATGACCCTGGACGTGCCGTCATGGGAGAGGGAGGGGGACTTTGGCGATCCGCTGCTTAGGTATATTATACTATATTACATATCATCGTATAGCATTCGACATTACAGTATGTGCCTCTGTGCTCACCCAAAGCCTTTAGCCGGGAGTTGTGGCCAGTTTGGGGGTTTGGGCCCTTGCCTTGATGGTTCTGAAACCGATATCGCTGTGGCCCGACCCAGCACCTGTGTTCTCTGCTAGGATGCCGCAACTAGCTGTTGTAGCCGCCGCTCTGAAGTCAAGGCGGCGTTGCTTGGGTGCTTTATCCTCCAGACAGGAGCGCAAAAGCACCTCAAGCCGCAAGCCTCCTAACGCTACATGCGAACGAACCCCAGCGCCGGCACAAGACGCTTCGTGCTTCGAGGCGGGTGTGCCAGTCCTTGTGCTCGGCCGACCTCCCGGCCGTGCTCCCAGAGCCGTCGCTGCCCTTGTCGCGTTGACTTTAGGGATGTTTTGGGGATTTAAGGTTCGGCATTGCTCATGTTGACATGGCGCAGAACAGCTTTCACAGATTTTTTGCATTCCGTGCGAACACAGCATCTACTCTGATTCAGCTTTCGAGCAGAGGTTCAAGTTCAAGGTGAGGCGCGAGCTGTTTTTCAAGCAGTGTCCAACGACGTTTGTAAGAGTGCGCAACGCCGGCTGTCGAGTGATGATTGGAGCATCTGCAGGGTGATATTTTGGGCTGCAAGTAAAAACCACCTTGCCTGCCAGTGTTCAAACACTAAGCCCTAAACCCGTCAAAGCTTCGGACCCGCTGCCACACTAAATGCTGAAAAGACCGAAGCAGGAGGAGTTCCTTCAGCAATTTTCCTAGAAGCCCTGAACCCCTGAAGCCTAAGCCCCTGGTAGACCCCTCTTTATCTAGCCATGCGACTCCCAGAGGTCGACTGCCACAATACCTGCTCTAAAGCTTTCAAAGCTGCGAGCGTTGAATTTCTATTGACTCCTGTGTAGTTGTGAATCTAAGATGTTCCCTCATGTAAAGTAATGTCTGACTGTGTAGCCAACATGTGCCAACGTTATCTTTTGGCTCAAGAATGAAAAGAAGCGCGACTGAGTTGTGCTTCAGCGTTCAGGGTTGGGCTTCCTTTTGGGGTTCCCCTTCCCTCTCTCTTCGTTCCTACCCTGACATAGTCATATCTCTGTCTGGGGTTGGAATAACTGGTTATCAACCGTATTGTTCTTCTGGGTTTACTTTCGGAGGTTAGCTTGCCCTACGCCTTGTTCAATGTCAGATATTCCGCCACCGATTGAGGAGCAGGGACCGCCACCGGAGGTTCCGGCTGCTCCTCGTCGTGGCATCAGGGCGGGCAAGTCGGCGCAGCGTAAGCGGAAGGCTTACATTAAGTTCCGATTGGAATCTGAGCCGGATCTTACAGAGGATCAAATTCATATTATCCACACGGATAAATCGCAGCGTCCTCTGTATACTTTACCGGGGTGGACCCCAGATCGGCTGGACGAGGACGATCAACCGCAGACTCAGGAGGAGGCTTCATCGTCTTCTGCAGTTCCAAGGTCG